>OY987320.1:13837153-14329384 GCA_963920655.1 Geranium rotundifolium
TAGCCAATGATGTGAGGAACCCGAATACGCAAGAAAATGGTCGATCACGCGGCCGGATCGTCGGAAAATCGCCAAAATCTCTTCTCCTCTTCTTCCTTCTTCTTCTCTTGGCCAAGCACTCCTCTCTCTCTCTCCTTTTCTTTGTTTCTGCCGAATGTGGCTCCCTCCTCCCCCTCTTTATCACTTAAACTCTATTAATTAAACAATAAACTAATTAAATATTCCAATTTCCATTTTTTTTAAATCTAAATTAACACATTTAATCTTAACCACTCATAAAGTCTCCCCCCCTCTAGAATCATGCCATGTGTAAAGTAGGGGGTCCCACAATCCACTTTTGTCATTTCGGACCCGAAATCGTCAGAAACGGACACATTTTTCGAAACTGTCGGAACCGTGACGTTTCTCTAAATTTTAGCTTCCATATGAACCTAATATCCATAACATTACAATTTCAACTTAAAATGGCTCAAATAGTAGTCTTTGGTGACTCTCGGGTCAAAATTTGGTCAAATCGCGAATTTTTAAATTTTTATCCAGTTTTCACAAAATTGACCCAAATTTACCGGGAGCGGTCCTTACAACCTTCCCTCCTTAAAGAATTTCGTCCGCGAAATTAAAACGCACCTCAATTCTCGAAAAGGCGGGGATACTTAGCACGAATCTCATCTGCCCGCTCCCACGTCGACTCTTCGACACCGTGATGTTGCCAAAGCACTCGCACTAGTGGGATGGTCTTGCCTCTCAATATATGATCTCGTGAGTCTAAGATCTGAACTGTCCTTTCCTCATACGAGGCATCTGGGGTCAACTCCAACTCAGCCCACTCTATCACGTGCGACGAGTCAGGGTGATATTTTCTCAGCATCGATACATGGAATACGTTGTGAACCGCTGCAAGGGATGACGACAATGCGAGCCTGTAAGCCACTGCTCGAATCCTGGCGATGATCTCGAAGAGGCCAATGTACCTCAGGGCCAACTTACCGTCGCTTCTTGCCTTCTTAAACCTTATTAGCCCTTTCTTCGGGCTCACTCGCAAGAAGACGTGGTCGCCTACCTCAAACTCGACAGGTCGACGTCTCCGGTCCGCATAACTCTTCTGTCTACTCTGCGCCGTTTTCAGTCGCTCTCGATTCAAGGCTACCTTCTCAGTAGTCTCCCTTACCAGCTCGGGTCCCAGTAGGCTCTTATCTCCTACCTCAGCCCAACAAATTGGTGATCGGCACGGTCTACCATACAAAGTCTCAAATGGTGCCATCCCGATGCTAGCCTGGTAACTGTTGTTATACGCAAACTCTGCCAACGGTAAATGATCCTCCCACGCTCCGTGGAAATCCAGTATACACGCTCGGAGCATGTCCTCTAATATCTGAATTACCCGCTCTGACTGACCGTCCGTCTGTGGGTGGTAAGTCGTACTCAGACGAATATCCGTACCCAACGCGCCCTGTAGGCTATCCCAGAGTCGGGATGTAAAGCGAGGATCTCGGTCCGATACTATCGACACCGGCACTCCGTGTAACCTCACGATCTCGCGTACATATAGTCTGCTCAACTTATCTACCGAGTCTGTCATCCTCATTGGCAAGAAATGCGCGGACTTAGTCAGTCGATCAACTATCACCCACACCGCATCGTTACCCCTTGCTGACCTCGGCAGTCCGCATACGAAATCCATCGTAATATGCTCCCATTTCCACTCGGCTATCTCCAACGGTTGTAGAGGTCCCGCTGGTCTCTAGTGTTCTATCTTCACCTGCTAACAAGTGAGACATCGAGCTACGAACCCTGCTATCTCCCGCTTCATCCCATTCCACCAAAAATGGCGCCTGATGTCGTGATACATCTTAGTCCCACCGGGATGCACAACGAGTCGTGAGTTGTGTGACTCGCGTAGTACTTCCTCGCGGAGACTCTTGGGCACAAACAATCTGTTCCGGAAACGAAGGCCCTGATCGTTGCCCCTCGGACCCAACTCCGCTAGCCATTTTCATCCGGAACGTTGCTGTCTTTGAGTTATCGATCTGAGCCTCAATCACCCGACTCACCAGTGTAGGCTGCGCCACCAATGAACACAGTGCGACTCGTCCCGTAACTTCCTCCAACTCAACCCTGAACTCGCTGAGCTCTCCCATCATCTTCCATTCCCGAACTACTACGGAGACAAGGCTATGGAGTGACTTTCTGCTGAGGGCATCGGTGACCACATTCGCCTTGCCCGGGTGGTATAGCAGATCGAAGTCATAATTCTCAATCAGCTCCATCCAGCGCCGTTGTCGCATGTTCAGGTCTTTCTGGGTAAAGAGATATTTCAGGCTCTTGTGATCCGAAAAGACCTGAAACTTCTCGCCGTAGAGGTAGTGACGCCAAAGCTTTAGTGCGAACACGACCGCTGCAAGTTCTAGATCGTGTGTCGGATAGTTTCCCTCGTGCACTTTAAGCTGTCGGGACCCAAAAGCCACCACCTTACTCTGCTGCATCAGAACACTCCCTAGTCCTTCGCCGGATGCGTCGTAGTAAACGTCATAGCCTATCCCTCGCTCAGGTACTATCAAAACCGGAGCAGTGGTCAACCGAGTCTTCAACTCCGCGAATGAGCGCTCGCAAGCCTCATCCCAATCAAACTTAACTCCCTTTCGCGTGAGGCGAGTCAAAGGTGCTGCGAGGCGCGCAAAGTCTTTGACGAACCTCCGATAGTACCCTGCCAATCCCAGGAAGCTGCGGATCTCGAAAACGCTCGTCGATCGCGCCAATTTCGAGACCGCGTCGATCTTCGATGGATCGACAAACACGCCGTCACCAGATACGACATGTCCGAGGAATCTTTCCTCGGTAAGCCAGAACTCGCATTTTTCCAACTTCGCGTAAAGTTGGTGCAATCGCAGCAACTGGAGTACAGTCCTCAAATGCGCCTCATGAGTCCCCTCGTCCGGCGAGTAGGTGAGAATATCGTCGAAAAATACGATGACGAATCGGTCGAGGTAAGGTCGGAAGATGCGAGTCATAAGATCCATGAACGCCGCTGGGGCGTTGGTCAAGCCGAACGGCATCACTAGGAATTCAAAATGACCATACCGCGTTCGGAACACAGTCTTCGGGATGTCTTCCTCCCGTACTCGCAACTGATGATATCCAGACCGCAAGTCGATCTTGGAGAAGCACCTCAATCCCCTGAGCTGATCAAAGAGATCGTCTATCCGCGGCATCGGATAACGATTCTTCACTGTCACCCTGTTCAGCTTCTGGTAATCTATGCACATCCGGAGCGAACCCTATTTCTTCTTTACGAACAACGCCGGAGCGCCCCACGGCGAGGTGCTCGGCCGTATGAACCCCTTCTGGCCATAATCGATTCCCGTTCGGAGGTTGAACCGACCAAGAGTGGTACCCCTCGCCGGTCGTAATCGGTTACCTCGGGAGTTGTGACGTGGTTGGTGGATGAGTAGTGGAAGTGTTGTGATTCGTACTTTACTGACTTATTTGTGCTTACATGTATGTTTTTCTCATCCTTGCTGTTAGTTTTATTCTCTGGGTAGCGTGTTCACCCCTACTTGTAGTTGTGCAGGTTGGTGATCCTGAGTACACTTTTGGTGGGAGCTTTTGGGGATGTGTCGTGTCGACGCACTGTGTTTTTTTTGTTGTTGTTGACTTTTGTAGACTCTGGTCTGAGTCATTAGTCATGTATATTTCTGTATCGCAACTTGTCTAAAATATTTTGATGTAAATATTTGATTGTCTGGCCATGTCGTGCCTTACTTTTGTACGCGTTACTTGTTGGTTTAATACAGATTTTAAAAGGAGAAATGGTATTGATGTATTTTTTGTAAACAGGTTTCTTTATTTGACTCGTGCAATCCCATTTTGAACTAGGGACGCCTAAATCAAAATGTGATGGCCTCGTGCGAGGATAGTTATGTTGTAATTTGAGGACGCTCGAGTTATTTCATAAATATATCGCATCGTGTTATTTCAAAGGTTTTTAATTCTTCAGGTAACGACTTTAATTCGGGAAACCGGATTTTGAAGCGTTACAGATTATGGTATGAAAGAATTTTATAATTCATCGCTCAATTCCAATTTGATCGGAGATATTGGATATCATCAAGTACAAATACTTTGGCATCCCTAATTAAACGTGTAAGATAAACCATATAAAAAGGGAAAATAACAAAAAAAACATGTATATTATCACACTTCTACAATGTCCAAAAATATATTTTTAAAAATTTTAATTCTTAATTTCAAAGGCAATTTCATCATTTTTATATAAATATACACATTTCAAAAAAAAAATCAGTTACCATTACATTTTTTTGTCATTAACCAAATAGGAAAAATTGCAATTCCTATCAGTTACTAATACCAGTTGTGCAATTCATATCCTTAAATTGAGTTTTGTTGCAATCCATGAACTCCAGCTTATGATTTGTAGCAATTTCTATCATTATATTTCAAAATGTCATTTTTGCCTTTCAAAATCCAAAATAAATTATTAATTACTCTATTCAGTTTTGATAATTAGAACTCGGTCAGGTCTCAGGTCTCAGATTCTCACACAATAGGACACATCACTGAAGATGTTGAAAAACTCCCAACTTCGTCTAGGTGTTATTGAAAATTACTATAAAAAACATTTTTTGATCATGCAAAAGGACAGAAAGGTGCCTACGCCGGAACCAATAAAAAGATATTTTTTTTGTAAAATTACAGAAACTTAATATGACAATAATTATTGTCGTAAACAATATATTGAGTTTTTAAATTTTTGAAAAATTAACATACAATTTTTCCCTTAAAACTAAACGATATATTTTTACATTATTATTTCAAAAATGTTGATTTTTTAGTTTTTCAAAATTTAATATATTTATTTAGTTTTTGAAAAAGAAATAAAATTTTGATTATTTACTTTTTCCATCAAAACTTAATAAAAATTTATCTTAAAAAACTGATGTTTAAATTGTTGATTAATATTTTAGTTTTGAAGGAGAATTTCTATTTCGAAATAGATCGATAGAAATTGCGACAAATCACAAGTTGAAGATTAGGAGTTCCAACAAAAATCAGTTGGAGGATATGAATTGCACAATCGATATTATACATATGGGAATTAGAATTTTCCCAACAAAGTACATAGCACCAAAACTTATGGGTTTTTTTTTCAAAAAATAATCATTAAATAAATTAATTACAAAAATGTGTTACTATTTCGTTTATTTATGAAAATATGTTTTGGGGACCCACTTGCATATACGTGTTCGCACCACCGTGATAGGAAATAGTTGTTTGAATTATTACTGTAGCAATAGCTACAGTAACTGCCAGTAAATTTAGACAAAGTAAAAAATTTATATAATTTTGTTAACTTCAAAAGTTGAAGTCCTGTTTCCCCTCCAAAATAATAGTGCCTCACCGCCTGTGCTAACAAAGAATATGATATTTTGTTAGTTATTTGATTTATATTAAAAACTTACTGATTTTCATTATTTTGTATTCTTAATATTTATATATGCTCATTTTATATAAATATTTTTACAAAATTTGTGTATTATTATTTTGACCATACACCATCATTTTAGATTTTTATGCAAAACATTTTGATGACTTATAACTCATTATTTTGGAGTTATAAGTTAAATATTGTTTAATCCAGTCCAAATCTGTAAAACTGGATTGCACTGAGTTGGGCTCCACAACTAAAAGTTTAAGCTAATAGTTGGGTTTGACCTTTTCCTTTATATACAATATTTTGATCTCATATTCTTTCAATGTGAGACTTTATATTCTCAACACACTCATGTGGGCCACAGTAGGACATGTCTTTTTGCACGCGGGCTTATTCCCCCTTACGTGGACCACAATATCGGGATTACATGGGAGTAGAGCCATAGGGAGGCGAGACCCACCAGACAAACCCAAATCGACCCCCTCTTATACCATGTAAAACTGAGTTGTATATATCGGGCCGGACTCCACAACTAAAAACTCAAGATTATTAGTTAGGTTTGACCCTTTCCTTTGTATACACCCATTTTATTTCATTTCTTTTCCATTTATGACTTTATATTCTCAACACTCCCCCTCACGTGTACTTTACACGTGGGCATTTATCAACACACTCCCCTCACGTGGGCCATGTTAGGACGTGTCCTTTGCATGCGGGCTTATTTCCCCCCTTACGTGAACCACATATCGGGCTTACAGGGGAGCAGAGCCAGAGGGAGGCGAGGCCCACCAGCACATGCCCAAATTGGCCAGCTCTTATATCACGTAAAACTGGTTGCACATATCGGGCCGGGCTCCACAACTGAAAGCTCAAGCTTATTAGTTGGGTTTGACCCTTCCCCTTATATACAATCTTTTGATCTCATATTCTTTCAATGTGTGACTTTATATTCTCAAAAAAATCAATTAAAATGAGTAGATAAAATATATCATTTAATGGGTACCAAGGAATGTAACTTGAAACTTGCGTATATATCGACAAAAAAGAGATTTAACAAACTCGGGAAAATCGCTGCAAAACACGTTATGTGATAAATAAATAACTAAATATACATATACATATATTCATATTTATTATTTATAAAAGAAAAAAGAAATAATATTTAATCATCTTAATTTCAAAATTGTCAATAATCACTATTTTCTTTCCGAGAAATAAGAGGGTTTGAATTTTGCATTATGTAATTGTTTATAACCTAAATGTCAAATAATAATTAAATAGGTGAGTCGTATTATATCAGATTAAACTAAAATTAATTAGATTTAATTGATTTGAACCGGATTAAACAATACTAATTTAAATTTCCCCAGTTTATCGGCTTTGATCAGTATTTAACCAATATTTGTTGTATCGTCTTGGAGAGATAGAAAATTACGATATATTTATAGTATTTTATCGGTATCTATAACATTAATGGGTACAAGTATATAGTCAAAATAATGAGTTATAAATCATCAAAATGTTTTGCATAAAAATCTATATATAATAAGTGGATAAATATACAATAATAGTATATGGTCAAAATAATAATAATATATATATATATATATATATATATATATATATATATATATATATATATATATATAAATAGTATATGTTTTGTAAAAATATTTATATAAAATGAGTATATATATATATTAAGAATACAAAAGATGGTCGTGGCTCTGCATGATGCTAACTGGTTCGAGTCAACTGGTCTCCAGGGTTATGATGGACGCATGTGTAAAGTATTCTGTGGTGTGATCACGAGACTTCTCCATCCGAATGAGTTGGAGGTCGTGACTCCGCATGATGATAAATAGGTCGAGTTGAACAACTTTGGAGGAATCATAAGTGTACGGTGTTGTGTAGGAACGTGTAATCAAATGGCTCACAAATTAGCCAGTAGCGGGAATTATGGTGAGGAGTCTGTCCCACCATCTGTAGTTTCGGCTATCCGGCTTGATGCCGGGTTAGTTGCTATTAAATCAATATAATTCGCTTTTACCTTAAAAAAAGAATACAAAAGAAGGAGAATTAATAAGTTTTTTTTTGTAGTTAACTAATCAAATATCTTATGTTTTGCTAGCTCAGGTGGTGAGTCGCTATTATTTTGGAGGTGGAACAAAGTTCAATTCTTGCAGCTAACAAAATTATATATATATATATATATATATATATATATATATATATATATATATATATATGACTTTGTTTGAATTTACTGGTACAATTACTGTAGCTGCTACAGCAATAATGAGTACAAGAACATGATTTCATAAATAAGTGTAACAGTAACACATTTTTGTAATTAACTTATTTATTGACTATTTTTTGAAAAAAAACCCAAATTATGACATTGTATTTGGAGCCAATATAAGTATTCAAAAGATGATGTAGAAGTAGTTAACACAATTTGTACAAACAGTGACACAAAATAAAACCTTTGCTATACTGACAAATACTCTGTACAATTCACTTCACATTAGAAGTGTGAACAGCACCATCCACTGAGAATGAGAACCTAACTGAGTTAAAAAGAACATATACTCAAAACTCAAGCAATGATGCTCTATGCAATCACCAATTCTGAGATTAAACCCTAAAACCATGTCATCTCCAATCTCCTCTCAAACCCTTACCCAGATCAGGTTTCAGTCCAATTTGTATGCCCAACTGTGTTTCTGCAGAAATGCTTCCACTGCTTCTTTTACAGCCAGGTTAGGCACCAGCTGGTACTCGTAGAGCGGTGTGCGCGTGATTGGATCAAAATTACCCACCTGAATATCCCCCAAGAGCTCCATGATTAAGGCATGTATATTTATGGATAATTGCCAAACTGGATGTGTAGCATTTCTATATTTGCAATGGGTGTTTGTGTACTACGTTTATTGTACTCTTTGTATGAACTTCCCATGAACTTGTCCTTTTGTTGTGCCGTGACACCGTTAAAAAGAAATTGAAAAGACAAATACATACTTCAAATAAATAAAAAAAATTTAAATATTATATCAACATCAAAATTCTACATGTAAAATTTATTTTTAATTATTTTCCCATAGACAATTATGTTATTTAAAAAAATAGGGATAGCATGACCTACAGATGACATTTTTTGTCTGTTTTGAAATTTCATGTTAAGTTTTTGTTATAAACGTAGTACACAGTCCTTGCAAAAGTGAGATACCGGACAACTAGTTTTTGCAATTATCGTTATTTTTATGCTAGACTGTCTACGGACAATTTAAGTTTGGAGATGTCACCTTCTGGATATGTTCAAGAATCACTGCCCTCTCGTACGTGAGTCCACTTGGTGTAATGACAGGATCACGGAAGATATCAAGTGTTATCTTACAGCACAAGTAATCTGGCACCTGAAATTCATAAAGGCATAACCAGTGCAATGGATACATAGGAGCAATTAGATGTTTTCCCGTGGAAAACATCTACAAACTACCAACTAATTAGTTACCTCTGTTGGAGTGTCGGCTTCTGCAGCTTTAGCGAACACTTGTTCAAGAGCAAGAAGCTGTTCCGAATTGGATGTTGCAGCCTCTTCTGTTTGAGAATCATCGAGGAAATATTTTTCTTTAAGAGCTGCTTCACAGGCCTCTCTGTGCCAAAAAAAAAGAGTATGAATACCATTCTGAAAACATCTCATGAACAGATCCCGTATTTTGTCAACCCAATTTGTTTGTTTACACATTTTATCATGTACAACACTTGCTTGCTACCAAGAATGTATAAGTATAGACACATTGCAGAAAGAAAGAAGACGAGATCATCATAGTGTGAAAAGTGAAAACATACTTCAAGTTCTGCAGTTCCCATGCACGCATTGTTGATGCTTGCTCCCATTCCAAGTACTTTGCTTTAGCGAGCTCCTGCCATATCTCCTCCACCATGTAACTCTTGGGGTTTGCACCTCTACCGAGATCCAGTGCCTGTAAAAAGCCATCTCATCAGATTTCGAACGAATGATGATTTCATTCGATAAACAATCAGGTCCAAGCTAGTAAAAGTTTTGTGTCTATTACTACAAGTCCACCACCCCATGCAATTCAAAGATTGCTAAGCTCCAAATTCTGTTCTCTCAAATGGTTCATATTTCTCAACAATGTTCTAAAAGACCCAAGGCGCAAGGCACATAGAGCCTCTGGAGATTAATTGGATTCGTATTTATTTTTATCAAATAAATTATATATATACTATCAAATTATGAATTGTAATATGTATAAATAATATTAATTAATATTTAAGATCCCAAACATAAATAGTTTAATATTAGTTACATTCATATCTTAAAAAATATAAAATACCAATAAAAGTAGCAATTAGTACAAATTATTTGTTTCGTTATTTTTTGTTAAAAATAAATAAATCCGCCCAGCCGACTTAAATCACTAGATTATATGAATTCAGATCGGTTTTCTAATAATCTCCAACTAGGAGCCACCTGCTAAGCCAATTTTTATCATAACACTACAATTGTCTAGATTTCATTGTTGTATTTCTTAAATAATACATGGATTGCAGATTATGGTGACAGAATTGGTCAAGAGCACCATTTTTTAAACCAGCATGTCACATGCCAACAAGAATAGCGATGACAATAAACAGTTCGTTGTATAATTTGATCGACCATAAAAGGACTTAACCGCAGGAAAAGTTAATCAAATACAATCTTCTGTAATATGGGGCCAGTAGTTACGAGAAGATATTGCAAAACATGTAATTCAAAAACAGTAACACTGAGACCGTAGAGGGGAGGAAAAAGCAAAGAAGAAATTGAATATGGTTGGTTCGTACCCTTTGCAACTCCTTGACACCTTCTGCATATTCCTCCCTTTGAAGTAATGCAAGTCCCAACATATAGTGAGCCTGTGACATTGCACACATGAAAACATGATTAAAAAAGGATGAGAAAAATGATAACTAAGAAAACAACGGACAGTACACAAGATGAAAATTTGTGAACAATTTCCCTGCTAGTAACGCATGAAACAAATATGGGAAAAATATCCAAACCCAAACTTATATACTGAATAGCTTATAAATGCCTGGAGAATTACTATTGCTTGTAGACAGCCAATGAGGTGTTAAAATAAACTACAGAACATTCTCATAATGCAATTTGAAGGAGAAAAAAATGAAAATCAAATACCTTTTCCACTGCAAATTACAGAAATAGGGAAATGTACTCAAGAATACCAAACTATATAAGAGCATCTCCAATCCAAAACACTATTTTAATGGAATGATTAATACATTTTGGCATAGATTTGGAGTCAAATTGGTGTTTCTTTCCAACCCAAACACTAAAAACTACTCTAAAAACTCTATCTTTAATATTTTAATGGTAAATAATTACTATAAAAACTCAAATGAGTGTTTCTTCCAATCATAAATCTGAAACCAATAATAAAAAATATTAAATTTTTAGCGCGAGATTTAATATTGCTACAGTAGTGTGTCATATTTGGCATTTGCAGTTGTTTGCTGGAAATTAATAGGCACAAAACACCAAAGCAATATAATGTTTTGCAGTTGTGTTGGAGATGCTTTACGGAAGATAATCTTGAGAGACATGATTATGAAATTGTTGAAGAAGAAAACTCTATTACAGTTAGCAGAAATAAACATATAAACAGAAAGGATATGCTTAAATTCAAGAGTCAAAACCATATTGAGGTAAAAAAAAGTCACAATTACAAAATCGTGTGGCTCTAAATCTTATCAATGAGGTTGTCAACTATCAAGGTTGGGATAGCTTCATCAGAGTATTCTGTCTTGTTTTCATCAATCAAGACCTATGGAAACCACCTGAGCATTTAGTCTTATTAAGCAAAATTAGATCCTACAAATGTTATTGCCGGCGCTAAATTATTACATGACAAGCATAAGGGATCATAACCCACTCAACAACAATAAATGTAATAGAAAAAAAGATGATTATTGATAAACTAGAATTTTATGCCACAACTCCTTCTAGTTCGAACTTACATAACTTGTGCTATACAATCAAAGTGGTGCTAACTTGCCGGATTGTCATCTAAAACACAACATGAAACTGTCTATTGAATTGAGGATAAGTAATGAATCAACACAACACAAAATCATTATCGTAAAGATGGCATACAAAACCTCCCAAAACTATCAAATTAATGACTGATGCTAAGGATAAAGAAATTATAAACAAGTGAACTGAAATGTTAAGTTCCAGACCTTAACAGAGTTGTGTTCAAGCTGAAGAGCTTTCCTGCAATCCTCCTCGACCCTCTTCCAGTCGCTTAACCAAAAAACAATTAAGCATTCCATATTTAGACCATACATTACAAAACAAATATACTGCAATGAATCAAAATACATATACATAGAGAGTAAATAAGCAAAAAAAAAAAAAAAACTAGTGAAGAAAACAAAAGGTTCAGTGCTCATACATACTTCCTTTTCCGATGGCAGAGAGCACGATTCGTCCAATACACAGGCACATTAGGGCACAATGTAATCGCCTTAAACCCCACAAACAGCAAAACCAAAAGGAACAAAATTTAGGCACAAAATGAGAAACCCATATAATATAAACAAAATTGAAGCAAAAATATAAAGAGCCCATTTCAGGAAATATATCTGAACTGAAAATAAAGCAATGAAACAACGACAAATCTAAAGATAAATTTTCAATTTTGTGAAAAACAAAACCTCAGTATAAGCGTCAATGGCGGCACCAAAACGATCCTTGTTGAAGTAGGTGTTGCCGTCTTTCCTCAGTAGCTCCGCCTGCCTCGCCGCCCCAGACAATCCCATTTTCTCTCCAATCCCAACCTTCACTCTCCACAAGCTCCAAACGAACCGTCGGGATCGGAAACCGAAGACGAGTCCGATTCAACAAAAGTCTATACGGGAAATTGGAGCGAGAGAGAGAGAGAGAGCGAGCGAAAAACCAAAACTTGTCTGAAGAATTTAAGGGCGGAATCGCCAAAACCGAAGACTCCACAAGTCACAGAGAAAATACAATAAAAATTATTTCCTTCCAGGAGAAGGGATTTTTGGTGACATGTAGAGGACACAAGTAGGTCAAGGTGAGATCTGATTGGAGGATATCAAATGTTGACCTGGTCAACAAATACTCTCATTGGCTATTAGGTTGGAAAGGACGATTATACTACCTCATTCGGTCACATCCGTGTTATGCCAACAGTGAGGACATTTCTAGGGACGTAAAAGAGCAACTTCTAATTCGATTTCTTAAATATTTTATTCGGTTAATAGTATTCATTATAACTGAACGGGGAAATTACACCATTTGTAACTTGCAGGAGTATCCCAATGGTGCTCTCTTCAAATTAAAATAGAGAGCCACTTTTCATTTAATATTTGAGTTATGTATATTAATTTAATAATATTTTTTATTTTTTAATAATAAAAAATGGTAGGAGGGAGAATAAAGTAGACTAAAAAGTAATAAATAATATGATAGAGAATGTGGGGAACTCGCTACATATATATAGAGAGAAATGAAATGTGTGGAGCTCTCTATTGTAGGGAGTCACGTAAGTAACTCCATTAGAGCTCCATTTATTTTCATTTTCACTCCATTCAGTAACTTTTTAGCTATTCTAAGAAGTTATATTGGAGATGCTCTAAGTGACACGTTTATACGCTATCATCGGGGAAATGACACATAGATCCTCTTAAATAAATTTTTTTGCACACACTTCCTTTTACTGAAAACTTAATTTTTATACCTCATTAAGTATCTACCTAGATTAACATAGTTAATTTTATAATACAAATACAATTTTACTCCTGATATTCAATCAAAATTTTAAATAATTTTCATTATTTGGTGTTAGTCAACAACAATCAGGGATGTCAGATAAATTCGAACTCGACGGGTACTCGATTAACCCGCCCCAATCGAAACGGATAAAACTAAAAAAAAATCGGGTATGAGTTTTCCCCTAGGGGTTTTAATCGGGTGCGAGTTAACCTGTAACTGCCCCATTTCCAACTCGTACCATATAAAAAATAAATTATTATATAAAATTACTTTTTAACAAAACAACATTAAAACAAGTTTCAATTAAAGCAATTATATAATTATACATTTTATATAATATATAAAACAATTACAAATGTTATTATATATTATAAATTCAGGATATTGGATAGTTTTCAGGTCAAGTTTCAGGATTCAGGTAAAGCTTGTACCTGGCGGGTCTTGAGCGAGGAAGGTATCCGCTCATTTTGAGCGGGTTTCCCTGGTCGGGTATCCGTTAAAATTCTTCAGGTGCGGCCTAGCCGCAATACACCATGTGCTTCTCGAAACGCTTGATCGATTTGGTTTTGCTTAAGTAGAGGTTGTAACATGGAGATGGAGCCCAAAGCGACGATGACTAGGGATGGCTCGTTTGGGCTTGTAGAAAAGTTGTTATGCTTGAGATCAGTTCGAGCTCGAATGAGCTTATACAACAAAGACTGAGCTCGGTTCGAAAGAATATAGAGAAACTCGACTCATCTCGACCTCGATTCACTTAATTTTTTTTTATACAAAATTCATTTAAAGTTGAAATTAATATTAAATAAAAATATGTAATAGATTAAATACTAAACGAGTCAACTCGAGATCAGCTTTACTCAATTCGGCTTGTTTACTTTCATTATAAATATTTATTAATATGCAAAAAAATATTAACAAAATATATAACTGATTAAAAATTAAACGAGTCAGCTCGCGAGTCTATCGAATCTTAAAGTATTAGGTTTGAACTCGACTCATTTATTAAACAAATTCAACCATGAGCTCGAATTATACTCAAACTTGATTATAACAAGATCAAAACAAAATTTTAATGAATCAAACGTGAGATGCTTGTTAAAAGTTCAGCTCCCTTACAACTCTAGCCATGACTAAGATAGACGCAAAGAATATGGACTATCGACCATCAACTATGTTATAAATTAATTAAACGAGACATACAATGTAAAAGCATTTTCTTAAAAGACACAATTGCGAGATAGAGGGTATATTTTTTAACTTTTAATTTTATTGAAAGAGTAATTTCATCGTACACAAAACGAGTCTATCGCCTGCAAATCACATGTCATCATTTTTTCTTGAAAGTTAATGGTGTTAAAGTAAGTGAGATAACGAAATACTTAAAAGAGTTTAAAATTTAAGTTTGTAGTTAAGGGGCGTATATGGAAAGAATCATTGTTAGTTTTTTCAACAGTAACGACGTATAACAAACACACACCGTTACAAATCTGGTTCTAACGGCGTATTCTAGTGCATATGTCGTTAGTCTACCTCATTTGTAACGACGTATCTACCAAAATACGCCGTTAAAAATTCTTCCCGTTATGTTACCGTTAGGGCGTACTGTTACCGTTACTTAGTAACGGCGTATGTAGGTAAATACTTCCTTACAAAATCAGTGTATAAATGTTCACAGAACCTCCTCCCATTCTCCCCACATTTTCCTCCCAATTCTCTCAAACATTATTGTTTCCGACAAGGGCATTTCCATAATATCATTTCCATTTTTCGACAACTCTCTCTCAAAATACTACAGTTCATATCATCATTCTCAATATTAGATTGTGGAATCGAAGTTGCCGGCAAAACGTTTACAACAGTTCGGTGAATTAGTAGGTACGTACATTATTTTTTTTTATTAATAATGCATTATGTAATGTATTTTATTAATTATGATTTAGGTTAAATAGTGCATGTAGATTATTGTTTTTATTTTTATAATAATAATAATGAATAATGACACTTTGTTACACCTAACTATAGCGAAATGACAATTTCATACCTTAACTATTTTAGTCTCTTTTTTAGTACCCTGACAATTTTTTTGTGGCAACCTATCTCTAAAATGCATAAAATACCTAAATTACCCTTGGTTTAAGAAATCAAAAATTGAATTAATTCAATTTTGTTTATCTTTTGTTCAATTTGATTTATATTTAAGATGTAATTACAATTATGCTCTCAAATCTAAAATTAAATTTGAATCATTTCAAATTCGGTTTGATAAATCAAATTTGACCAATTTTATTCTAATTTCTTAAACTATGGGTATTTTAGTCATTTTAGCGTAGGTTGTCACAAAAAATATGTCAGGGTACCAAAAAAGAGAAAAAAATAGTTATGGTATGAAAGTGTCATTTCGCTATAGTTAGGTGTAACAAAGTGTCATTATCCCTAATAATAATATATGTTAATTGTTGGTATAGTTGATATATATAGTGAAATAATATTGATTATTAACCGTAGTTATTTGTATAATGTAGAATGGATCGTGGGTGGATAACATCCCGTAAGATAAGTGAGGAGTGTATGAACAAATTAAGCAGTTTTGTTGAATTTGGGAGACAAAACGCGCAAACAGATGGCGTGGAACGTTTCAAGTGTCCGTGCAATCGATTTTGTAATTATTCTTGGCACGATATGGACACCATTTGCGATCATGTATTGAAGAAAGGTTTCCTTACATCGTATAATATGTGGATCAATCACGGCGAAGCCAGAGGGCCTAGTTCGAGCCGAAATATAGATATGAGTTTCCCGTCAAGTTCACATAATCCCCCTTATTCGACGATGACGCACACTCCAGAGTACGTCGATCTAGTGCATCAGTTTGTGAATGATGTAGATCCGTCTAGAGATGTAACGATTGGCGAAGATGAAGGCGAGAACGACGAGGACGAGGAAGAGGACTCACAATTGAAGATAAGTTCGGTGACCGAAGTCGAGGCCAGACTCGCTAAAGCGAAGATGACGGAATACAATCGGTTGGTGACGGAGTCACAACAACCGTTGTACAAAACCACAAGCGATGTCACTAGTGAGGATACTTCTTTGGAAGCGATGTTAAGGATGTTGTGTATCAAACAGAGCACCGGGATGTCAGACGCGGCTTTTACCCATGTCACAAAAGAGCAATGTCGTATGTTGCCACAACCTAATTCGTTTCCATCTAGCTACGCAACTGCGAAAAAGATAACGAAGGCCATGGAAATGCCACACGTGAAATACGACGTATGTTTGTACGGATGCACTTTGGATTACAAAGAGTTCTCCGCTCTGGACAAATGTGGAGTTTGTAAAGAACCACAGTTTACTATGGAAGGAAAAAAATTAGTTCCGAAGAAGACGTTGTGGTACGTCCCATTGACTCCTCGACTTCAACGGTTATATCTTGCAGAAGAGACGGCTGAGTGGATGCGATAACATGGTGAGCGGGAGAAAGAGGACGATATGTATTAGTACATCTATCGGGTGGTGCTGATTAGATTCAGTTTGACAAGAAATATCCTCAATTTTCGAAAGAAGTCCGAAACGTGCGGCTGGCCTTGTCATCCAACGGGTTTTCTCCATATGGGCCTAATGCTCCGAGTTATAATTTGTGGCCTGTAGTTGCTGTCCTGTTGAATTTTCCGCCCTCGATGGCTATGCGAAAAGAGTATAACATCCTAACCATGTTGGTATCAGGTCCAAAATCACCTAGGAAATGTTTGAATAACTTTATGCGTCCATTGATTGATGAGTTAAAACATTTGTGGACGTACAGAGTTGTCACGTGGGATACTTTCTAGAAAGAGTCGTTCATAATGCGGGCTGCTGTGATATGGACAATCAGTGACTTTTCGTGTATGGTAATGTTGGGTGACATGACCACTAAAGGCTATACGGCATGTCCGTTATGTTTGGAAAACCTCGATTCTTCACGCAGTAACTCAAGAATATCTTACCAAGGTGCGCGTATGTGGCTACCTCCGAAGCACCCATTGCAGTTTGTCCCGGAGGCATTTAATGGGCAGATCGAGAACCGTACAAGGCCTAAGCGGTATTCAGGGACTGCCACACTAAAGGCCATTAGGCGTCATAATTACCTCGAGCCTAGTCTACACCCGAAGCACATTAAACGAACAGGTTTAGCTATCTGTTGGTCTCGTGAAATTTTTTTTTGGCAGTTTCCCTATTGGAAAACTCATAGAGTGAGACATACATTGGATTTAATGCATATAGAGAAGAATGTGTGCGACAACGTCATAGATACAGTTCTCGGACTAGCGGGGAAGACTAAAGATGACGAGAAAGCAAGGAGAACGTACAAGTAACAGGATGTGCGCCAAGACCAATGGATGGGCCATGACGGGGAGCTCCCTGATGCGACTTATGGGGTCAAGGGTGTACACCGGAAGGCCGTACTTGAGCATATCCGAGCAGTGAAGTTCCCCTCCGGATATGCAGGAAGTTTAAAGATCAAAGTCAATCCTGATGAGAAAAAGTTTCTCAGACTTAAGACCCACGTTGTCACATGCTTATTCAACGCATCTTCCCCCTGTCATTCGGAAGTACATTCCGACTCATGTAGCGGAAGTATTAGCAGATCTCGACAGGGTGTTCCAGGTGTTGTGCACGAGGGATCCGACGAAGAAGGCACTAAAAAAATTGCACGAGGATATGGTTTAGTTTGTAAGTTGGAAACTATCTTCCCTCTATCATTCTGTACCATTATGGTTCACCTACTACTGCACCTATCGGATCAAGTTATGCGGACCGACCCAGTCCATTTCACTTGGATGTTTCTAATTGAACGGTATGATCCTTGACTGCCAAATATCATTTCCAATTACCATTAAATTGTATAATCGAATATGACATTAACATTCATATTTCGAATGCATTCAACTTGGCGTGTACGAAAAAAGTGTGTGAAATCCGCGATATCCAGAAAGTTGTATAGCCCGACAATACATGATGCACGAGTCTGTCACCTTCACTCAGATGTACCTAAACCGCGCCACTTCGGCCAACGAAACATTTGTTAGTCCAACTCTAGGTTTCAACTTATCAACTGTTTCCCCACAAGTACAAGTTAAGAGCGTGGTGCGAAACAAAAAATTGAGCGCATCCGAGATGTTTTGGGCAAATTGGACTGTTGTTGAGAATCGCGTCGAAGCAGATAAGTACGTAGAATCACATCGAGCAGGGTTCATTTAAAGATTCCCTAGGAAATCTCTAAAGGATCGAGTTATGTCATTCATGTTTGAGTGGGGAAAAATTGTAAGTACAATATATCACTCATGTGTAAATTCATACAATTTAATTACTGGAACTAATATTATAATTTAATATGCAGATTGTCGGTCGAGAGGAACAATGAGAGTTGATACTACTATCTGCAGGTCCTCGTTCGTCGGCCATTTATTCATAGTGTACTGTGAATGGTGTGAAGTTCTTAACGTTGCGAATCAAGCAAGGCCGGAGAAATCAAAATTCAGGGGTCTTGATTGAAGCAAACGAAATATGTTACTACAGTGTTCTTATGGACGTCGGTTTCCTTACCTATTCCGAAAGCATGCCAGTCATTTTGTTCAAGTGTCGGTGGTCCGACGAACGAACTGTGAAGAAGGACGACAATCAGTTCATTTCCGTAAACACTTCCACGGATTGTCATAAACAAAACCCGTTTAGCCTTGCTATACAGGCGAAACAGGTGTACCACATCAACGACCCGGATATGGTGCACTTTGCGACTTCGTGGAAGGTCGTCAACGTTGTCTCTCGTAGGGGTCACTACAAACCGAACATTTTAGCTCGTGCATGTGATGAAGAGTCGGAATTCGAAGTAGATGAACTTTACCAAGAAGATCGAATTGACATGGTGACACCGGGTGGTGTAAGGATCGATCTGAGATACTTATACCAAAATCCACGGCATGTCCCTACAGCTGATAACGAGAACGAAGACAACGAGAACGAAGACAATGAGGACGGAGACAACGGGGACGAAGACAACGAGGACGAAAATAATATGGAAGGGCATGAAGATTATGATTCGGCCAACTCAGATAGTTAGGAAAATATTTGTTTATCTTTATAATTGACTATCAATAAATTATTTCTTAGACATTTTTTAATCTATATTATTTGATCATTTAATTAAATCACTCAATTACTCGGTTTTGAAAAAACAATGTTTACGAGAAAAAACCAGAATCTGCCAAAAAATTTCTAAGTGTCAAGATTAGTAATGGCGTATTTAAGAGAATACGCCGTTACTAATGGTCAACAATCTTGACCATCAGAGAAGTCAAGATTATTGACTTTCACGCTTGACTTCGGTATTAATTTCCCGTTTCATATACTAAATGACTACCCAATTGACAATAATCATTGTACATTATCTAAAAATCATATACATTAATCAAAATTGAAAACCGCGTAACAATTTCATGGCGGAAACGTATGTAACGGAGGTTTGACCGTTACTTATGGATGTTTTTACGGGTGATCAGTTTAGATCGAGGTTTATATATGTTTGAAATTTACTACAAATTTGACATATGAGCGAAAACACTATTATGCATCAGTCCGTACGGTAGGATTAAAACACGATTTTTGACACCAATAACTTTCGGTGAAAGCGTGAATTTAGGGTTTAGGATGGTAAACCCTAAACTATACCTTAAACGCTAACTTTATCGAACGTTCAGTTCAATTCAATATTTTTATAATGATCCAAACCGTTCAACATGTTGGAAATGACATTGACGTGATATAGTCCAAATTTCAGAAAAATTAAACTACGGGAACACTCCCGATCAATAATGATCGGTTCGAACCGAATAAAATATTAATTTAGGATTTGGGATTGTAACGGCGTATATGCCCCATACGCCGTTACTAAATGGCCGCGAATTGAAATTTGGGCCAAAATTTCAATTTGGCGCTATAATTTTTTATACCCGCGGGCAAATTTATTGTAACGCGTATCCAACCAATACGCCGTTACAATAAATTTGCCCGTTGCCAAACGGTCATTTTTTTTCCCGTTGCAAATTTGACCGTTGTATATAATTAACAATTGTAACGACGTATTAAGGGGACATACTCCGTTACTAACAATTGTAACAATTGTAACGGTGTATTTCCCCTTAATACGCCGTTACAAAATTGCAGTATTTAAAGGATGCAACCCTCTTCTTCCTCACGCCTCTCTGCTCTCTGCCTCTCTGCCTCTCTTCCTCTTCTTCCTCTCTCTATTCCTCCAGCCAGCCACCTCCGTCGCCGTCGTCGTCCTCTCTTCCAGTTCAGGTAAGTCTTCCTTGCTCTCTTATTTATTTTTTAAAATTATTAGATTTGAATTTTAGATTGAACAATTATAAAATTTAATTGTTAAATTGTTAAAATATAAATTATTAGATTGTTAGATTTGATAGATTATTAGATTGTTAGATTGAATGATTATGAAATTTGAAATTTGAATATGTTAGATTGAAATTTGTTAGTTGTTAAATTTTTTAATTATGAAATTGTAATAATTATAAAATTTGAAATTTGAATATGTTAGATTGAAATTTGTTAGTTGTTAAATTTGTTAATTGAAATTTGAATATGCTAGATTAAATATGTTTGAAATTGTTAGATTATATATTGAATATGTTATTTTTAAATTGAAGTTGAATTTTGTAAGTGCATTTCGGTAATTTGTAAGGAAATGTCCCTAAAGGACATTTTTGATATTTTGTAAGGAAATGCCCCTAAGGGCATTTCGGTAATTCGTAAGGAAATGCACCTAAGGGGCATTTTCGGTATTTTGTAAGGAAATGCCCCTAAGGGCATTTTGGTAATTTGTAAGGAAATGCCCATAATGGGCATTTTCGGCATTTTGTATAGTAATGCTCCTAAGGGCATTTCGGTAATTTGTAAGGAAAAGCCCCTAAGGGCATTTCGGTAATTTGTAAGGAAATGCCCTTAAGGGGCATTTTCGGTATTTTACAACAAATACCCCTTAAGGGGTATTTTTGGAATTCAAATTTATTTATTTTTGACGATAAATAAATGTGAAATCGTCTTTAGATATAATGACCTCCTCGTCAAGCGATTCGAACCAAGAGCCGAAGAAGCCTTATGCTCGGGCACCGAGGCATGAGTTAATGAACCCGAAGTTTTTCTTAGCTTACGAGGGGAGTCACCCGATCATAAGGATTCACTCGACACACCGCCTCCGTCGCCGCCCGAATTTAACGTACTTGGATATTTACATTGTAATGTTTTTATGCCAACGCTACTATGAATTGTCCACGGATTCAGATCCCCTCAAGAAGTGGATTCGCAAGACGGCGTGGTCAGCTTATAAAGAGCGGAAATCGAATATGAAGGCATAATACAAACTGTACGTCTCGCCTGAGTATCTAAACCGCAATGGAATTCCCAACATATTTAGAGGGAAAAAAGCACAATGACGGTGACTCGTCAAACACTTTGACAAGAACGAGGTATTTTCTTACCTTCATACGCAATTGTATGAAACCTTTATTTAATTCTAATTCCATGACCATTTCAACTAACTTCATTTCAATTTGTAGGGTGTAGGTGGTCTTGGAGAACATATGAGGGAAATTCGCTTGAGCGACAACAAGATCAACTACCGTTCCGGCCGGAAATCATATTGGACTCTTTGCACGGAGAGAAAAGAGAAAGGCAACACAAACATCTCCTCAAAGATTGAGACTTGGCTTTTTGTTAACTGGGAACCGGGACAGGATGCTACTGATGCGGAATTGTTACAGGAGGAGGACAACAAGCCGAAACGCATAAGTTCTTTTATAGGTTATATTAAAAAAAACATTTTATTCTTTTACTCTACTTTATTATTTTTTTCATTAATTTGATATTTTATTTTGTTACAGATATACCTTAAGAAGACGTTGCTGGACTGGAGGCAGGACCGGGCCAATACAGACCAGCACATAAACTTAAAAAGGATGACCGAAGCGGAGGAGAATGAGGTGATGATGTGAGCGAATTAGCATTGTCACGACCTGAAGTTTGCCGTGGGACAATTAGATGCCCAATTCCCCCGAGGACACAAAATCCGGGGATTTGGAGAAGATTATGAGGTACCGGCCAGGCCCAGAAAATGTGGCCAATCCTCCAGCGGTGTGTCTTAAGAGCAGTTCGAAAATATGCAGACTCGGCTCAGCCTGACGACGGAGCATATTGCCGCGCAAAATGAGAGGTTCGCCGCTCAAGAAAAAAACAACGAAGCTCACTGAAGAACCTTTCAATGGATGTACGAGCAGATGCGAGCAGCCAATCCTTCTATGGCCCCTTACGACCCGAACATGTTTACCAACTTTGGTTCTCCATCTCCACCGTCGTAGTTTAGTTCATGTAACTTTTATTTAAACATTTGTAATTTTAATTCATTTTAATTTGAATTTCAAAATTAAATTAATTATGCAAAAAATAAAAACCGAATGAAAATTATATATTAAATATTAAATATATAATTTTTATTTGATTTTTATTTTCTTAATAAAATGATATTTGTAACGGCGTATTATATTGAATACGCCGTTACAAATCTAACATTAAAATAATATTTATTTTTTAATAAAACAATAGTTGTAAGGGCGTAATATTTGTAACAATGTACGTCGTTACTAAGTTGACGGTGTCAAGCCGTATAAACGGCACCATCATCTTTGTAACAACGTATATGGTGATATATACGCGGTTACAAAATTAACGGCGTTTACCACCGTTACGCTGTCAACGGACTGGTCAAAACGACGTCGTCTACCATCTGATGGTGGAGCGGCGTCATTTGTACGTCGTTACAAAGTATAACGGCGCCTTTGTAACGACGTATCAAATAACGGCTGTTTGTACGCCGTTACAAATTGTAACAACTTATTTTTGGCCTGTAACGACGTACTTTCATATGCCGTTACTAAAGAAAAAAAAATGGCAGTGATTGTCTAGTTAATGGGGTATAGGTGTGATTTTCCCCTTTATTATAGCACCCGGTAAATGACACAATTGAGAACGTGAGAACTGAATTTTTCTATTGAAAATAAGTGAATGTCCAATAAAAATTGTGATATCCAATGAAAGTGAATGTCTAGCGGAAATAGGTGAATGTTCAACGGAAACAATTCGTCCATTTAAAGAAATGTTCAGTGGTTCTCATGTTCTCACGACACATTTAAAGGAATGTCTATATATATAGAGTCATGATCTGGTGTGAACCAGACTACATCGTGCGAACCAGCTGGGTGGTAATATATGTGCGCGTATTTTCATTATTAAGGTATGTTTTTCCATAAAACAGTCAGTTGGTGTTTTCACTATTATGATATGTATTTTCATAACCCATTATAACATCTTGTTACACACAGTGGCCTCTCGTTACACCCAGAGACCCCTCGTTACACCATTTCCCCGACATAGTTCATTGATTTCCTGTAGAAAAATACGCGGGCCCCTCATTACACCCGACCCCTCGTTACACCATTCTCCCGACATAGTTCATTTGTTTCCTATAGAAAAATACTCATCTCCCTCGTTAAATCCAAGGACCTCTCGTCACATGATTCCTCCTTCAGGGTTCAGTGATTTCGTATAAAAAAAATACTCGTCCCACTCGTTACACCCAGGAACCCCTCGTTACACATTTCCCCTAATGTTATGGAAATACATGACTTAATAAAAGAAATACGTGTGAGCAGCTGGTTCTCACAGTTCGCACTCGTATATATATAGGGGCACACTCGACTACAAACTTATATAAAATGTCCAAATGTCCAAACGTTGAAACCATGTAGAACCGTCGGATTTGAGATGCACGTTATCTCATAGTGCGACATGTGGCAGAGTTCAACATGTTATACAACATTGCACTACATGTTATGCATGATTTCAATTTTGCACAGGCCCAACATGTTATACAACATTACACTGCATGTTATACAGTTTAGACGTTTTGATATTTTTTATTGGTTTGTAGCTGAGATATATATATATATATACATATATGGATGAAATAAAGTGAAAACCATGGTTTACAAAAGAACATAAAAACTTATACCATTTGTGGGATGGATACAATCAATGGTTTTCATAAATAGGTTAATTTCATTAACAATTAATCAAATAAATAATTGAAAGGGTACTAAAGTAAAACTAACATGTGAAAATAAATGGAAACTCTATTAAGTTTCACAAAATCGTATGCATATGATGATTTGGGTATGTTTTATTGATTGCCTATTAAACTCTATTTTTTGTTTTTTCTTTTCAATTTGTTGTATTTGATTTTTGTTTTAAAAATTTAGACTCATTACTGTCATTGTCTCTTTCTTTTAAATATGAAATTAGTTTATTTTTCATGATTTTTTATTTCTTGTTACAACTCATGAAATTAGTTTATTATGTGTTTCATTTTCATTAGTCGCGTTTAATTTTCAATAACAATTTTGAAACGAGTTTCATTTCCACGTAAGTGGGTTTCGATGAAAACAAGTAACTAACTAAAGAAATAAACGTGTTAAAAGAAATGGACTCGTGTGAAAATGAAATATACAATTAAATAAACGAAAATTAGGTTCATGAAAAATGTTAGTACCCATGAAATTAGTTTATTATGTGTTTCATTTTCATTAGTTGTGTTTAATTTTCAACAACAATTTTGAAACGAGTTTCATTTTCACGTAAGTGGGTTCCGATGAAAACAAGTAGCTAACTAAAGAAATAAAACGTGTTAAAAGAAATGGACTCGTTTGAAAATGAAATGTACAATTAAATAAACGGAAATTAGGTTCATGAAAAATGAAATTCGCATCATAAAAAATTTGTGAAAAATGATGCAATCGCAAAAGAAAATATAAAAAAAAATTGTAGATCATGAAATCGTACAACTAATTCATGAGATCGAAAATATTGAAATACTAAAAACAAATTAAACATACAATTAAAACAACTTAATCAAAAATGAGTAGTGAAAAAAATTCATAATTTCATTGTTTTTTTTTTCTATAAAAAAAATGAAATCATGAAATTGTTAAAAAGGAAGTAAGAAGTGAAATAAGTTACAATTAAGTAAATTAGATATTGGAATTTATAAAAGGAAATCATTAAATGGTGTAATAATATAAAAATATAAAATTACCCTTATATTTGTGTTAAAAGACAAAAATAAATAGTAAGTTAAGAATAATTACGCCCAATTGCCATTAATAAGTCAGCAAAAATCTAAGCCATCTAAATTTTCATCTTGTGGTCAAAATTGATTCTTATTTTCTCATGTAAAGTGATGGTTCTCACTTGATTACAAGCTTATACATATATATATTCAAGTGCAAACCAGGAGGTTGGTGCGAACTTAGTGCGAACTTGGTATTTCCTTTATCAAGTCATGTATTTCCATTATTATGACATGTATTTCCATGACATTGGAAGATGAGTATTTTCATTGTGTAACAAGAGGTCTCCGGGTATAACGAGGGGGATAGGTATTTTTCTATACCCAATCAGTGAACCCTGTCAGGGAAATAGCGTAACGGGTGGTCCCCGGGGTGTAACGGGGTCCTCGGACTGGTTCACACGGCGTGGTCTGGTTAGCTCTCTCCCTCCCCCTCTTTCTCTCTAAACATTACGTTTTTCTCTACATGAAAATGTCCGAAACCAAATCCATGTGTGGATGACTATCTCATTCTTGAACAACAATATTTATGTCAAACTTTTAAGAGAAAATGTCGGCTGACTACCCCTAAAATTGACACATTTGCACCGGACTACCCCTAAAATTATTTTTAACATTGTGGGTACCCTAAAATTTCAAAATTGTCACCGTTAGTACCCAAAGCCATTTCTGTCCATTTTTTTCAAAAATCTGTTAACTTTTGAGGTGAAAAGACCAAAATGCCCCTGCAAGTGTTTTAAATTTTCAAATCATACCCTTCTTCTTTCTCCATTGTTCTTCCTCCGTTGCTCTTCCTCCCTCTATCTTTTCCTCTCTCTCCTCCTTCTCTCACCCCTCTTTATTATTGTTATTCTTAATAATCAAAAATTGAGCAGCTCACTGTTTTTTATAATCATGGAGCCGCGACGTGGTCGTGTAAGCCGTAGTTCCGGTAGAGGAAGAGGGCGGGGATGGCGCAATACATGAAGCTCGCGGCGATTATCGTCAACCTCCCTTCACTTCCCGACACACTCTCTCTCTTTCTATCTGCAACACAACACTCCAAATCTCGCTTTCTCTTCCCACCAACCAAAAAATATTTCCCTTTTTTTTACTTTCTCTCCTCTTCTCCTCTGCTCCGATCTACCCATTTTCCCAATTTGCCGCTCCTTCCCACATTTTTTTCTCTCTATTTTCATGGCGTGATCGAGTCGAACCAATCTGGGTTTATTGGGGGAGGGAAATGAGGGATGTGGTCGTGGATGGCCAGGATTGCGCGGGCATGAGCAAGGATGATGACGGCGGCGACGTCCTCTTCTGGTCCCGCGACCTCGAGAGGCACTCCTGCGGCTACTTCTCCTTCGCTGTTGTGCAGGCCAATGAGGTGATCGAGGACCAGAGCCAAGTTGAGACCTCCCCCACCGCCACCTTCGTCGGTGTCTACGACGGCCCCGACGCCTCCCTCTTCATCTGCGACCACCTCTTCCTCCACCTCATCAGTCCGTCCCTCTATTTTTCACTTTAAATTCTTCTTACTTTTTTTGATTGATAGAGGGAGGAAGAGCAACGGAGGAAGAATAATGGAGAAAGAAGAAGGGTATCATTTGAAAATTTAAAACACCTGCAGGGGCATTTTGGTCTTTTCACCTCAAAAGTTAACAAATTTTTGAAAAAAATGGACGGAAATGGCTTTGGGTACTAACGCTGACAATTTTGAAATTTTAGAGTATCCACAATGTTAAAAATAATTTTAAAAGTAGTCAGGTGCAAGTGTGTCAATTTAGGTGTAGTCATCTGACATTTTCCCAACTATTAAAACTACTCTCACAGTTTGGATGTTCCTTACTTGGTTTGGATATGTAGTAACAACCTAACGTTTTAGCATAAGGGTTTACGAATGGATGAATAGAGAGAATGATTTGGATATGTCAGATCAGATCCTATTGTTTTGTTTTAGTCAAGTTAAATAAAGGACAACAAAATCTTTGTAAATGTCGACAAAGCACCTCCACATTGTCAAATGAATTTGTTGCCCCGAGGAAGATGCAAATGTTGATGTCTTTCACTCTTTATTTTATTTTCTATTCTATTTTACTGTAAATATAATTTACCATAAATTTATATACTATTAATTTATAAAATGATATTAGTATTTATTATAAATTATGAATGATAAATACGTAAACAATTACTTAGTATTTACTAATTAGTTCATTATTAATTTAATAAATTATTATTAGTATGTATGATAAAATATTAATATAAATTACTATTCATTACTTTTTAAATATTATACATTAGTCAATAATTATTACTCAAGGCATTTTGGTGAATTTTTAAAAAGTTCAGTGGTATTTTGGTTTTTCTATATGCACAGTTAGAAATGTTACTTATAAATAGCAAATTGTGTCAGTTACAAAATGTTGTAGTAAAGTGAATCATGTTTAGAGGGTAGTAAAATGTAATTTACCCTAATTTAATCAACCTCGGTAGTATGTTAAGGTGTGATAAACTTTCCAATAGTTTTGCTTAATATTAATTGTTTCTAATTTTCTTTGATATATTTTGAATATATATGTAGTGAAAACTAAGGAATTTGAGTTTAAATGTTAATTTTTAGTCAAAGTCAATGATAACTACAAAGTTTATTCGATCATACGCCAAATGTTTTTTTTTCGTGACGAGTCATACCTTAACAAAATTATATTCAGCTTGCCTCCTTTACACCAATGTAGTTTGATCATTCTCGAGACCTCAAGATGTTATTGAATTGTGATGACAGTATACACATCTAATCTACATCGAGAAGTATTGAAATCGAGTTTAACATTGTGACAACTTAAGACAAATACAAATATTCGGCTCATTTAATGAACAATTCGAACTCAAGTCAACCTACTTAAGCCTCAACAGGTTTGCGTACTAACTCATTGACTATTTAATTAATTATAGCATAACTAAATAATAATAATATTTTTCTACATATATATATATAGCAAAAACTAAACAAATTTGAGTTTAACTATTTTTTTTCGAACTTGATATTGTTTTACCGATGCAATGATGTGGTGGCGAAACTCTCATTCTAATTAAGTGCTCTCCAAACCGTGCGGGGAGGTTTCCCATCACACGGCTCACCAACTTGATTTTCTTTTGTCAGCCTTTTGCCCGAGCAGACTTGGAATAAAAAGTTACGATCTCGCTTTCCTTTGCCATTCAAGTGTACGGCATCTGCCGTGCTTAGGCCCCTTGTTCCCTTCCCTAACGAAAGAGTCCACCACCTGCCTGCCTTAGTAGTCTAGAAAAGGGATTATATTATGACATTCAAAGCCTTATCTTTTTTTAATCAAGATTGCGTTGGCCTTGGTGTTCTTTGAATGAAAGAGATGTCTCGCTGTTGGTGCTTTAGGTTTAGTACGGGCAGTAGGAATAGGAAATGGCGCTACCTAGGAATTTCTCTTGAGTTGAGTGATCTTTGGCCTTTTTACGATTCCTGTTAGCGTGTTTGAAGGCTTAACCACAGATATTGAGAATCTGCATCTGGCGTCAAGACTCAACGAAATTAAACTTGATTATACTCAGTGTATACTCTAGATAAGCCTAGAGAGAAATATGTAAACTCTGCAAGAAAAATCAGTAGATTAGAAGCCACGAGGACAAGCTTTTCTTCATGACTGAGATTTAATTTAAGAATTTAAGTATACAACAAACCAGTTATGAAACAATATGTATATGTACCAAGAAAATTGATGAAACCAAAAGGGCACAAAAACACTCATACAATACTTGAAATTTTTACAACTGTGGATGGATTTTGATGCCATGGCTAGTTCTGGGCAAGGCTAGAAGAGCCTTGAACCTTGCTCTCACCTTCTGAATCGTTCTTCGATAACTCCTCCAGGACGCGATCCTGAACCTTGCTGTATCTGGCGTCATCTGACAGCTGCTCTCGCACGCATTCCACAAGCTGAGACGCTTCTTGATTTGAATCTATAGGACGCCTCTCCAAGCTCTCGGAAGTCCAGAGGCAATCGCGTTCCTTTCGAGGGATTATATGAACATGAGTCTGAATTTGAAATAAGCTATAGCTCCTCAACAAACAAACTTTGATATTGGGGAATATAAAAATCAGGGATAATTACAGTAAATTATCTAAATTCTTGGACAGATGGTCGAACTCCTGATGAGAAATGGGTCACTTGCATGTCACGTGACCTACCCTTTTTCAAAATGGTACAATATCCCTTGGAATAAAAAATAGTTAAAAATAATAAATAAATAATTTTGATGATAAATGTAAAATAATTTTATTTTAATTTTTTTACACAAATTTTAATTTATGATGGTTTCGCCTTTTCAATTCATCTTTAATGGTCTAAAAGAAAAGACAAGTTCATGGTAAGTTTTAGCAATACACATAGTAAACAAACACACCTAGCAAAAGGGAGATGCTACGTAATCGGTTTTTGCCACTATCATAGGAAATATGAACATAGGTATACAAGTTCACAGCGAAAGAGAATTTGAAAGAGAAAGTGACCACTCACGTGAAAAATAACTTGTCCTGCAGCTGTACCATTGTTGACCAACAAATTAAATGAATCTGCATGATTCAAATTTCCGTTAGATAAAAAAAAGGGTCCCAAAGAACAGGCGAGTTCACATTTTTATCGTGCTGATATATCAATGCTTTCCATGAAAAGACTGCATAAAAAGGCCACATAGCTACGATATTTGTAAGTGTGTGTATATAAACTGTGGAACATTTATGATAAACATCTTTTGAAGATAAGGCATAGTGCCCAAAGATTATTAATTTCCAATAAATCCAGTTTTCCCATGAAAATATGCTGGTGAGTGCAATAAGGAATTTAATCGGGAAAAAAGATTGGAAACAAAGCACACTCCCAGTGGAAAATTAAGGAGGCCGAGTGTTTATGTAAAAGCTATAGTAACTCTGTAATATTGACGAATATTAGTCTCTTCTCAATCTAGTATGAAGCTTGAAGAGAAAAAAATAGCAAAATGATTAATTGATTAAATTCAATGATAAATCTCTTGCACGTCAATCATAACCATAGTAGAAAATGTCCCATGACATATGCAAATTTGTTGGGCAAGCTATAACAACTAAAGCAAAAAAGAGAAGATAATAAAGCAAAAGAATGAAGAAAAAAATAATGAAATATTACAACTACAAAGAACCTTGATATATACCTGAACCGGTAGCTTTCATGATCGCATTGCTGATAAAAGGAACTTTTGAACACATTGCAGCAACTACCTGTAAAATAATTCATTGAGTGAAGAGAAATATTGATTTGAAATTTTGTATAGCTCTAATAAAATATGTATACTTAGAGTTTCCGCAAGTAACTATTGGTCTTTTTCTATTTCTAAATGAGTTTTGTTTTGCTATCTCGGGCAGTATTACATGGCAGGATAGTCTAGAGACATAATACCACCAGACAATAACTCCCTTGCCTCCATCAATGGGAAGTTTTCTATCAGCAATTTTGATTTTAATTAAAAAGAGAATGTGAGGTCCCGAACAGGGACACACTCAGCCAAAAAAATGGCTATACAACGAGGCTCATGTTGAGATGCATGAAAAGATGGAACCTGTGAAACAGACCAACTCAAAATCCAAGAACATTTAGCTTTCAAAAGCTGCATGTCTCTTGAACGAATGAATCTCACATTTATTGTTACAGGTTACAGAAGTCAAGAATTGTCTGAGCAAGACCACTTTATAAGAATTCCTATCTCAAAGAAAATGACTGTAATTAGTGATCATTACTTACTGATGGAGGTGTTGCTTCCAATGATGGAAAATGAGATTTGGGAATAATGAGTGAGTGCCTAAAACAAGAGATAGACAATATTATACGTAATAAAAATACTGATTGAATCACAAAAATAGATTTGAACAAGCTATCATGCAATTGGATGGTAAAATCCAGAATGATCTCTAAAAGACTAAATCTTGATTTGAACAAGCTATCCCGTAACTGACACGAGACCCTCTAGCCTCTGATGTAATATTGAACAAAATCAACGAGGATTCGTGTTAGGCGCTTGGTGCAAGCGCCACATGGCAGCAAGAGGAGATACGTGGTAGGTTCAGGAAGAAAAAGTAGTGGTTACGGATTTTAGGCATCCGTATCTTTACTGAAAGTAGCATTAGTAGAAACTTATCTCCTTCCTCTGAGTTAGTTATATACACTTTCACATTATTGGTGCTGTTAATTTAACTGGAATGTAATTATGGACTCAAATGAGATTGAAATCAACATCAGACAATTTACCAACCGGAAAGGAATTATTGAGATCCAGAGTTCTCTCATTACCTCATTAGTTTATCACTTAACCTACTAATATTGAGATTGGAGTGTTCTTTTGTTAATCGAGCTCTCAACTCGCTCCATGGACTCGTAACTCAATCTTGACTACTTATGTTCAAGACTTGCAGTCTATAGAAAGAACAAGTGTGAGCAACATTTAAAATCTATCAAGTGTACAGTACAACAATGACTTTCAAGGGTAAATCACAAGCGAACCCGCTAGCTTAACACTCACGCCTTTAAGAAATTCGTATTCACCCCAAGACTAATCAAATACGGACACCTTCAAGAAGCATTAATGGAAGCCAAGAAGCACCAATTTCAACACCTATGCAGAAGATATTTCCCTCATAAGTTCCATTAGAAGGGATTTCCTCGGAGAAGGAATTTCGGTGACTTGTGGAGGACACAAATGGGTCTCGATGAGTTCCGATTGGAAGATATATTGTTGACCTGGGTAACAAATGCTCCCATTTGCTAGTAGGGCTGAATATACGATTATATCCTCATTAGGTCACAGCTATTCTATTGATGACGGAACATTTCCTATCCTTAGTCCTTACACTACCACAAATTTATTGACTAATAGTCAAGCGTGATGGTCTTTGCCCCAACATCTTACGAGAACGAGTGTTAAAATTCGATCTACTTAAAAATTCATGATCAATCAATAAACACCGATCTCTTAAAAAATATCATATTCACCCCCAAAGGCTAACCAAATACAGACAACTTCAAGAAACCACCAAAAAGAACCAAATTCCACACCTATGCAAAGTTTTTCCCCTCATAAGTTCCATCAGAAAGACAAGAACCAAAAGCAATTGCATCATATAGCCAATACCTTCACTATTGTGATCTCATAGCAAATATAACATGATATTAATGCTATGCATGTGCCCTATCAACAGCAAATAACAACTTTGAATATCTTATAGATGGTACCTTACCCACGACTTAGCGGATGTGTGTCCAAAATGCAAAGGCATATATCATCTTCATATAGCTGAGATAAGCAAGTGGAGGAAAATGGAGCAAGAAGCCATATCAGAGTTGATACTAAGTCCATCATGTTTCATTATAATAATGAAGATCAGCAACAAATAAAGCAACATTTTAAGAGGACCAAGATAGTAATTAGAAATTTAGAAAGCATAATTCATACTTCAGATTGCTCCAACTCCTAACCAAGAAATGAAAGAGCAAAAGTTTATAAAATTAGCGTGCCATTAAAATAAACACACCAATGAATCAGAATATCAAAAACCAGTTTAACTTGTTTATCAGTATTGAACTCATCAAAGTGAAGAGACCCAAACCGAACCAGTTTCAAAACCCCGATTAACAAACAATCAACACAAACCATAAACCTCAAGCTTCGATTTTCACTCAGTCTAATCAAATTTATCCCAATACCCAGAACAGAAAATGGGCTTTTACCTTAAAAGCATGCAATTCCCCGCGAATAATCTTGCAGAAAACGCAGCCTTCGACCAAATTCGAGGTCTTGAGATCAGCGAGCTCGTGGGTCGAACCAGAAGCGCAGTCCGATGACCCAAATTGGGTCTGTGACGGAGTGATTGGGCGGAGGTGGGAGCAGAGAATGGAGAGCCTGCGAGCCTCCATCTTCAACAATCGAAATGAGATTGTGAATAAGGTATCGCCATGGAAATTGAAGTCTGTGGAGGAGCTTTGAAGTGAGAGAGAGCGAGAAAAGGACAAGATTGAAAGCAGAGTAACTGATCTACAAATAACAATTACTACAATACAAATCGTCAAAAACGAATTGCAAAAAGAAAAAGAAAACAGGTACTGTATATGGGTTTCTGAGATTTTCCGACGCTTTCTCGTTAAAGTGAAAGGTCGTGTTTTTGCTTATCCACAATTTGGGTCATTTTTTAACTAGTAGGCAGGCGTATTATATTGAAAACCTTAAGTTTAGAGGTACCAACCAATTTGAATTATCTAATAAAGAAAAAAGTGTTATGGTATACTTGTATTATAATGTTACGTTTTACATTTTATTATAGTTATAATAAAATAATTTAATCGCTCTTTTGAAGAAAAAATAATTATTGCATGCCAGTTAATTGTATTTTTTAACACTATTAAAATTTAGACGAAAAATATTTTTTAAAAAATATAAAATACCTCTGAATTGATTTGAAATCAATTTAGATTAGTTTGGATCGGACCGGTAATAAGTCATAATTGGGATCTAGTATGAGAATTTAGACAGATTCGACCGATTCATCTACTTTTTTCCCATTTCTCCGACGCTACTCGAAAGTCTCGCAATTCACTTCAATGTTATATAATAAAGATCCTAAACCAACATAATTCACAGTTCAATACCTCGCTGAATCATGGTCTAAATTATACATATGGCTCCAAGACATGGACTTTTTACAACAAAAAAATGCAATTAAAGAAAATAATTATCCATATGTGTTATTGTAGCAAATATGCATTTTTGTATATGCATATGCATATTTGGAGACTTGAATTGGAGAAAAAAGTGTTCAAATATGCATAATTTTGCATATTTGGAGACATGGTTGGAGAATAAAGTCTCCAAATATGCAAAGTTATGCATATTTGGAGACAAAGTTAGGGCATCTCCAACACTGAGAAGCTAGAGAGAAGAGAGGATAAAGGGTAATATTTTAAAAACTAAATGAATAGTAAAGGGTATTTGGGTCATTTCATTCAATTTAAAAATAATCTATTTATTTCTGAATGGTATTTTAGTCATTTCACACGTTAAAATGTTAAAAACTAACGGAAATGGACGGAATAAGTGACAAAAATGAAATTTCTGAGGATTCACTCTGAGACGGTAGTCATTCAAAAAGGCCATGGTTTTTTCTAAATCTTTTTTTAACATCATTCCATCGTCTACTAAAAATACCCCCTCTCCAACCTAAGAGATGAACTCACAATCCTCATCCAGTAACTGAGTTATATATATAGAAAGCCATTTTCTTTCTTTTGAATTGCTCTAGTATGTATTGAAAACCTGAGGTCAGAACTCAAGGAATCTTCCAAGGTTGTGAATACATGAATTCTCTGTCACCCTCAAAACAGCATAATAAGCTTTTAAATGACATTAACACTGATCAATCAGGCAGAAGCAATCAATTTACAAACCAAGAAAGTGGAATCAAATAGCAGAAGCAAGAAATTAATGCAATTTGAAGATGTTTACCAACTCACTGGCTTATAATTGAATCCAATTCAGGACTAGAATCCAATTCAGGACTAAAATCCAAACAAAATCAACATAACATAACAAATGAACTAAACAAAACTTAGCAGGATATAACAGCAAAAATCACTCATCCTCCTGGCTCCTCAACCTGGCAAGCTTGTTGGTGACAACAACGTCCAGCTGAGCTGCACGCTCGACAATCTCTTTCCTCTTCCTGGTCGACACATTGTGTGCAATCTCAGCACAGTAAATCCTGCAATTGCATGAATAAGTAACAAGTGAGTTGCAAGGAAACTTACAAAGCACAAGCAATACAAATGAATAACAAGTACACTGCGATTAAAGGGTTTGTGATATACCTGTTGTGCATCATCAGAAGCCCAAGCTCTTTGGAATTGTGCACCACAAACTTCTTAAAGCCATTGGGAAGATAATGGCGGGTCTTCTTGTCTGATCCATAACCAATGTTGGGCATCAACGTGACTCCTTTGAACTTTCTCCTAACACGTGAATCAATACCCTTTGGCCTTCTCCAGCTTGTCTGTTAAGTAATTCATAGACCACTCAATGGATGAAAAATATATTACAGTGTCATAGATTAAGATTGAAACAGTAACAACAATGTGAACAATTCAGCATACACTATTTAAGAATGAATCCATCACGCAGAAACAAAATCTACCACAGTACTATGGCTCAATTTTCCTCTTTGTTCTTCAATATACAAATCAGATTGGTTTTCAAGGATGTAAACAGCAATGACATTTCCAAGTTCCATGTAATGCTAAACAAGCAAAGCAATTTAAATGTAATATTGCACAAATTTAAATGTTCTGATGCACATTTTGCCATTCTTGAAAAACAATGCCAGATATTACTGTACCTTGAGCTTGAAATAGCGGTCACTATGTGGCCTCTTGAACTGCTTCACGCGCTTCTTCACGATCTTCTTGGTGAGTAGAGGAACCGCCATTGTATCTCTGATACACGAATCGAAAATAAAGCATAAAACAGAAGCTGAAACATAATATCAATCTTTCTGAGCTCTGATCATTGAAAACCATAACGATGAATCAAATAGAAAGCTAACGCTCAACGGCGATGGAGAAGGAGAGGCTCACCTTCTCTGTAAACCCTAGTCCAGCGAAGAAGATTGAGTGACACTGGAGCTAGGGCTTTGAACCTATTTATACAAAGTGCAGAGCGGATATATGGTGTTTCGCGGACCATGGTATGGAGTACGAGCGTTATTTTCTCAGTTTGGACTTGTGAGCCCACAAGTGTTCAAGATCTGTTGGTTCAGATGGGCTCAAATATCATTACCATCCGTAATCACCATGACTTATCAGTGAATTAAATATAAGGAAAATGACACTTTTATGAACCTAAATATACATTTTTGACACTTTGATACCTAACTTCTTTTTTTTCCATACTTTAATTTCATTTTGGGACAATTTTCTTCAGAAATTTCAAAATACCGAAACTACCCCTGAATTGAGCCGGTTCAATTTCAACCAGATCCAACCATATTTTAATTAATATGAAATTACTTTTTTACCCTCCATTGAATAACGAAATTATCACACAATTTAAGGGTATATTGGTCTTTTCAACTAACAAATTAAAAATTGAAAAGTAAATTATTAAATTACATTTTTGCCCCTCTCTCCTCACTGTTCATCATCTTCACCGGCAGCCCAACCACCCATCTCCGCGTCTATCGTTCGCCTCCGGAAATGAAGATCCTCTCGCCCTCCGCCGCATCGTCTTCGACGCATCCCTCTCCCTCTACGACCACCTCTACCTCAACTTCTTCTCCTCTATCCCTCGCCCCCTTCTCGAGGACCTCGCCTCCGGAACCCTAGGCTCCGCCACCAACTGTGGATTTGTATCATAATCGGCACCACAACAAGAGTAGAGGAGCTGGCGGTTCTCGACGAGGAATATGGCGGTGGCGCGCGATATTGGGCGCAGAGGAGGCAGATCTCGTAGAGGAGCTCGGCGCCGCTGGTGTCGAAGGAGGCGACGACGTCGAGGTCGATGGAGGATTCGCTAAGGGAGTCGCGAACCCTGGAGGCGACGACAAGGTGGTTATGCTCGTAGAGGAGATGTCGGTGGCCTGGGGCGACGACGAGGCGGTTCTTCCTGGTGGCCGTTGATGGAGGCGGGGACGGGAAGGGCGGGGGGTTGAAGGTAGAGAGGGGCATTCAATTGAAAATTTGATGAATATGTGAGGGTAATTTCGTCTTTTTACCCTCTTTAAAAGTTGGACCGGTTCTCTCAATTAGACCAGATTTAATTTTGGTTCAACTCAGGGGTAATTTCGGTATTTTTAAAATATTAGGGGTAAATTGTTCAAAATAAAATTCAGGTATGAAAAAAAAAGAAACAAAAAGTTAGGGTATGAAAGTGTCAAAAGTGTATATTTAGGTGCACAAAAGTGTCCTTTTCCCTTAAATATAATAGGAAAAGTACACTTAGCCACGTCAAAATACATCTAGCTACACCTGATTTTAAAAATGGACATCAACCCACCGAACTATTGAAAACAAACAGATAGCAAAAAACGTTACAAATTCTATTAGCTTTTGAAGTAAAAAGACAAAAATGCCCTTGATCTCTCTCAAAATTTCAAACAATTTATATAATTATTGGGATAATTGTGAAATGACTATTTTACCCCTATGTGAATACCCAATTGAACTAATGAATTGAGAACAAATTTGTCTTTTCAAATAATCAAATAAAAGAATTAACAATTTAAATACAAGATTTATGGAATTACCACATTACCCTCAATTTAATAAATAACCAACTTTGTGGTTAAGGGTATATGAGTGCTTTTCGAATAACCAAAAAAAAGTGAAATGACCATATTGCCCCTTTATTCCTCTCTCTTTCTCTGGTTTGGCTCTATGGCTTCGGTGATGGTGGTCTGGCTTCAGTGATGGAGACGACGGCGGCCTTTGGAAATGACGGCGGCATCGTGGTGGTCTACGACACTGGCGCAGACGGCGGCAGCATCCCACGGCGTGTACGCGAACCCTTCCCTCGCCGCTGCGCATTCAGCAGCGCCGCACTCCCCTGGTTCACCAGCCCCGTGAAGGCGTCGTCGTCGTCGTCGTTCCTCTCCGTTGCCTCCAGGATCGTCAGATGCGACCTGTACCGCTTGTAAACCTTAGATCTGATAACCATCGACACCGTCGCCGAGTGTGGTACTATCCGAGGCCATCCCTCACTCCTCCACTCCTACCATTCGAGGTCAAATTAATGCAATGTGACCAAACTTGGGTGTGGTTAGGTGTACTTTTCCCAATATAATATAATACTTATGACGATAAAAAATAGGGAAAATTTCAGATAATCCCCTTAACTGTACACGAGTTTTACATAAACCTTTTTAATTACAAAATCAATTTAAAAGATGCCCGAAGTATTAAAAAGTCTCATTGTACCCTTTTTCGTTAACTTTTTTAAAAATTCTGTTTTTGTGAAATGACAAAAATACATTTGTATCTGAAAAATTAAAATAAACAAGTAAAAATGATTTTGAACTTTTTTTAATTTTCTCGCAGTACAAAATAAAGAATAAATTATGTTAGTAATAAAAATAATTTTTAAAAAGTCTTTTTTTATAATAAAAATTTATTTTAAACATCGTTTTTTATTTTTATTAATTTTTTTAAATATTTTTTTTATAAAATATATTTTTATTCTTTATTTTTGTAAAAAAATTAGAAAAAAGAAGTTTAAAATCATTTTTTATTTTATTTTTTAGATACAAGGTTATTTTTGTCATTTCAGAAAAACTTAACATAAATTTAATAAAAATTAACAGAAAAAGGGTAAAGTGGGACTTTTTTACACTTAGGGCACCTCTCAAATTGATTTCATAGTTGAAGGGGTTCATGTGAGACTCGTGTATAGTTAAGGGGGGTTATCTGAAATTTTCCCCAAAAATAACTTAGGGTTTTTATGGTTCAGTTTTGAACCGAACCGATCAACTCAGTTTTAAGAAAATAAAAATCGAAATCAACTAATAGAATTCGGTTCGATTTGATTTTGAACATGTCGATTTTTTATTCGATTCAATTTGTTATGAACCAAGTTCTCAAATTTTAAACTGTTTTGACTTATTATTTAAATTATTGGTTTTTGGTTGGATTTATTTTGAACCGGTTTTCTTGAAATTCTCACATTGTTGGACGATTTTTTATTATTAACTGACTTGTTTTTGTTGACTTGATATTTTTAGGCCCAATTAATAGGATCGATGACTTAAAATAAACCACATGTCCGAGTTGATCGATTTTTAATTCGGTTTGATTTTTTATCAGTTCTCATTTTAAAAATCGAAAACCAGACGATAAGTTTTTATTCTGTTCGGTTTTGAACCGAATGTAATCGGTTCCTTCCGGTTTAGTTGGTTATTTATGCCCCTAAAATAACCTACCAAAAATGAAACTCTATAAATGTAGACACATATTTATTTGATATTCTTGTCTCTTTCCTTTGAACAATTTTGGTACTACGATTTATCCAACCGCACCTTCTCAAGGGGGTTTAAAATTAAGAACTTTCTACAAATAATACGAGTCTCAATTGTTGAAGTGTCCATTTAGAGACAACACTATGTTGACATTCACTATGAGAGGATTTGAATTTTAAATACTCTAGAGGCCTATTAAAGTTTACTTGGAAAACTAAATAGAGAGAAAATGAGAATCATTTCGTCCAGGGCGACCCGATCTAACTTGAGACTCAAAGCAAAAAAATTTTTTGAGGCATTTTCAAAATTTAAGCAATATAAAATATATTTAAATTTGACGAAAACTATTGTTTTACGCAAGTATTACATGTTCATTTGTAAACAAGTCGTGCTTTTAACAAGCCGCTCAAGCTCGGTTCATTAAATATTCGTTTAGGGCTCCTTATAATCGAGCTCGAGTCGAATTCGAGCTCGAAATTAAGCTTGTTTAATAAACGAGTCGAGCTCAAGCTTGAAATTTTAAGGCTCGATAAGCTCGCAAGCCGGCTCGTTTAGTATTTTTTTTAAGATAGTAAATATTTATAATGAAATTAAACGAGTCAATCGAGTCGATCTCGAGCTGGCTCGTTTAGTATTTAATAAATTATATTTATGATAAATATTTGTATTGAAAATTGAACGAAGCGAATCGAGTTGAGCTCGAGCTTATCTATATTTGTTTCGAACTAAACTTGAACTTAGTTGCATAAACTCGTTCGAGGCCTATCCGAGCTTGAATTGTATAATTTTTTCACGAGCTGAGCTGAACCCTTCCAAATTGCAGCTTGTTTACGCTCCTACATGTTAATATATTGATTATAAATCAGCCCTTAACTAATTATTCTGTTTATACTGAACTCAGCTTTAAAGTGGTTTTAAAAGTTAAGTTCGATCGAGTTCAGCTCAAAAAAAATAGTTATAATTATAAGTTCATCTAGACTTTTTTCAGTTCATTTAATCACGAGAAGGAGTATTAAAATTTTGGATCTTAATTATATTCAACATCTCAAAAATATAAATCTCACAAAAAAAATAGATTTGGTTATACATAAAATCTGTGTTTTAAAGCATATGTTACTTATTTGGGTAGAATTATATATGTTTATTGTACACATAAATTTATTTATTTATTTAAGCTATTTATATATAGATTTCTTATTAAATTTTGAAAAGTAAATAATTATTTTTAAGAAAAACGAGGCCTTATGTAATTTGGGGCCTAATGCCACCGCTTTATTTGGCTAGGCACTTGAGCCAGCCCTGATTTCGCCTCACTCACGTGGTATTACAATAAGTTAATATAATTGGAACCATGTAGTTTTATTAATTTAGAGAGACATTAATTAATCGATTGATTAGTAATATTCAATTTATAAAGAGTTTTCGATATCAAACAAAATTAAATTTTATTTATAAGTTTAAATATAATGAATTGTACTATTTAATGTATTATTTATAAATTCAAAGTATGTCAATAAGATTTCGTAGCATAATTATGGTGAATTATTAATTTATAGTATTATTAACCACTTAGGCCAAGGATAGAGTGTTTTGGACCAGTAAAAGTATACCCCCTCAGATGCACTAAGAGGGTGTACTTTTTTACCGAATTTGTAACTTGCTATCCTCTTGCCTAGTAGGCAAAGTATAAAACCAAGCATAATGAAACTCTTGAACACAAATGAAACCAAACGCATATGCACCACGCTCAAACCCCATCATCAAATATCGATAATCACCACCACTAATTTAACCTCATTCGATTTTAATATCAAATGTACCATGATTAATTTACCAGTCCCGCAAATCACACTAGATTCCCAACAAATTCATGAAAAACCACCAGGTAGCTATAAGTTTGTCGTCGTGATGAATGAAGAATCAACACATTTGCTACTAGGTTCGGTAGCGTTGAACCGGCGGTCGGCGAGGACTACCTTGATGCAGTGGTTGTCGGAAACAACTTGAAAGCCGGACCTCCAAGCTCGTCGTCAGCACGATTGGAAAATCGGTGAACCCTAGAAAAAATCAATATGTAACCCCAAAGTACTCAAACTCAAATAACCAATACAAAATCAATCACTCTCTAACCTGACTTCTTCGTCTTATTCGATGTGACTTTATTTTCATCGTTAATGTTGGTGACCTACTTTAAATCGTTAGCCATGAACATCTAATTCATCAAAACTAATCGACCTTCACCAACGACTGCACATTATCCACCTTCAAACAAATTCCTAATTCATCAAAACTAATACTAAACGATTTGACGATTTTAATTAATGGTTACATTTTGATTTAGGGTTGATGTAGTAGGACTTCAAGATTGAACTTTGAATCAGGGATGATGAATGACTTAAATAATGATTATATTAGGAGTTCTAAGAAATGATTCGCCCGAGTTCCTCAAAAGCTCATCAAAAGAGCTTGCCAGTTTTGTTGAAAAAGCTCACCAATTTTATCGAAATAATATACACATGCTAGTAGGAAAAGTTCGATCAAGTTCGACGATGATGGTGGTTGCAATATTGAGTTTCTGAGTAGTTGTTCTTCATAACTCAACCATTTTCATTTTTAAATTATTTTATTATGACGGGCAGTTTTGTCATTTAGAAAAAAAAAATCTTGAAGGATTCTTTTATAAAATTTTCATCCATATTTAGCGTAAATGTATGCATTTGTGTCACTTGAAATTTTAGGTGATAAAGTATAATCAAGTTTGAACGATCATAAAAAATTATAATATATTTCTCTTACTTTTTAGTCATATATTTAAAGGATAATTATAAATAATTGTACTTATTATGACGTATTTTACAATTTACTACACATATTATAAATTTTTTATTTTTGACCCGCTTAATTACATTTTTTTTAAATGTTACTCTTTTCTGTTAAAATTTAGACGAAATTCTTTTTAATGTAAAATGTCAAATATGTCCGCAGTTAAACATTAAACTTTCAAATTGATATTCCCTCCTTCCCTTTCACTATTTCACTATTTTTTTTGAGTTTTACATTCTCTTTTTATGATTCTGTTTCCTTTGAATTTTAAGATTGAAGTTCAATCTGAAAGTAAAATTGATGAATTTAACCAAAATTTTAGATATCAAATATAAATAATTAAAATTTAAGAAACTTTTAACATTTATCAATAAAATTTTGAAGGAGAAATTGGGTTGGAGGGTTCGTCTTCCCCGATCTAGAGGCCCAGTCTCGAGACTTCATAGTTCCCGTTACTGAAAACTCTCCTACGGCAGTGATCTACTCGGAACTCGCCTGGACTGAGGTCCCTCATCACATGAGCACCCATCGTTCTCGGCCAATATCATTTTTCGGCCCAACCTCCCCTCGAAGACCCTCCGTTGAACCATCCCGCTTTCTTCCCAGACCGAAGCAGCTCCGTCTACGTCAGAATACATACCTTGTATCCAGCTTCAAGGCAAGTTAAGGTCGTCGCACCGACTCTGGATTTGAGTCGCTCCACGTGCTGTAAATGAGATAGCACAAATCTTGACATTTCTGTTTTCTATCTATTCATCACAAATAATTACTCAATTTGTATGTGGGGTAAATTTTCACTTGTTTACGTTTGATCACAAATTATTTTAATCAAGTCTTAAGTGTTAAAGATGTATACTTTTTCTTGAAGGTTCAAATTTTATTAGTATTGCTTTTGGGATGTCGTCTCATTTCGATTGTGTTGAGATATCATGATGATTACGTAGGATTCAAAATATTTTTTCATCTCTACCTACGAATAATAAGTCATGAAATTTGTAGATAGTATAAGCACTTGTTCACTAATACCATGTAATTTCACATCAAGGTATAAATTAATTTAGGAAAAAAAATATTTTTGCACTCCCATCTATACCACATTTTACTTTCATATCTTAACTATTTTTTTCTATTTTCAGTACTCTAATTATCAGTTTGAAACAAACTGTCTATAAATTACCAAAATACCTAAATTACCATTGGTTTGAAAAAACAAGTCTAATTGAACCGGCTCAAATCAACTGGTTTGGTCCAACCTATTCTCTCATAAAGCAACATAAGCGACCAATTGAACCGGCTCAAATCGACTGGTCTGGTCCAATCCATTCTCTCCTAAAGGAACTCGCGATATCTTCTTCTCGGGGTTGCTGGAGAAGCTGACTTTTCGATGAAGTTTTTTGAATTGGGCTGCCTTCCTCGATTATACTAGATCTAATTGTGGTTCAATCAAGAATAGTTTTAGATCATTTTGGTATTTTAGGGGTGAGTTGTCCCAAAATGATAGGTATGATCTTGGAAAGGAGGAAAAATAATTAGTGTATAAAAATGAAAAAATAGTATAATTAGATGTACAAAAATGTCATTTCCAATATATTTATCTTAAGTTTATTGTTTGAAACCTAAGAATAGAAATGATATTTTTAAATTATACGATGTACCCACTAACTAATATATGTTATAAACTTATTTAATAAAGAAATGGAAAAAACAAATGTAAATAGAATCAACAAAGAAATGGAAGAAGAAGTTTTGTGGAAGCAATAAGCACAAACTATAATATTTAGAAAAAAAGAAGAACAATAACAAGGATATAACGTTAAGGCAAGAAAATTCACTAATACTTTCGTCCTCATTATTTTCTTTATATATCTAATACATGAAAAGAAAGACTATTTATATCAAGAATCAACATGGTCTTGCCACATGTTGTAGTAAATAGTGTGGTGGCCACACGTGTAGCATGTGGAGATTTATATACAACAATATAGAAAATATTTCGAAAGGTATATTTTTTCCTTCAAATTGAATTTAAGTTACAGTTGGATTTTCCCTCAAAAAAAGAAGAAGTCACAGTTGGTGAACGCTACACGAAATCAACACGGCTAAGTTTCTTAGGTTGCACCTCCCAAACCAAACGATAGTGTAGTTTTTCTGTACATGAACGCAAAAATATATGAACAAACAAGAAAAGTTTATTCGGTTAATAATAAAGTTTGATTCGATTCCATATAATAATATTTATTTAAATAGTCCACTTATAAATTTATTTGTCAAATATAAATTTTTTTTATGGTATAATAACAAACCAGTCGAGCAATAAGATCAAATTAATTATAATAAATTAGCATGGTTATTTATAGTTTCGGAACCAAACCGGTTATAATCGAAATATTCGAGAATTTTAAGAATAAACAATATAACTATTTATGAGAAGACGGTTTAGTTTTAATTCAATTATTTAACTATGTCTTTTTAGAACGGTTGATTTTAAAAATTGATTTTACCTTTTAGATACGTTGGTTCTGATTACTTTGATTTCGTCTTGACTTATGAGCTGAAATATATGAATTGGGTGTGATTCATTAACCGAAACTCAAAATATTGCATTTATAGAAAATGGTAACAAAAATTTATCTAACGGTTTAACCATTACAATCCAATCAAAATGTAAAGTTGAAAAAAAATAAAAGTGAGTTAATCAAATAAAATATTTTATTTCTTAGCACTCATTGTTCAATTTATGCACTCTCTACTTCACAGAAATTGAGGCACTCACCAGTTAATCATAGTTTTCACAAAATTGGAACTGTAAATTTAATGTCACTCACAAAAAATTTCTTTTCAATTCAAATCGATTATTAGTTTGAGAGCGAATGCGAGGCTAAAATGAATTTGAGTATACTAAGTAAGAGAAAATGATACTTACTACATCTAATAAGACTGTTTCACGCTTTCATTATTATTTTTTTAACACTTTAGTTTGTAGTTTGAGATATTTTATCTGATTATGATAGTTTGGGACAATATTTAGGTTCAAAATATTCTAAAAAATAAAATAAAAATTAGGGTGATAGTGTGAAAATAAAATGTACTATGCTATCCCTTGAAGTAATTAATAAAAGTAATTGGTAAAAGGTAGATGCGGGCAGAGACAAACAATACAATAAACGGATATCCAAACACAGTCCCTTTCTGTACCGATCTCTCCTCTTCTCTTCCTCATCTCCACCTGATCAATCAATTCGCAGCTGAACCAGCTCCTAGCCCCTGCAATGGAGTCGATTCAGAACCGAGTGGAGTCGTGGATGAGAGAGCAGCGAGCGAGGATCCTCAAAGTATCGTGGGGCCAGCTCCAGTGGCGGATGAAGTGGCCGCCGTGGATCTCCGACGACGGAGAGCACCGCATGATCTTGCAGGAGGAGTACGAGAAGCGCAAGCGCCAGCTCCACGATCTCTGCCTCGCCGTCAAGGCCGACTCCGTCTCCGACTTGCAGGACATCCTCTGCTGCATGGTCCTTTCCGAGTGCGTTTACAAGGTCTGCTTCTTTAACACTATTTAGGGCATGCATTGTTTTGTAACTATACATTTCAAGTGCTATTTATGTATTACACCTTTGATGCTCTTGCACTAATTGTGTCCCCTTCAGCGAGTTTGGCTTATCAATAAAGAAAAAACAAGAATTTTAAGGTGTATGTATAAACAAATTGTGGAATTGATTCAGTGCCTCTCACTCACTCAGGAAATTGGGATTTTATCTATGTAACAGTTTATTAGGACACCATTTGATTTTGTTGTTACTCATTGTGTAGAGTGGTAACTTTCATATTGCAACGCCAATAGAACTATCGGATTATTTCTAAATCAATGGCAAAATTGAGCTATTCTATTTGTGGTGGAAATGGTCTACTGAGTATATATGGGTATTCATGAAAAAAACGTGTTTTTCCTTCCATTTACTGATGACAACTATTTTTCCTCTCATTATAGAGACCTGCTGCCGAGATGGTGCGATCTTTGAACAAATTCAGGTCTGACTTTGGAGGGCAACTTGTTTCTGTGGAACGTATACAACCATCTTCCGAACATGTTCCTCACAGGTTCTATATTTTATACATCTCAAGTGTCACGTTAATCTTCATTTGCTGCCGATTAATTTTCTTATCTGTTTTTTTGGCCAGTTATATTTGTACATTCATAGAATGCCCCGAGTTTTTCTTGCCGTTCTTCATGCTTCATTTGATTAATATCTACCACTTTAGAAGTATGGGTTATCAGAATTGATACCTATGCTAGAATCTTGCTGGTTTTGGTCTATAATTCAGTAACACGTATATATCTCCTAATTATATGTGAATCAACTGGCCTGACATCAAGCCGTCAAAGTTTAAGAGTGTCACTGCAATTAGCATTTAGAATGCATATGAAACAACTGATGTTGTAGCTGTAACTAGTATCTTCCTGGTCATCCATAATATCTCAGCATTTTCCTTATTGCAGGTATTTATTAGCCGAAGCAGGTGATACATTGTTTGCATCTTTCATTGGAACTAAGCAGTACAAGTAAGTGAATGAATACATTATTTATTGGCAATCCATAATGATGTTCTTTTACTTTTAATGTAATACATATTTCAACTTTCAAGGGATGTCATGGCCGATGCAAACATACTGCAAGGTGCTATATTTCATGAGGATGTTGTGGAAGAAACTGACCTGACTGAAGCTATTGAACCAGGCCGAGGTGAAAGCCAAAAAGTAAATGGGGGAAATCTATGGAATCCTCTGGTCTCAAAACCTAAGCAACTGAGAGATAAACCTAAACCTGCTGCACATCGGGTAGGATGGCAAATTGTTTTTTTATTATTCATTTACGAGTAGCATATAATAATCTCTTAACTACTACTGCCTGTATTTTAATTTGCAATCGCGGCCAAGTGCATGCATTTATTTATTATTTAAAATTTTGTTATTAGGGTTTTATGGCTCGTGCTAAAGGGATACCTGCTCTAGAATTGTACAGGCTTGCTCAGAAGAAAAAAAGGAAACTTGTTTTGTGTGGACACTCACTTGGTGGAGCAGTAAGTTCCGTTGCATTGCTCTGCTTTTGATACATTTCTTTGCCTACCATTTGTGATTTATGGATTTCTCCCCCACCCTTTTTACCTTTGTAGGTAGCAGCATTGGCCACCCTTGCCATTTTGAGGGTGATTGCCGCATCCTCTTCTTTGAGAGAAAGTGAAAAGATCCAGGTCAAATGCATAACCTTTTCCCAACCTCCCGTCGGGAATGCTGCTTTAAGAGAGTAGGTTCTGGATTATCTTATTAAAGAAACATCTCTTTTAACTTACATAAGGAAAGACAGTTCCTCTTGTATAGTATTGTTTTTTGACATAAGAAATGTATGTGCTCAGATATTAGTTCCTCCATTAACAAAAGTTTACTTTATGCTCAGCTATGTTAATACAAAAGGGTGGCAGCATTATTTCAAGAGTTACTGCATTCCCGAGGATTTAGTACCCCGCATATTATCTCCTGCTTATTTTCATCATTATAATGCTCAATCTTTGCCTGAGCCTGCTGAAGTTCAAGCTACCAGTTTATCAATGTCAAAACGCTGGGAAGAGGTAGAGAAATCTAGGGAAGACAAACTAAATGAGAATCAAGGGGAGCAGTTGGTGCTGGGTGTGGGCCCTATGCAAAATTCATTTTGGAGGCTTTCAAGACTTGTTCCTTTAGAGAGTTTCAGAAGACAGTTTGATAAATACAGAGGAAAGCAACCTGATACTGTAGAAACATCTTCTGCAAATAGTTCTGCTAAAAGATCTTCCATTGACGTAGTAGATGAACCACAATTTCTCGAGATTCAAGAGGGTTCAGATGGCGTGTCTCTTAAACCATTTTCTGAAACTGATAATAGACCACTAGATGGGGCCACAAGTGAGTCGTCAGATGAAAAAAGCAACATGGGTAATAGGGATGATGGGAAATGGCGCAGAGTACCTTATTTACCATCATATGTACCATTTGGGCAGGTGTGTACATTATGAACCTATTCTCTGTTTAGCTTTTCATGGTGATTAACTGACACACACACTTGTATATTGCTTGAAAGATGAGAAGCTTCCGACTTTAAGACATCAGCTACATCTTTCTGATAACACACAGTAAAAATCCATGAAAACCAAGGGCTTATTCTGCTATATTAAATCACAAAACTTAGTAAGAGTATGTTTGATTCATTGCAGCTTTATCTCCTGGGGAATTCATCAGTGGATTTGCTATCAGGGGCAGAGTATTCAAAACTGACATCGGTATGAGCTTCCTACAGTTACCAAAACTTTCTTTGGTTTTATGATCGCTTAAATTTTTAGTGTTATAATGCCTGTTGCACATTTCCCACCAAGAAAAAGAAAGAATTTTATGTCTGCATATCTCATTTTGTTTGCTTTATTCTGGCAAAGACATTTTCAGGTCAAATCTGTGTTTGCTGAACTAAGGGAACGTTTGCAGTCACATTCAATGAGGTCATATAGGTCACGATTCCAGAGGTAAATAATACCGTTATGAAAGTTATGACTGAAAATTTCTTCTGTATTTTTCCATCGTTCCTATTTCAGGTTTCTCTACTTTAATTGTTTTTTCTTACACGTGATAGCACAAACAACATTTTGCTAACTAAATGACATGACTCAATACCAATTTAACAATCAGTTAAAACTTAAAATTAGGGATGGCAGCAGGGCGGATTCGGGGTGAGTTTTGTGATCTCCGTCCCCACCCAGTTGGATTGGGATATCGGTTCCCGCCGGCATCAGGGTATTTTTCCTGTCTATAGGAGTGACAGCAGAGTGGGTTCGACGCAGGTTTTGTGATTCCGTCCCTGCCCCGTCGGATCGGGGATAGCGGTTGCCGGCAGGTGCAGGGGTTTTTCCCATCCCTGCATAAAATGAAACATATATTGGCTGTTTTACCCATTAAACTCCGTAGGAGATAAAAAATGTAATGTTTTTATCCTTCTTGAAAATTTTGTGCTGATATTTACTGGCATTCTCCCTTACTTGCCAGAGTAACGAAGTGTATAACAGTGTAAATTTGGGTTCTGAATTTGTTTGGGATTCACTTTTCATGTGCAGTTCCGGCAGTTTCTGATCTGCTTACATAATTGGTAACATATGTTTTTCTGAATTTCATGATTGATCTGGTATCTTCTTTTTATTCAGGATCTATGACCTATGCACGGGGGAGAATACTTTGTCTTTCTTAGGTATGGAGCAACTGCAACAGTTTCCTCATTTGCAGCAATGGCTTGGCCTTGCAGTTGGAGGCACTGTAGAGCTTGGACATATTGTAGAGTCTCCCGTTGTTCGCACGGCCACTTCAGTCGTTCCTCTTGGATGGAGTGATAATCCTGGCGAGAAGAATGGTGAACCTTTAAAAGTTGATATCGTTGGTTTTAGGCTGCATCTTTGTACACTGGTTCATGCTCAAGTAAATGGTAACTGGTATTGCCCTTTTCAACTTTGCCCTTCTTTATATGTTAAATTTAAGGATAATCGAATAAGCATAGCATACATACATTTTAGATTTTTCTAGGTACAATGATTTTAAATAAATCCTCAAAAATTGGCATGATCTGTATATCTTATCTTCATTCTCGAGATACTGAATTGAGGGACTACTTATTGTCAGTGTCAAAACCTGTACACTTCAGGGTTGCACCAACTTTGTCAATGATAAAGAATCGAGTCACTTTGGTATCTAGCTATTCATAACTTATTTTATTTTTTGTCTTAATTCAGGCATTCAACTACAGTGGAATCCTTCCCTTCAGCACCAAAATACTCTTCAGATCATGGAGCACAGACAGAAATACAGAAAATAAGAGTTGTAGTCGGAGCTCCGTTGAGACAACCACCAAAGCATCAGATAGTAGCAGATTCTTTGATGCCTGATTTTCCTTCTATTGGTCCAGAAATTGTCAATAGACAACAACATAGTTTAGGATCATCTGATGAGGATAACTTTGTGCATCCTGAAGGATTGAATAATTTTCTCATATTCTGTACCAGTGATTTTACCACCGTCTGTAAGGAGGTTCATGTCAGAACTCGAAGGGTGCAATTACTTGGTCTTGAGGTAAGCGTATTCTACATTAATTCATGAAGTATTTATTTTTCATGCAACATGACTTGTGTGCTATGCAGGGTGCCGGTAAAACTTCCCTCATGAGAGCAATATTAGATCAGGGCAAACTGAGTACCATTACCAATATTGAGAATCTACATACAGAGGCTGATGTTCGGGAAGGCATTGTTGGAGGCGTATGCTACTGTGATTCGGCGGGAGTAAATTTGCAGGTGCATTCATTTTACATGTACATAAGGCATTTAAATAGAAAAGCCTCGCTTTATAAAATTTTAGTATTTAAAGCATTATTGGTACTTTCAAGGCCTATATATGCGATCCTATCAAGCATGACCTTCACTGATCCTATAACGTATTCATAAAAATTTAATATCTTCTTACCTTGACTTCTGGTAAGTAGTGAGCGACGGAGATAAAATTTAATATGTTTTTACCTTAACTTCTGTCATTGCAGGATCTTCATATGGAGGCCTCGCGATTCAAGGGTGAACTATGGATGGGCATCCGTGACCTTAGTAGGAAGGTCGATTTGATTGTTCTTGTGCATAACCTGTCCCATAGAATACCTCGATATAATCACTCAAGTGTATCACAGCAACAGCCGGCCCTTTCACTCCTCCTAGACGAGGCTAAAGCCCTTGGAATTCCATGGGTCCTTGCCATAACGAATAAATTTTCTGTCAGTGCACACCAGCAAAAGGCTGCTATTGATGCTGTTGTGCAGGCATACCAAGCATCTCCGAGCACCACGGAAGTAATTAATTCATGTCCATATGTTTTGCCCAGTGCTGGGACTTCATTGCTTTGGAATACAAGTGGGAACTCCGAAGAGAGGAATGGTGCCCAGAAACTCATTTTTGGCCCAATTGACTTTGTTAGAAAGCCTTTCCAGAAGAAAGACACCATTTTCCCTGTGGAAGGTGTACAGTCTCTTCATCAGCTTGTCCATTGTGTGCTTCGGAGCCATGAGGAGGAAGCGTTTGAGGTGAACACTTCATCCCACCAAATTTCGACAATTTTGTTATTTTTTGAAGTTCTGTGTATGCATGTAAGTAGATCTGCAAAGAAGGAAAATAAATGTTAAACACAATATAAGAAGAAAATAGAAGAGTCAAATTCTAGGCTTTAATTTATCAATGTGATCATTTTCTAGAGTTTAGACGGGATTTACCGATAACGTCAATGATTATAGTTTGTTATGACCAGTAGGATAACAAATGAAGCTCATAGGGGATTGCAGTGGAAAAGGAAGCACTAGCTTACCTAATCCTTGCTAAAAAGTAAATGGGACACTTATTTTGGGATGGAATGACTATTTGATTAACACTGGCATAATGTCCTACATTTGTCTAACAAGCCCATCTATATGAATGGTAGTACCTTCAGTATGATCAATAAATCTGATTTTATGATTTGAACTTGTACTGGTTAGAGTTCGTGTCACTAACATTGAAGCCAATTTCCGTACTTGCTGCAAAAAGAGGAAATGGCTAGAAAATACCCATTTATAATATTAAGATTGCATTAAGATGTTAGTTTACGCAACCTGATCTGCATCATGTACAAAGTTTGCTCAATGGAAACTTGCTTAGATGTCTCGTGAAGGTGAACTTGGATTAATGGCTATTACTTAGATAGTTAAATTCAGTAACTTTTCTGTCGGGTGATCATATAAAGATGCAGGTAGATGACAGACATTAATTAACATTTTTTCTAGGTCTCCAGGATATAAGACTGTTGTTGATTTAGTCCCTTGAAATTGTTCACCTGTTCTGATGTTATTGTTTTCCATATCTGGAATCGTTTTCTCGTGTTGAAACGTGCACTGCACTTCCCGTTCTCATTAGTAATTCAAAAATCGATACGCTGACACTGAAAATTTTGAAATTGAAGGAACTTGCTAGAGACAGGCTGTTGGTAGAATTCACACGTGAACGCGCAATAGAAACAGACTCAAGACGAGACTCTCAGGCCAAGGCAACGTCTCTGACGGCTGCAGCGGTGGGCGCTTCCCTCGGGGCCGGTCTTGGCATCGTCATGGCCGTTGTTATGGGTGCAGCTTCTGCTCTGAGAAAACCCTGACCCCTCACATCCTCTCTGTTTATTCTGTGTAATCAAAACAAGTAAATATAGCTTCCTAGTAGATGATTGATTTTCACTCTGATCCTCCATTTATGTAAATTCTACGAAAGCCAGAAAGTTATTTGATTGTGTTTGGCTTCTGGGATCAGACTAGTTGTAGCATTCTTTGACTGGAGTTGCTTTAGAAACTTGGTTTTCTGAGGCAACATTGGATTTTGACATGCATGGTTCTCAAATGTCACTGCTTTGTTTGTTTAATGTTATTTCAATATTGGTGTTGAGTGAGGTTTCTTATGAGGTTACCCACCACTTCAGTTTTTGATCTGTCAGGTGAGCACACCCACCCAACATTCACTTTCTAGAGTATATTATTAACTCAACAATACTATTTATATAAAATTATAAAAAAATAAAACTACATTATTATATCAAAAATTATATTATGAAAAAAAACACAACTTATAAAAATTATATTATTATAAAATTGATATACATAATTATGAAATCAAAATAAATTTTTTTAGACATTACATTATAATAAAATTGAAACACAATTTATAAAAATGACATTATCAAAAAATTGAAATACACTATCAAAATTTCAATTATAGAATCAAAATACATAGAATCATGTAGTTATAAAACTAAAATATACACCTTAAAAAAACTAAAATATATAGAAATACATAAATGAGAGAAATTACTTTATTATAAAATTAAAATACGAGAATCTCATCTCTCTCTCTTATCGTCCCGTCACGTCAGTCATTCCCTCTGTTGCAGCCTTTACCGTTGCAGCCCTGGAAGAGTGGGCATTCCCTCCCCACTCCTTTGTGGTGCCCGACCTGATAATCATGTTGGGAGGACTAGGGCTGAAGTTGTCTCGTCAAATAATTGCTTCGAACTTATTATAATCATACTCGAACAAAAGTTAAGTTTAATATTTGACTTGTTTAATAAACGAAATGGTTTAATCTTTCAAGGCTCACGAATTGACTTGTTAATTATTTAATAAGTTATACATATTTCTATACAATATTTTTTTAAATTGTTAATAAATATTTCGAAAAAGACATTTTTAGTACACTCAAAACTGTCTTTCGAACATGTTACAAAGACACGCTTAAGTTATTTTTTTTTTTCATTTCAGTTGCTTAAAATCACGACTAAATATGAGAAAAATAAAAAACTTGGGTGAGCAAGAAAGGTAAAGTCAAACTTGAGTGTACCCATATGAATAATACAAAATTTTAGATGTATCTATATGTCATTTTCCCTATATATTTATAGCAAACACTAATCATGGAAGTCTATCTGAATTTGAGAATGATTGAGTCAAACTCGAGCATAGTTATATAAGTTCGAGCAAGGGATGACATAAATCTCCAAACTGATAGAGATTCGGTATCCCCAACCCGATGGAAGTAGAGAACGGGAATCTTAAATCAGCCCTATCGTCATCCCTACAGGAAAACAAAATAATCAAAATTTGACGATAACTCAACATCCCCAATCCGACGGGATAAGGGACAAGAAACCCTAAATCTCCACAAACCCCTCGAGATACCATCCCTAATTCGAGGCGAACACTGTTTTTTTGAGCCAAGTGATTTTAACCTCGGTTCGACTCGTTTGTATTTCTGGCCATAATATACATTTGTTCTCTTAACAATTCCAATTGATTGACAAAAAGTAAAACATAAGTAGCTCTTTCGACACTACATTGCAAAATGGTTCTGAATATTATCTTTAGTTTGTAATAAAATCCCAATAACAAATTTAATACAATAAAAGTACATAATGGAACAGAATCTGAACCACAAGATTCAAGATCTCAAGTTTACAATAGTTTACAAGCAAAAGAAGAGAAACCATGTAGCTAAGAACAGCAAGAGAAATTGAGCAGTTTTTTGGAGTTATCGCCATCTTTAACCAAACTTACCCGATTGACGGACAACTCTGCCTTGTATGAATCTGAGTTGAGTACTTTCCGGCGAATGCTGTTGTAAACCTCTCGGATCACAACCTCGAAGGCAGCTTCTACGTTAGTAGAGTCAAGTGCTGATGTCTCCATGAAGAACAATCCTTCCTCTTCAGCAAGGGCCTTGCCTTCTTCTATGGTTACATCTCGGATATTATCCAGATCACGCTTGTTGCCCACCAGCATTTTTGCCATTGCCGTGTCGCAATGAACTGTAAAATCATAAAATTACGTGTTAAACTTTCCGACCCTGAATCTCATGACTGAATCCAATAGAAGCAGGAATAAACTCATTCCTAGTCTGGAGTTTCTCAGCAGTCAAACACGGAGAGCACAAACGAGGAGCACGAAGTGTACAATGATGGCCAGGGTAATCGGTGATTACTAATTATAGATCTCGTGTCACCCAGCAAACAGTTCACGCACGACGCAACCAAGGCTAAAATCTATGATTAATTAGATGCAAATATGCAAACCGGTCCCATCATTTTCTCGGCAACCAAACAGAACCCAACAAAACCAAGATGGGTCAACACAATTGGGGAAAACAAAGCGATGAACTTGCTCTTGAGCTCATGTCATTCAGCAAATGACGGAACCGAGACCAAAATTAAATATTAGAAGTAAACATGAATCCCCATCCCCTCATTTTCTCAGCAACCAAACACAACGGAACAAAAACCCAAATGGGTCAACATAATTGGAACATAACAAAGCTAGGAACTTGCTAGGGAGCTTATGTCAATCAGCAAGCAGTTCAGATATGACATAACCAATCCTGAAATCAAAGATTAGAAGTAATTATGCAAACATATTACACATTTTCTCAGGAACCAAACAGAACAAAAGCAAAATGGCCCAACACAAATGGAACAAACAAAGCAAGAAACTTACTATTCAGCTCATTCCATCCAGCAAACACATTCATACATAACATAACACAACACAACTCAAGACTTGAAAAACAAAGATTAGAACTAACTAAGCACCTCATTTTCTCATCAACCAAACAGAAGATAAGAAACCCAAAATGGGTCAAGGCAAAGAAACTCACTGTTGAGCTCATCGAGCCATCGCTTGACACTATCGAAGCTGCTCCTCCTGGTGATGTCATAAACGACGAGGCCACCGACAGCGCCGCGATAATAAGCGGAGGTAACAGCCCTGAAGCGCTCCTGGCCAGCAGTGTCCCAGATCTGGGCCTTAATCTCCTTGCCATCGATCTCCACAACCTGGGTCTGGAACTCCACACCAATCGTCGCCTTCGAGTTGCTGTCGAACTCGTTCCTCGCGAACCGAGACAGCAAATTCGACTTCCCCACAGCCGAGTCCCCAATCAGCACGATCTTGAACAGGTACTCCTCGCCCCTCTCAGAATCTTCACCCATCTTCCCCACAATCCAAATGGGTCAGCTCCTGTGAATTGGATTTTGGGTAAGACGCAACGAAAGCGGCGTAATTGGCGGGGTTGAGTCAGTGGCTTTGACTTATCAGAGCTAGCTACTGTTCAAAGCTCACTTTTTTATTTGGAGTTCATAAATATACAGAGAGCATTGCCTCTTCTGTTCCACAGTGTTTAATTTTTGGTAAAGTTGTTTTTTCATATAAATCATAATTTAGTGACCGTTGTTGGTCGGCAAAGTTCGAATCAAATTGATTAATGGAAAAATAAATGTATTTTATAGTATTTGCATTGTACATGTAAAAATGTTGTATATTTGTTAAGAAGGAAGGACTATTTTGTACTAACTTAAAAGAAAAAAACTTGATTTTATTACATAGTTAATCCTTGTTCAGTTATGAAAAATATGAAAACAAACATACATGATTTTTCAATTGTCTATACTATTTCTAAAATAGGCAATATGACCTATTTCTAGATATTATTTTTAACGTGATGACGATGTGATAGTTGAATTCTACGACAATATCATATTTTGAAAATAATGTAAATTTAGTTCATTGTCAATGCTAATGTATAATGTCATAATCTCGACGTAACATTATTTAAAAACTTCACAATATTTAAAATTGATATTTATTAGTTAAAAACAAATTTAATTAACTAATACAACACTGAGTGAAAAAAATAGTCAACAATATAATTAAATCAATGACAAAAGAATTAAGTGACAAGAAAAAATATTTCAATGAAGTGTGAAAGGCTCAAACAATAAGAATGAAACTAAATCCCATGATTATTTAGGTGTTTGTTTAAACTACATGATTATTTAGGTGTTATGCCAAGGCAAACAATTTATTTAATTGGAGATCTCAATATATAGGTGTAACGGAAAAATCTTATTGCAAAACCCTTGTGAAGGTTTAACCTCAGGTCTATTTTTATGATGTAAAATAGTGACAGAAAATGGATAATGTTAAACTATGTTTTTAATAATTCGTCGTGCATCACAACGTTGATAAAAAGAAATCACGTATGTGAGAGCGAAGTGGAGGCGATTTAAAGAAAACTAACAAGTTTTAGTTCTCTTAAGCTGTTGCAAAACCAAGAGATGTTCATGAATTCACGTTTAGTAATATTTGTGTATAATATATTATCATTCACACAAAACAATAGAATTGTTCAAGAACATTGGTCTACTAATCAATCATATCATCATTCACACAAAACAATAGAATTGTTCAAGAACATTGGTCTACTAATCAGTCAATAATATAAATATATTTTCACAGAAGAATGTTCAAAAGTATTGCCTTTCTATCGTAAGAAGACAACAATTGTAGAAAGAATCACCATATCGTGCCTAGTCTTCCCGAGTTCTTTTAAAAATTCTCATTTTTACATTGTTAAATTTCATTTAGGCGGGATTTTGGAAAAATGTTATTTTAACTAAATTTTAAAAAATAAATAAATTGATGACTATTTCTTGCATATGTGATTCCCGTTTTGCTTTTGATTTATTTCCTTACAATGTTGTGTTTCATTCCCATTATTGTTGTTGTTTATACTCCCTCTAAAAATATTTTGAGGTGAAATCTGAGAAAGGACTCGATGTGCCGTAGCAACTATAAAGAGAAAATTGAAGCTGCAGTTGTCTCCGCCGTTTTCCCAAATCTCAAATACGTTCTTGTTATTTGGTTATCCTTTCAATACGGTTGAGTGTTTGTTAATGTTATAGTTGTATCTCGAAAGACTACGGCCATATTTTATATATAGTCTTAAAAAGAGATCGATCTCGAGACACGATAGTTTTCAACCGAACAAAGATTGAAAAGCTGTCCATCGAAACTCATCATCGTTGATGAATCAATTTTATTCTAAATGAAGTTCTACCGGACACAATCAAGTCTCAACCAAAACTACAAAGTTGTAGTAGGCGAAATGACAAATCCAACGCCACCAAAACCAAAAGTATCGAACACTAGCAGTACAATTGTAAATCTTGTCGATTATCGTTATTTTCTTTAAAATTTCATTTAAGTATGTTATCGATCATGGACTAACCCTCTATTCTAACTGCCATTTTTAACTATTAAATAACACATTTGTCGTAGTTTATACTCTTGTACATGGGTCATAAAGATACACGTAATAGATCAGTTGGTCTCTAATACCATCTAAAATTATAAAAATTTAATACGTACATTAATCATAGAAATGACAGAAGAATGGAACCCGATAAAAATTCGATGCCCCGTCATGATCAGAACGAGCACTCTTAAAATCAACTGATAAAGAAGCGTCTAGCAAGTATTTTTACAACCAAGTGGGTACGGAGTATAAGCAACTTATCCCTACCTTGCCTCGAACCAACACATAAATTACAAATACTCTTAATTGTTAACTAAATAAGAAAATAAACCTTAAGAGTATATTATATCTTTTTAATGGTCGATTTTTAATTTTAAATAAATTAATTATTGTGTATAAGAATCACGGTTGTAAAACTCGGAGCTCAGGGCAAAACTCGACTCGCCGAAAAATGAGAAAAACTCGGCGAACTCGAAAAAATCGTTTTGTATTAAAAAAATAGTTTCATATCTATATATTCATATATAATATTTATTATACACAAAATTAATTATATATAATCAAAGTTTATCGTGTATGTGACACACGAACTCCAAAATTAATCAGATTAATTATATATAGATTTGAAAATTTCAAGTTAATCGTGTATGCTTGTTAAAGTTTATCTTCAATCATTTAATACTTATTTGGATACTTTGTCATCATAGTATCGTGCGACATTTACAACACTAAGATGCAGTAATTAATTCTTAGATTAATAAAAATATGTTATATAATTTCTGAAAATTTCATATTTGCAGTATCTTACATATCCTATGTTAGTCTTATTACCTAATAATATATTAGAATTTCTTATTTATTATTAGTTTTGATTTATTGCTGGTATATAAAGAGCTCTCTCGTATTACAAAACACAACGCCATTAAAATAAATAATACTATTTTCTATATTATTTTATTGGTAAATAAGAAAACAGACGATGAAATTAAGTCCATAATATGTAAAACACGCAAATCTATATAAGTCATTTTGGGTCTTGTTCTTGTGAAAAAAGGATTGAAATGTTTTCCATATTTTATTCGCACTCAAGCTTCTTGTTTGTGCAAGATTATAAGTGTATGATAACGTAACAATATACTTTATATAAACGATAATTGCATATGCAAGTTAATAAAGGAAATAAATTAAATTCATAATAAATCAAATATAATTTATTTCTTGTTTCACTAGAATCTCAACAGAAAAAAAATAAATTTTTTTTAGAAGTATATCTCAAATAATGAGATTTGCAAAATCATTCCATTAAAATCATCAAAAATGTTTATAGACTTGAAAGAGTTGTAAAATTAAAATTCTAATTAAATACACCCCTAAGTTGTTTTGGTTACATCTGCACATTTTAGATGATACTGATTTCTTTTTGCAAATAAATGTAATTTATTCAAAATAATTGTGAGATTTAGTGAAATGGGATCAGAGTAGTCAAAAGAGAATGAATCAAACAATCTCTAGATATGCCAATTTTGTGATTTTAATTAACTATGAAATCATGTTTAAGATAATATTCGGCACAATACATAATAACTTTTAGTTCATTCCGTTACAACATAACTAATCAACCTTAAATTGAAAAGAATTACGTACATTGTCAATATCTTAAATTTATGAATTGTACGGCCACTTAACAAATATAAGACACTATTATAACTCAGGTTTGTTTTATGGAGCTCCTGACTCTTTATCTCGAAAATGAAAATCAGACCATAAATAATCATGTCAAGAGATACAAAAGCAAATGTAGAATGAAGATGAAGAGTGAATCACAAGATTCATTGAAAAGGCTAAGGCTATTGTGAAAATTTCATAGGTAAGAGGGACATGAAAAGTTGATAGATTGATTGAGTGATTTTGACTGTGGTTTCTTGCAATTTGAAAACTCCTATATCCTTCCTCTTTCTTCTTTGCCTGCCTATCCCCACTTTTACTCCCTTACATAAAGGAAAGGAGAGACAAATTTAAAGTCTTCACTTTAAGTAAAAGAAATGAAAAAGATAAATGATGGGTCATCAAGATTCATCTAATCTAGCACTTGACAAGAGTAAGTGAGGAGGGCCCATTAATAAACTCTACGTTTGTGTGCTTGAAAAATGATTACATTTTTTTTTTCAAGGTCTCTCCTGAATTTTAGAATAAAAAAATAAATTTTCTATATCATTAACATATAGTGTTAATATTTTATAATTTTCACAAATAGTTTGCATCATCTTATATAAGATAAAAAATTTAGTAACGACAACGAGACGAGTTTTGTGATAATGTCTCTAATTTTGATTAGATAAAAAATATTGAGAATCCGTCAAAACTGAGATATTTTCTCTCTTTATAGTGATGACAAACAAGTGTTAGGATCTCGTCTTTATCCCAACCAGATTAAGATACTGAATTCTCGCCAAATTTAAAATATCAGTGTTCTAAAAAATGTTAAGCGCTAGTTGAGCGAAAGCTGGAGAGGATCATTGAAGGATTAATCAATAACTATAAAAAAAAATTATTCAAACAAGTCATACATACTTGAAACACTACAAACTATATATATATATATATATATATATATATATATATATATATATATATATATATATATATATATATGTATGTACATATTATGATTCACATTTCTTACATGTTCCCAAAAAGTTAGGCGTGATAATTGGTGTCATGAGCATTAATATACCATAGTGCATGGTGCCTCACACATTCACTAATTATGTTTCTCACTAATAAATAGCTAATGTGTGTACCATCGTGTTACTATCTCACTCTCCACTTCACTTTCAAGGGTCACTCTTCAGCTCATTCATTGATGATGATGACAACGACCATCCATTATGCTAATTAACATGACATCTCCACAAAACATTGCCATCTTTCTTGTGCTTCTTCATTATGCTAATCACATATTCACACATAAGCCAAATATCAATTACCAATGAAATCTTTTTTGTGCTTAATCATGATTCATATGATCACAACAAAGTCACAATCCATCTCACTAGTCCTTAAACAAAAGCACATCAAGAGGCATTACACAACTCATACATATACCTATAACATAGTTTTTCACTTCATATATGTACTCTCTCTCTCTCTCTAATGAATAAACAAAAAAAGTAGTAGCTGATAATAGTGGTAGCGGTGGTAGTGCCAAAAGTGAGGTCTCAGTCTCAGCTTTCACAAAACACAAGTTGGCAACAAGCAGCTACTGAAAAAGCCCAACACTCCCTTCTGCAAAACACAAAACAAGATTTACTCAGAACAAAAACATTAATACGCAACTACAATCAAAATGACTTGAAAATAATAAACATAGATATTTAAGATGTAAATATTTTAGGATGTGTTATATTCACACATACTACAAAAAATACCAATGAAATTATTGAAATGCAAATTAGTACAAAATATTTTTGTCTTCATTTTTTAAATCAATTTTTTTTTTCTAAAAGCAATTGAGTAACAAAAATGAAATGAAAATACAAAGCTAGGTAATGAGTTGAGTTGGGTTGCCTTTTTAGGCTTATTAGCAGGAGAGAGAAGAGCTGGTGAGATCTTGTAGAGGTCTTCATCAACAGGTTTAGGTGTTGGTCTTGTCTTTGGCATGTCAAGCTCCTCAGTGTCAGAGGGGTAGTATGGTAACTTCTGTGGCTCCTCTTTCCCTTCTTTCACATGGTCATGATGTTTCTTGGTCTGCAATTCACAATCATCAATCCATCAAAAACACATAATTGTCATAATCACCATTCATTACTCATAGACATGCACTGAAAATGGAATTACAGAGGTTTGGTCCCACTTCAATCTAGAGAGAAAAGACATTTTTACATTCATAAGAGAAATTTATATAAAAAAGTGGTCTTTAATCTTTATGGGTTAATTTGAGCTTCTTGTAATGAATTTTCTTCTCTCTTTTTTTGTTCATTACAAGAAACTTTCTCCATGATGAAGATCAAACGAAGAGAACAAATTAAGGAGAGTGTTTTCATTTTCCCATTAAAAAAGTTCAAGTTTTGAGTTTAGGGGTGTTTGGTCAAAGAGAAAATTAACAAGATTATGCTGCAGCTTGACCTTGAGAGAGAAAATTCTTCAAACATATTCTACATCAACCAAAAAAGTATAAAATTTAAAAAATTTATAGTTGTCCCATTAGTTCATGATTAATCATTGATTAGTTCTCAATTAATCATTGAATCAGATTCATTTTCTGATTAATCGTCATCTTTGTCTGGCTAGCGCCTAACGTCTCATAGAACATTGATTATTAGTATTGACAAGCAAAGCTCACCCTTGTGCGAGTGCGAGGAACAACGATGACGGCGGGAGTGACGACATCATTGTCGTACAAATCACCGGCAACATAGAGATCACGATCCTGGGAGAAACCATAACGTAGCTGTCTGGCCGACTCGAAACACTGAGTGAAAGGGAGGTCATGGTAACAATCCCAGCTCCCAAAAGCCGGAACATGAGTCCTCCTATAATCCTATACAACACAAACATGACCAAATAGAAAATAAGAGCAACAAAATATATGAACAACAACAACAACAACAACAACAACAACAACAACAACAACAACAGGAGACTCACATTCATTGGTTGCCTAAATTAAGCAAACAAGTGTTAGAATCTTCAAGATTGACCTCAGAGCTTCAAAGGGTTTCTAAAATGTGTCTTCTTTACCTGTTTTTTTCTATATATAATAAATAAAGTAGAGGAGAGAGAGAGAGAGAGAAGAGGGTAATGGGACCCAAAGCAAATAGGATTTGTACTGAAAAAACAAAAAAGAAAGGAGAAAAGCAAAACCCAGATATCCAAGTATTCACAGAGATGAGAGGTTGCTTTCGTATTGGGTTTATTTTTATTCTTGACAACTTCACAACAACAACAACAGTAACAGAATTCAATTCAAAACAGTGTAAAAGAAATAGAAATCTTTTTACCTTTTATCTTCAAGCTCTCTGCATTGCCCTGTTTGTCTCTGAACAAAATGCATATACCAATGCCTCAAATTTAAAAGTAGCTTCTTTGCTTTTCCTTTCAAATGGTACTATTGGCTTTTTCTTAACCCTACAAGTGGCCCCTACACAACTTGCTGGGTGTCTGTGTCTGTGCTGAGAGAGAAATAAATATTAGAAACCAAATAGCAAAGAAAATGAAAAACAAAACAAAACCCAAGAAACAGAGTTCAAAGCAAGGTCAACACACAACACAGAAGCCTGCATTACATATGGCTTTTGCAGCTTCTGATTCTGCATGTGGTTTCAGTCTTCCAAAAGTTCAAACTAGAAATAGAGACATATGTCCACAGTGAGTTGGGTTTTTTTTTATATTCATGAATTAATAAAATTCATGATGTTATGGATAAGTTAGTGCATTGCATAGTTGGGTTATGTTTTTGGAAGACAACAACGTTAGCAAAAAAACAGTATTAGCAAAGTACCAAGAAACAGAGGATTGGTGATGGCGGGCTTGTAAATTGTACATTTGTAAGCTAGTAAAGTAGCTTTTGGGTCGATAGATAAACTAGAAGATACAAGAACATCAATTAAGATGGTTTCGTCTGGTGAACTGTAAGCTGATCGAGGTATCAGTTCAATGGGTGTTGAAGATGTGCTTAAGATAGAACCGGGACAATCAAAATAAAGACATTCTAGGGAATTTGGTATATATGTATTCTTTTAGGTCAAGAGTGAACGGTAATATGTATACAAACTTTCTCGAGAGGGCCCAACCAATTCATAAGGTGATTGTGGGGTTTTCTTAGAGATTCAAAAATGAAATATGACACAAATTTAAGGGATTCACTTTGTATGTGTGATCGTGTTCAGGGAGATTCTTAGCCTTCAGTTATGTTTTTACATGAGGGAGCCCTCCAAAAGCTGAGCAACAAGAGTAAGAGGGTCCCTTGAAAAGCACAAATCATATTTGTTTCTTTATTCTTGTTAATCATGAATAGCTTCTAAATGTCACAAATAAAAGAATCCCGTCAATAATTAATAAACATGTAAGCTTTTGGTACATGCTCTATTTCCAATGGTCATTCATTGATTACTTACAATGAAAATTCAAATTTCCATTGTATTTTACTACCTCAAGGATAAGAAATTAATCAAGGATAATCCATATTGAAAGGAGATTTCAAAGCTGGACACAAAATGAATCTTACTAGAGAATGAATATTTGTCCCAAGAGACCAAGATTACACAACATCACCTTCACAATCATAAACAAATTGTCACCAAAACGGGTTGCAGCGGGCAGCTACAGAGACTATGAGTTCTTAAGTCAGTCGTTATAGTGCCAAATTCACAAAACCACGGTGTAATATGAAAAACATGTACTACACATAAATAGTGTTTAACAATAGGGTTATCAATGAAAACAACGATCTAATAAGAAAAACATATGTGTCCTGCATAACAAATAAATGGAAATGACGAATCAAAATAAACAATTTTGTAATAAGAGAAAATCACAATTTACTACACCTAATTATATATTTTTTACTCGAATAGCCCTTCTCTTTTCCTTTTTTTCTCTTCTCTACTTCTTTGGGTCTTCGGCGGCGGCGCCGGTCTTCGGTTTCGGCACCCCGACTACCTTTCCCTTTTCCCTTTTCGGTGCACTGCTAGGAAGGCGGAGCTTCGTGGCTCGCGGGAGGTAGGTGGTTTTCGGGCGAGGATGGCAGTTTTTCAGATCTGGTGTAGACGTCTGCGGTAGTGGTGACTTGTCGTGGGATGGGCTAGGGCCTCCCTACTGGAGGCGGAGATCCTGGTGACTCTTGTGGTGATTTTGGTTGCGGTTCGTCGTGTTTTGCTCCGCCGGTGGCTCTCTGCGGCGGTCAGTTGGGCATTGGGCCATGGGACTCTGTTTTCGTATGGTCTCCATGTGAAGTGGTGGATCCCCCAAGGACCTATGAATGATCTGGTCTGCAAGGGGCTTCGCGCCTCCCCGCACCGGTGACGTGTCTTGGAGCAGCCCATGTATCGATTTCGGGGCTACAAGAAGGGATCTCACACCTCCTCCCCCGGGTGGACATGGCGTTTCAGAGGCTCGATTTGGGTTGGAGCCACTGCTGGTTGGCGGTTGCCCTCTCAGAGCTGGTGCTTTGCGTGAGTTGGGGTGCTAGTTTTTACTCACTCCCTAGCTTCTTGACAAGTTTCGAGTCTTATTTTGGTGTTCAGAGGGTTTTCATTAGTAATGTTTATTTGACAAGTTTGTTTAATGGTGGATTTTTGTAGTGATGTTAGTGTTTTGGTGGTCGGTTTGTTTCCAACATGGTTGCTGGAGGTGTCTAGTAAGATTGAGTGTCTTATGGCTATCTATTTACCATTTCTTTGTAAACAATGGTTGAGGTTTGTCGCTCCCCTGTTGATTTTTTATGAAGGGTTGTGTTTTAAAAAAAAAAAAACTATAATCTCTTACACTTTGATAGTTAAATTTATTTCCCTTTTTTTGGACCCTAACTATTAGTTTGGACAACAATCTAACTCTATAATATCAATACTACTCTTGGTTGAAAAAAAAATCTAAAAATGAAATGAAAAGGCTCTATGGCCAAAGGCCTGTCGTCGAGTTGTCCGAATATTGCAAGCCACCAAAAGGTAGTTATCGGAGAAGAAAGAGGAGAGAGTGGTTCAACAACGACCAATGATTCAAAGTGGCACCTCAGACCCATTCCCAGCACTACATAAGTACCACAAATCATCAAACTACAGCAATCTTCCATGACATCTCGGCACACCAAAAATTCACAAGATCTTCACTATATATATCCACATTCAAACCAAAGACTCGTCATCAAGATTATCTAATTTTTACACCAAAACTTATTTCTCATTTTCTTCGTCATCCATCATCAAGATCCAAGTTTCCCATAAAACCCATATTCACTTCTCCATCTTCTTGATTACTCACCATCAAAGTTCAAGCAAAAATTCACCTCCCATATTATTGATTAACCATCATCAAGATCTAATGCTCAAACAAAATCTACAACCAATTTCTTGATCACCCATGACTAAGATATTCAAGATTTTACAAAACCCAAGTCCCATTTGCCATTTCTTCATCAACCATCAGCGTCAAGATTTAAGCAAAAGTCCATCTTCTATTTTCTTGATCACCCATCATCAAGATATAAGTCTTACAGCAAAACCCTAATCCTTATTTTTGCCATTTCTTCATCACCCAAGATTCAAATAAATCCCCAAACCGGTTTCTTGATCACCCATCATCAAGATTTTACAAAAACCCAAGTCCCAATTTGTCATTTCTTCATCACCCATCATCAAGATTCAAGATTTAAGCATACCCCCATTTCTCATCAAGGCTCAAGATTTAGCAAAAACCCAACCCCCATTTCTTGATTCTTGATCTACCCAGTATCAAGATTTTGTATTCTTCAATCTCAATCCTCAAAAACCTCGAAAAGATATGAAATCTTTCTCCTTCTTTGACCAATACACTCAAAATTATCACTACCCACAACCCGAATTCATCTCAGTAGGTGGAAGTCCAGATGGTTATACAAACTGTGAATAGATTCACACCCCCACTCTCACGTACAAGCCGGTTTGAAATGCATGTGAAAACAGACGAACATGTAGATATAGATTGGATTCCCTCTAATCCATGGGATAAAGCCTGGAACATATGACGTATGGAGGTCGAAGCATACGGACCAACACTCTGATACCATGTTTAGAAGGTCAACCCACCTAAAAGGGCTCAACTTAATAGGTGGAGGCCCATATTGTTAGATAAGTTGGTGAATTGATTTACATCTTTTAGATCTCTAACAATAACACTCCTTCAAGACCATCTCCTTCTCTAATCCCCTCCCTGTGTGGTCTGCAACAACGACAACTCGTTGAACCGACCTCTGATCATGGAGAGGGTTATGTTCTATAGTATAGTAGTGTAAAAGATACATAGTTAAGTGTAGGTACACATTTTATATCATCATCTGATATATTTGATGAAATGGACATTTTCACCTCCACAATAATGCTTTCTTGACTTGTCAAGATATTACGGTAGCTCAAAGGTATTTATCCTTTTGCAAATCTTCAATATTGTTAAATTCTTTGATATAATATAATGTCGCTCTTCCTTGTTTGCCTTCTTTATTAAATTCATTGCATGTCTGTGATTTTATGCCTTCTTTTACTCAACATAAAACAGGGAGCTCTAAGAATCCCAAGCCAGAATCAGTAGAAGCTACTACCACTAGACTTATATTGTATGGTTTGGTATCTTTCCTTGTAATAACCCTATTGTTCTTGATATATATCCTTGGACAATACAAAAATGAACATGAAGAAAGCCTCCAAACGTGATGGTTTCAAGTACATAACCGGAGAACCTGATCCGGTCTGATTTTAGAACCAAGTGCATCCCTAATTATGTTCCTTACATGTAGTAATGGCAGAGCAAGAAAGTAGGAAGATCTAAAGATAGTGTCTGGCATCAGGCGGTTGTTACTCGTCTTCACTTGCCATATATATTAAAGATGGATGAGATATATTATAATTTGCGTATATTAACCGATAGCAAGAAGTGATAATGTCGATAAAAAAGCTGGCGGTTGCGATGGTGTTTCTGGCGGCCGGAATGATGGGGGTAGGGGCGGAGGAGGAGGAGGAGGGGGAGGCGTTGTATCTGTGTAACATGAGCCAGGAGGAGGTGGCGGCGTGCTTGCCGGCCATGTCCAACAGCAGCGGGCAGGCCGAAGAGCCTGGCATCTTCTGCTGCCAGGAGCTGTGGATGGCGTCGGACATCCCTTGCTTCTGCGACATCGACACCTGGAAGCCTCTCTTGTTGCCGGACCAAATCGTCGACGCCGACATCGCCAGAACTGTTCCCGAGAAGTGTGGCCTCCAACCCTGCCCCGATTAATCCTAAAACCCCGTCTATGTTATTTGGCCCTGCTTTTGTGTTCTTTTCATGTATCGTCATAAATAAATGATTAATTAGTTGAATTAGAAATTACTTTTTTCGAGATAATGATAAATTGGACAACAATAAACCTTAACCAAAAATTAGCTCCCATACGCATAAACTATATGTATTCTGAATTGATACATACACAGTTATATACATACATAAGGTGGCAAGTGGCAACTACAAAAGATGTACACATCTATTCAAAATTGGAAACTATACTATCTGCTATGGTCTCTATGCCAAAAGCTCCTGAGTCATGATCCTAGGGTTTTGTGGTTTCAGTGATGGCATGAGCAAATCAGTTTCAACATTGCATCCATGATATCCACAACAGTGAGAAAATAGAACTTGACCTGACTTCGGTTTCATGAAGCCTTGAGGGTGGAACCTAGTTTGGGGATGAGCAGGGAGGGCAAGTCTCTGATCCGGTAGCCACTGCCCCAGAAAGAGGCGAGGCAGAGACCCATGATTGCCATGGCGACGACTGAGCAAGCTGGTGCCACGGCCTGGCTGCTCCCAAGGAACTGGGTTGCCAGAAGGCCCGCCAGGGTGGAGCTTTGCATTCCCGTGCATAACGATATTGTCCTGCATACTTCTTCTTCTTGCCTGCCAGGATAAAGAGCGCATTCAGAAATCAACCGTGAAAGAGATCAATTTGGAACTATTTTTTGCAATTATCGTACGTCAAGTTCTGATTACTCAAATGTCCATCCCTTACACTAAGGCATGTGTTCAAATCAGCCCAGATAAAATCACATGTAAGAGTTATTCATTGTGGTTGTTGGTGAGAAGGACATGTTCTAACTTCTAATGTATTACGATTTACGAGAGGCTATCCCTGCCTTCTATATATTTGCAACAGATGATGGAAAATACCGTGGAACATCCAACTTAATTTAGGCTTGCAACCATCAATGTAGACATTACTATAATCTGAACAAGGTAAGGCATCTCCAATAGTTCCACTCCTGGCAATTAGTCAGTGCTCTACAACACGCTAGGTGCTAATTGCATATGAAATTGGGCCGGTGTATTAATAAACCTGCCTATGCCGATTTTTAGAACACTGCCTCTAGTATAACATAAAATGAACCATATAAAATGAAAAGTATCATGCTCCTTTACTTTAATTCAGAATTACCTGAAAATTGAAATTTTGGAGGCCCAATACCCTGCAGTGAAAGCCACTGCATGGAAAGTTAGGACCGGCAAAACCAACCGGAGACCTTCCATAGACAGAATTTGCCCCTGATTAATCGCAAGAGGGCTGCCAATACAAAGCGAAGTACAAATCATTGCAACAAGCGGCATCACTGGTTGAAGAATCGTCACAACGGGCTTTGCATAAGTATTGAGAGTGAGGCCGAGCATGACAGGAACAAGAACCACCTGTTACAAGATTTCAACAGAAGCTATAATCCAAGTCAAGCAAGGAGCAAGAAGAAAAAAAGCAGCCAGTTGAATACACAAACTCTTCCAAAATATGCCTATTACCTGCAATATTGACTTTGACATGGCAACTGCGTCCACTGGAACAACAGATCCGATTAAAATGCCAGTTAGAAGGGGTGTGACGAGTACTGATGCAATTGTGGTACAACTGGTCAGAAGAATGCTCAAGGCCACATCTCCCTTACTTAAGAAACTACCATAACTCGAAAGCTGAGCTCCAGCGACACAAGATGTAAGGACAAAACCCGCATAGAACATCTGAGGCACCCCAAATGCCTTAGCAATCAACACCCCAAGGACTGGTTTCAGCATGTATTGAGCAATGAAACCTAAAGATAGTGGTAAAGGTCTGCAAAGAATAGAAAGTAAAGAAATTTAGAGCAGGCTCGGGATACACAAGAAAACCATAGTTGTAGAATCCGAGAAATGGGCGACATGTAAAAAGAAATAGCATCACCTTTTAAAAGCAAGAGCAAAATCATGAATTGAAAGCTTGATCCCAATAGATAACATGATTCCACCAAGGGCGGGAGCATACAATTCCTTGGATACCCTATACAAAATTTAAGATCAGATTTCTTGTTCATAACCCAAATAAAAAACTCTCAATCTGAATTTAGCATGCGCCCAATTCAAAAATCTCATTCTGAGTTTAACAAGCACCCAATTCAAAAACGCTCATTCTGAGTTCATCAAGCATTGCTAAATAACTTCATCTGCAACTTAACAAAAGAGCAAAGATTGTTTGAGCTTCAAGTCTCAGCTTCATAGTTCATATGTGATCTTCCCATTCATTTACAAGTAAATGGCTGTTTCAAATCTCAAATCAGATGTCCAGATACTCTTCACATGCATTTCATTTGCCACAGAAGGTAATAAAAAGGGAAATATGGAAGAGTGGAAAGTAGAACTAATCAGCTTATTCATTTCCTAATATAGCTTAAAAATTGGAGAAGTTAAAAAAAAGGCAAGTTGCAAGCAAAACCCATATATAATATAAATATATACCAGCTAGAATCATAGCATATATAGTTGTCTATTACCATTTACATTAAAAACAGAAATAAACCTCACTGTAAAATTAGATAGCGATGACATGTATGCAGCAGAAACAATACAGTATCTATTTATTCAGAATCAATCTGAGTTGCAATTAGAACAAAACCCACCAAGTGAAGGTCGATGGCTGAGCCAGTGCAGCGACGGCCGTGGCAGCAACCACAAAGGGGAGCATCGCCGACAAGGCCTGCGACGAATCGCTCTTGGCCACCTCCGACGCCGATTCAGGATCAATCCCATAGGAAAGCAACGAAAAGTTCCCGAATCGTTTCTGGAACCCGACTCTGCCGATAAGCGGCGAGGTCGAGCACGCGAGCGTCGACAATCCGCCTTTTCGGTACCGCTTCAGAATCGAACCAGTCGGGTGGGGTCTGGTGGCGAGAAACAGGGAAGGGGAATTTGAGGGCGAGAGCTTAGGTTTTGAAGGGGATGAGAGAGATAAGGTAGGAATTGTGGCCGTAGAAGAGGCCATGGCAGCGGTGGGATCGCCGGCGACAGGCGGTGGCCGGCGGCGAGGTTGAGGAAGGAGAAATGTTGGAGGAGCTCAACAAGATAATACTATAAACATTTTATTATATATATTTTATATTTATTGGAGAGGAGGACAAATAATTGTTCAGGTGTGACGCGGGATATTGAAATACCGTGTACTTCGGTGATGGTCAATACGTGGCAGTTTTGATCGATGAGATCTACGGTCAGGATTGTTTGCTGATGTAAGGGTAGATGGTAAATGAGGACTGATCTGGGGGGTTCGAAACGACGGTTCATGAGAGACGTGGATGCATTAAAGCCGAGAAGAGGTTGATGGCATTAACGTAAATAATGCCATGCAAACATGATTAACTCAGGGAAAAAATACATATAATTATGGAGGAGCTGTACGCTGCCACCCAAACCCAAACTTTTTATATTGGACACCGTTAATATTTTTTCATCAGTTTTAAAGTGGAAGGTGTAAAATGTAATTTGACTCAAATCTAATTAAAAAAATAAGTTGGGTGTGGATTAATGACTCAAATCGTGAATGGTAAGAGTATAGTTTAATCACCCTAGTTGACATTAAAATTTATGATATCAGATGTTCAATTATTTAATTTAAATTTGTAATATCAATTGATTCATATTTTAAAATAGGGACGCAATAAGTGAAAAACCAAGGTTTATATGACAAAATTGAGAATGATTTTAGGCCGTTGATTGGTGTGATTTATGATTGTGGTTGAAGCTTGGAATTAAAATGGCACATAGTGTAATTAAGTTGTGAAATGAAAGGGTATTTTGGTAATTGAAGTGGGAGGTGAGAGAGAGGGTGTGGGAAACTGATGGGAGTTAACTAGTACTATTGATGATTTAATTTATATATAAAAGTAGTAAGAAAATTTGGCAAAATTTCATTCATAAAAAATTTACGATGGTTCCAATTTTATGTGTTTGGTTTTTAAAATTTTTTATGCCATTTTCAGTTATTTTGTAGATTATGGATAATACATTGAGTTGTGAGTTGTGTCGTGTCTGTTCGTGTACATTTTTGTATGCGTTTTTTGGTATGTGTCTGTTCATTTGTTATTTATACATGTGGTGTTGGTGGATGTATTCTCCGTGTCATTGTTGTGCTTTTCCGGTTGCGCCTGGTTGTGTGTCTGCGTTAGCGGCTGCATTGGCATCTGAGAAATTTTTGATTGAACGATCTAGCGGTAGGCATTATGTTCCGGATTGCTCGACTTTGTCGTGTATTGTCTCTTAACCCATGCTTCCCGTGTGTCTCATGGTGTTCCGACGTCGTGTGTTTGTGGTACTGTGTTGCTGTGTTTCTTGTTTTACGAGGTTGTGGGTGTTTTGGTACTGGTTTGTTTTACTTTATTTTTATGTTTTGGTATGCTTCTGTTTTTCGAGGTTTGTTGATCGGGTTTTGTTTTCTGACTTTCGGTGCTTTTTTTGTTGTTGTAGTGTATTTTTCAAGTTGACGGGTCGGATGTTGGTGACTGAAAGTGGTATATTGATGTGTCGGTTTTTGGAGCACGGCGTTTGCGTTCGAGACATTTTTCGTGTTTGTTTGTTGTTGTTTGCGTGTTTGTGGCACTCCATTTTGTTTTTTTGTTGTTACCTATATTCTTTCCGTGTACGTTGTTTTTGTTTTTTTCAGTTGCGTTTTCTTTATGTTCGTTGATTGTTATTTAGATTATTTTTATTTGACTGATTCATTTTGTATGTAGTTATGTATCGGTTCATTTTCTTACTTGTAGATTCTTGCGTTCTTTATTGATATAATTTGTTGGTCAAGTTTACTCATCGTTGATCGGTGATTGACAGTTGATTTATCGGTATTTTGGATGTTGTTTAGCATGACATTCACGTCCTGGGTGTAGTATGGATTACTGGTGTGCTTCGCAACATCTTTCTTTTATTTTTACATTAGTTCTATCTTCTTTCTGTATTTTCGTGAGTTCTTGATATTTATTTTGGTTAAATCTTTATGTTTGTGTATGTGTGTCTGACTTTTTATCACAATTCATGTTATATTATTGTTGTGAACAGATTTTGGGGTAAATGTCGTTCACTGGAGATTTCTGGATGTAAGGTTCTTCTGTATCTTGTTGTCCTTCGTCCATGATTTTTTTTGATGGCCGATCACTTTTTTTTAGCTTCAATGTTCATTTTTTCATAAGTTAATTTCACAGTTGACATGTTTCAGTTTAATTTTAATTTAAATATTTTATAAGGCTGGGTTTAAAAGTTTTAATTCTCACCTAATCCATCAATTTTTTGTTTTAATTTATGAGATCATTATTTTTTTTTGTCTCACTATCAATAACTTCGTTAGATTTTTTTGAAAAGTAATTGCTTTTAATTTATTTCCAAATTTATATTGGCTTGTGTGATATAAAAAAAAATTGAAAACTGGTCATTGTACGCAGGATGATATAGATAAGTTGGTATCAAAGTTGGAATCTAGGCTGGGTTGATTTTATTTTGTAAATCATGTATTTTATTCTTGTTATGGTGTTGGTTGTGGTTTTTACTTGAAAATCTTGTATATTGTGTTCTACTGATCAGTCTGTTGATGATGTATCTGGGAAGTTGCAATTTCTAAAACACGTGAAAGGTATAGTGTTTACTGTTTTGTATTTTTTTTTTATATTTGTCACAATATTTGAATAACATATGTGTTCATTTGTATTTATTTGTGTGCTAGGTGAGCTTCTCTTGGTGTGTATTTCCTTACTTTAATCCTCTGTCCCGAATTCGCGACTTCTGAAAATTGCGAGAGTTGTAGCGTTTGCTGTTTCGTTTTGATCCTCGATCCTTAATTTGCGAACTCTGGTTATTTTGTATGGTATAACGGATGTTATTTCATTGATAATTATTGTTGTTGGTTAAATGACATGTTATGGTCTTGTGCATGTGTTTTCTTTGTGTGTGTTATTTGTATATGTATGTTTCTTAAATTTTAGGTTTGAATTAAAATACTGCATTTTTCATTGTTTGGTGTGTGTGTCTTGCCTTGTGTTTAAGTGGTGATTCGGATTAAAATATTGCATATTGTTTAAAACATTGATATGATGTCATAAGCTAATGAATACACATCACTAAGAGTATTTCATGTGTTTATTATTTGATAAGGTATTGATGTTTAGGAGAAGATGGTAAGAGAGAGCGGGGTATATACAATCATAATAAGGCTACCTCAGTCATACTATCAATACATCTTTCTTTATTCAGATATTATGGATTCCAGTGATGTTATCATGCCAAGCATTACAAGATACTTGCAATCCTGAACATTGATTCATGAGAAATTGTTAATTTCTCTATGTTCTTGTTACCTACTTCTACAATGTATTCTTTATTCGCGGTTTATGTAATTTCATTTCTCGCAAATTGACGGTACATCAGCTGAGACAGATTAGAAATAACCATGAAATACTACTGAATGGGCAATGCAAGCAGCATCAAAGAAATAATATTAGAGGTTGACGCAGATAATATAAGTCATTTTCGGGGTGGTTCTTGCAACGGATTTGCAGAGAGTCTCATCCCATTCGAGGTAGATGCCGCAAGTTTGGAAGAGGTATTTCATTGCGCTATTAGTTATTATGCTCGTCGTTCTCGGGGTTGGTCTTGTAATGGATTTGCGGAGAGTCGCAACCCATTCGAGGTGGAGGCCGCGAGGTTGCAAGAGGCATATCGTTGCGTTATCTTTTATTTTACTCGTTGTTATTGTAATTTCATTGCTCATAAATTAGTCATGTTTGATTTAACTAACAATAGTTGGGATCATGGTGCAAGGTCTGTCCTACCATCTAGTACTTTGGCTGACGTTTTACATAAAAAATTAATATAAATTTATTTAATAGAATATTAGATATTAGATATGACATGATAAAATTTAAATAAAAAAGTATTTTCTATTTTATCTTCGCGCCATTTACGGTTGTATGGATTTTGAGATATTAAAGAATATCCAAGAATGTTGGAAGACAAGAAGCCAATTGTGCAATTGTAGATGCATCAAATAGAACTTTTTCTTTGAACCGATGACATAGCTTTCCATGGAAATGGAATACATACAAAAGAGCATAGAAAACAAAAGACTTGTTTCGACATAAGTATGAGAATCCAAGACAAGAAGAGCCCATGCCGCAAGTCATTTTCTGATGCCGACTTCGATTTCCTATGGACGAACCTCTTTACATCTTTTGGCCCGCATAGGTAAACAGACAATCAACTTCTCTTCACAAGTCTCGAGTTCGAAATAAATGACATAGGGTTTATGTATAAATTCAATAGTTAATTATAATTTACTCATATTATAATTATTAGTTTTATACCTGCATCTATTATAAGAAGTTTAACTTTTAGATCAATTAATTATATTTTTTTTTACATTTCACTCTATCGGTGTTAAATTTTGAACAAAATTTTTTTCAATGCAAAAAAATCAAAAATGCTTTTGATTAATCATCAAAATTTCAAAATCATACCAATACGAAGTTGATTAAGGGAAATGGAGTCAAAATAAGAAAAACTAATGTAGGGAGTGGGGATTGATCCCACTTTGTGAGAGAATTTTCAAAATTAAAGCAGTTTAAGCTGCCACCCCACCATAAATACATATATGACAATTTTAGTGGTGAAATTAATAGAAGTCAGGAAGCAAATTCATATACACTAAAATAAATTGGGGATTTTTTCAACCCAACCCAAGAACACAGTGGTCGATTCTTTGATTACAAAATCGGACGAGAAAGAGACGATTCCAGCGTGTTCCTCTCTCCATGGCGACGCAGACCTCGCCTTCCGTCGTTGAGTACCTCTCGTCTCTCTCTACCGTGGTCTTGAGCTCCGGCTCCATCGCGAATGTTGGGAATGTCGCAAGATGCTCGAAATCAATTGACTCCTAGGTAGTCTCCCCGTACTCGTGTCCGCTCAGAGTGTGCATCTCCGAATCACAATAAATGCTAGCGAAATTGCAGTGTCCGGCACTAAAATTCCATTATTTAATAAAACAAGAACGAAACTGATTTGGTCTTTTTGTTGGACCAGACTAAATTAGAGACTCCTCAAATTGAACTGATTCACTTATAATTTTTCAACTAGTAATAATTTAGGTATTTTAGGGTTAGGTTGTCCCAAACTGATATTTAAAGTGATAAAAGTAAAAGAAAACAAAAATTTGAGTACCAAAGTATGAAAGATGTATAGTAAATTATCATTTTCTCTTATACATATGTAAATATTTTAGGGATGGATTTTGACAAGTTGGGGAAATTTTTTGGGCCCATTTGTGTCATCCAATTTGCTTGCCATTTTGTGTCCTTAACAAAGTTCGAATTCACAACTCTTTTTAGGAAAGTGTGTGCTTTATCGCTAGAGGCTAGAGTATCCCCTTAAGAACGTTTTTGTTTGAACATTATAAGTGGTATAAAGAGGTAAACAAAGACAAGTTACCGGTAATATGTTAGCATAATGATTGTCTTATAAGCAGTGTTCTAAAAAGCGGCTTAGGCGGCGCCGTTCCAGTTTCATTAGTCGGGCGGTCAAAAACGGTGGAGAAGATTAAGCGGGCTAGGCGGGGATTAATCGGTCCAGGCAAATCATGCATAGAGAACAAAATTGGACCACCAACCCTAATCAGATATAAAACAATCACAATAACAAAATTAACCCCAATTGATCAAATTCGAAAACAATATTCAGAAACTCAAATGATGAAAATACGCTAAAAGCCCCAATTTTGGACTTCAAATCGAAATATATATTCAGTTTTCAATTAATAGATCTATATACAAAATAAGTATTTTTAAAAAACAAAAAGTATTTCAAGTTAAGTTGGATGAAAAGATGATAGCGTGTGATTTTTTGATAACGAGGTAAACCCATATGAATGTTTTTATATGACATAATTCATTTTTATATTAAAAATAATAAAAAATACAAATTCGATTAATCCCCACCTAATCCGATTAATCTCCGATTACTCATTTCAGGGTGTTGTCTGCCCAATTAGCACCTAGCATTTTTTAGAACATTGCTTATAAGCAGTCCGCCCTTTTGATTTTTTTCATCCAACAGTACAGTACAGATTGGTTTTTAGGTTTGTAGTTTTGTTTTTGTCTTCTTTTTTTTCTGATTCCAAGTTTTATGAAACCAAACTCATCCACTCCGTGTACACTCGATGCGAACTGTTATGGGCCTGGACCAGTAAAGGCCCAATTAAATACGCTTCGGGTTCGTTCAGAAACCCTAGCCTGTGAATCCCTATAAATACGTAGACAGATTAGAGAATCATTCATCAGCCTTCGCTTCACCATTGTCGACCTTGGTCATAGATAGGTTTCAATTTATCAATCAAGCAAGTTCAGCTTCTTGACCGGATCCAGGTTTCTCCGATCCGGCCAATAAATTCAACAAAACACTTGCGATATTCAATTTCTCCGGTATCACTCGCCTGAATTTGATTTCTCTCTGATTTTTCAGGCCCTTGTAATGCCGGAACATTCATAATTTCTTGAATTTTGATTTGAAGCAAACGCACTCTGTCCCTAAACCGATTTACGAATGTTTTGAGGCAATTTCTTCGTTTGCGAGATTGTGAATCGAGCTTAACTCGCCCGCACGATCGTCTCGGTGGTCGTAGCGGGCACATGGCTCGATTACATTATATTTGAAACCTGATTGAAAAAGCATGGATCTGTTGCCTATAGAGTGAACAGGGCCGTCGTTGACTTCAGGAACATTAGCTGTGCACTGTTATTGGGTGAGCCTTTGTTATTTTTCCATGACAAAAAGGTTCAGTAAACGGCGCTACATTCATCTACACCAATAATATTTTCATGTTTTGTTTGATAATCATTATTTTGATGGTTGTTAATTGAAATAATTTTTTAACGTCAGCGAAATTTTTTTGCAAAGTTGATCAATGAATTCTGGTTAGAACATAAATTTTGGTGTATATGAAATTGTAATAAACTTTTAAACTAATCAAATTCAGCACCAAAGGATGAAGTGAACTATATTACCAGTTTATGTTCTTACAATAGCGGTATTGTTAATAAATATTTTGTTTGTGACATTGCTATGTTTTTGTGGATAAAAAGCTGCAAAACCCACATTTGAAATAGATATATAAGTTATTGAACTAATTTCACAATACTTTCGAAAACATAACATTCCAACTTAATTCCATAATTTGCCATGGGACACATTCAATAAACGTATTAAAAAGTTTAGACCTTTAACACGTGATGATCCATGTATTTTGCGATGAAATGAAACAAACAAAATTGTGGTACTGTTATGGTCAAAATTGCAGCTGCAAATCCGAGCAACAGAGAAGGTTGAATTAAAAAGCCTTTTGAAGTACAGCGAAACCGTAATTGTCCTAAGAATTAGAGGCATATGTGGTAGAAGGAGAGTTGTAAACTGTTGATCTGTGCGAGGGGTGTAGATATTGTATCTCTAGACACTAGTTGAAATCGGCGACAAATCAGTGGTCACCGGAGGTGTTTTCATGGAAAACAATAGGGCCCTGGGTCTTCAACACTAGTCCTCTCTCACTTTGTTTGTTTATTTGATCTTGTTGCTCCGCCCGTGCAAACTCTTTGCTTCTCATAGGTTTGTTGCTAGTTTGAGAGATCCTTTAACAAGCTCTTCTCGGGCATGATAACCCTGAAACTCAATTGTGTTACCCTGCTAAACCCATTGTGGTCAATTCAGAGTCAAATGCAGGGTGAGTTTGTGATTCGAAGGAAGATGATAGAAGACTTAATGGAAGACATGTTAAAATCTGGGATAATCACAGAGTGCCTTCCCAATCTTACTAGTGAAGAAGAAAGTATTAACTTTGAGCTTCTGTGGATTACAGCCCTAAGTTTTTGCTTTCCAAATCCAAGCAATGCAAGCTTACACAGTTGATCAAATGAAGAGTTTATGAAATTACAAATTGAATTCCGGGTCTTCCATGAACTGACCACATTGGTATTCAGATTTTGGATGATTTTTTTTTTGAGATCGAGAAGTGTTTGCAGCTCGTGGAAGGTGGGGATAGAAATGACAGAGAGGAAATAGAAGACATAGAGAGGCATCACTTTAAAATTTTGAGGATTTTTATAGTGCAAATTTGTCTTTTTAAATAAAAAATCAATAGAATCTAATGGACAAAAGTAAAGTGAAAAAATTAGTTAGAGTACAGCAGAAACCAAAAACATAATCTAAGTATAATAGGTGAAAATTAAGGATGATAATATTCCATGTCTTCGATGGAAATCTCGAATTCGGACGGAAATGGGGTGGGGATTCCCAAAACTGAACACGAACGGAGCAAGGACACAGTAATGTATCCCTGCCCCGCTTTGCCCTGACATTGACATCCACCGTCAATGTCACCAAAGTTTTGTCCACAAGGCTCAGCCTGAGTACCCATAGTCGATTTTGACTGCGCCAGAAAGTGTCACATGCGGGGATGATTCATGGTTGGAGTTGAGGGTCTATAAGCACTTTCTGATTTTGTTGAGCATAAACTTCGCATATGCAAAAATGCGAGCTCGGAGTCAGTGAGTTACAAACTGAACTCGCCTAGTGAGTTCTTGGCGCTGACAGAAATGAATCTAAAATGCTATTAATGCATCTTGACAAGTCCCTCCTTGTACTTTCAGAAATTCTCACGGAGGCCCAATGGTATTAGTTTTTTTGTCAAAATAATGAAAATGCCCTTTGATTAAAACATTTAAAAGACATTTTCTTAAAATATATTTTTTATAAAATAAATAATAAAAATTGATTCTAATATTATTTTTTTATAAATATTTTCTTATAGAATAAATATTAAAAACGAAAAACGATTTTTAAACGTCATTTTTTATGTTTAATTATTTTTTTAAAAAATAATTTTTAATACTAAAATAAGATGTATTAGTTGAGAAATTCTAACGGCATTAGTTTTACGTGAGAAATTCTGAATATACATGGACCTATTAAAATGTATTAATTGACCGAAGAAGATAAGTAAAAATCGCACACACTGCGAAGGAGAAGTAACATTTTCCATTAAAATTAAAATACATTCAAACTTAGTGGAACTTAACTGAGAGAGCGAGACAAATTTAAAGTTGGGAACCTCAAGTGATCAATGTACTTTTGTGATGATATGGACTTATTAAAATGTTGAATAAACCTAAAAATTTAACAAGCTATAATCAGAGGAAAATTAGCTGAAAACCAGAGAGCTACGATGGTTGCTTTGGCGGACATCAGAGAGCTCGAAATGAAATTGGAAATATAATTCAGTGACAGTGAGTTATGGGCCTCCATTTTAATTCTCCTTGGTTCTGAGTTCTCGAGTGTATTGCAGATGAAAGATTTTGATTCAGCTGCTCACACTGGTCAGTGGTGTTTTGTACCTCAACTGTTCAAAATTTGCTTAGTTTTGTTCCCTTGTTTTTGGAATTTTGCATGTGCATTTCTGAGTATTGAATCAGGGAGGTTTGTCCTTAATTTCAAGCAACCAATAACCCACAATTTGGTGAAGTGCAACTATAGATAATAGAAATGAAAATGTTTGAGAATTCCTCTTAAATCCCATGGTGATTGTTTAAGGTTTCGATTGAGTCTGTCTTGTAAATTATGCATTCTACCCAGTTATTTCTCTTATATGCATCTCCTTCGTCGATCAACATTTCCATTGATTGTTATGACTGAAAAGTCGAAATATGTATAAGATGTTGATCGTATGTAAATTCTGAAATTTTCTAGTCATAAAGATTGATTTAGGAAGAGAGCATTTTATGTATTGACTCATTATCCATATTCACAGTCATCGTATATATTATCCTGTCTGTGTACATGCACAATGCTAAATACATAGAGCTAAGCTAGGAGACTGATCAATACACTGTATGAGTTTGGACTAAAATATCATATTGTGTATACTAATAGGTTTCTACACGGGACTTTTTTTCATGGAAACATAGATGGCATGCATCATGAATGGCACGTAGATCCCCAGGGCAAGAAGCACAACGCCAATCAGGCTTCCGACTGCCCTGAAAGCATAAGCGCTCCCGCAGGACAGCCTCCCAACCTTGATCTGAATGACCTCAACCATGGAAGTGGTCAAAAAGACGCAACCCAGTATGGATCCCCAGCCAGCCAACAACAGCATCACTCCCCTGACGATCTTTAGGCGTAAGCTCTTGAAGTCTTCTTCTCTGTAGATGTTGAGGTGGACCTTGAGCGTCTTGGCCACCAGGCTCGACATCAGGAAGAAAGCAAAGGCTATCACTTCGGACACAACCAGCCTCTTGCCCATTTCATTGTCTGGCTCGCAGTCCTCCCGGGTCTCCAGGCTGCGCTCGCCAGGCTGGGCGATGGACAGCCCCACGAAAGTGGCTATGGTGAAGAGCGAGTTCACGTTTACCAGATCATCGAGTGCCTTCTGGTGAGTGTCTATTGTGACCTGTAACTGTCTCCTTAGTTCTCTTATTTCCTCCTCTACCTCATCCACATTCCTGGTGAAATTGAGCAAAACTAAATATGTGGCAGTCATGTTCTTTCTCTTATATAAGTTCCAATGGAATGAAGATGCAAAGAGAGAGAGAGAGACCTGACTATATGTTCTTGCTGTGATTCTATATGCTTTTCCATATCCCTAAAGATGATTAGTGGCAGAAGAAAATTACAGTTAGCTATAATGTTCAGGGAATTAAATCTGGTCACAGAAAGATATATATAGATAGACAGAGAGAAAGAGACATGGCTTGCTGTTGTTGATCTCCTAGTTGATTTTCCAAATCCCTGGAGATAGTGAGAGATAGATGAAAGTTATAGTTAGCTATAATGTTCAAGGAATTAAATTTGCTCACATAGAGAGAGAAAGAGTGGGAGAGACCTGGCACGGTGATCTTGTTGCTCTTCTATATCCCTGAAGATAATTATAGTTACTGTTAGCTTCAAAAGAAGAAATAAATTAAAACTTGATTGAGAGAGAGAGACCTGGCGCGTTGTTCTTGGTGTTGTTCAATATCCCTATAGATTATTAGTGTTGGAAGAAAATTGCTGTTAGTTCTATATAGTATGTGGGTCAGTCATTCTCTTATTCTAGATCAGATGGAAAGAGTAAGCAAAACCTGGCTCGTCGATCTTCGTGTTCTTCTATGTGTTTTTCCATATCCCTGAACATTGTGGTAGTTGATTTTTTTTACAGAACGATATATGAATACATATAAGGGCCTGTAACATATATCTGAAAAGATGAGATCAAGAATGCGAGAAAAAAGAGACCTGGCTCGCTGTTCTTGGTGTTCTTCTATGTGTTTTTCCATATCCCTGAAGAAAATTATAGTTGTATATACATGATTCAGTCGTTTTCTTTCTGAACAGGAATGCAATCATATCAAACAGACATAGAGAGAGAAAGACCTGGCACGCTGTTCTTGGTTTTCTTCAAGCTGAATCTCCAAATCCCTGTAGATCACGAGAGGTGCAAGAAACTTACAGTCGGCTGCAACGTTTAAGAGTAAAACCATTCTGGGAATCAGATCAAAACAACAGAGACAGAGAACAAACCTGACATCCACCACAGTTTCATCATGTTGCCCACGCCTTTCATGGCCTCCTGAGGGAGATGACGATGATGATGGAGCCGGTGGTGGCTGCCGGTGAGCCTGGTCTTCTTCATCTGATTCCTAACCAGGATAGAGGACAATCAGAGAACAAAGAAAAGGTACCAACATTTTATGAATTTTGAGCATATAACATTACTGTACAGATTGAAATCGATTTGATAAGCGACTGAATGTGAGTGTACGAGTCATTACCGCAATGGTGTGGAGCCTGTTTTGACGAGGCGATACCATTATGGATTCAGATCTTCCTCACTTCACTTATTCGTTATTAATTGTTGTTGTTGCTGCACGGGAAATGCGTGTTGAAGGTTATGGTAACGCTCGACGCGGTTCTCTCTGTAACAGGAAATGGTGAGAGTGAGAAATGGGCAGGTTTGTGATGCTGCAGAGGAGAAAGGGAAAAAATCCATGGAAAAGAGAGGAGTTGTGTTTATAAGGGTGAAGAAGAGAAAGAGAGTGGTATGTTTTGTTTATGGTCAAAAACGTGTACAAGGTAGAGCCTCTCGTGTCTTCAACAATCATCGAGTCTCTTGGAAGCATCACTACTAAATATAGAATTTACCAATGACAATCAAGACCAGCTACTACGTGTGATACATGTGTTTAATGTGAATCATCTTTCTTCTCATGTCTTGTCAGGGATGGCAGTAATTTTGGGTAATCTACCTCGGATTGGGGATATCGGTATCCGTCGGATGCTTTTTCTGTATGTAAGAATTATAACAGGGCAGATTCATGACGAATTTAGTGATCATCATCTACCGTCGGATCGGTAATACCGAGTTTGTTAGATTTAGAGATTTTTTTTAATTTTATTGTCTTATGGTTTGTGGGTTATTAAGTTACGTATGATGTCGTCATGTGAGCAGCTCGAGCAGTCTGGTGACAGTCGACAGGGTCGAGACTGGGACCCCCTTGCCCAATCCTCAGAGCCAATCCTTTTTCAATACTCACGTCGTCGTCGTCGTCATCTTCCTCTTACTCTTTCTTCCATTTTTCGATCATCTTCAAGTTTGTGACAATTGCCTCTTCTTGAGCGACCTTAGCCTCAGTGCCCAATTCCTTGATGATTTGAAATGGTCGAAAGTACCTTGCAACTAATTTTAGGTTCCTCCGAATCGCTAAGCTCGTCTGTCGGTATGGCTGCAACCTTAGACAGACCCATTCTCCTTCCTCCAACGTCTTGTCGGTGCGTCCTTTGTCTGCGTAGAGCTTGATATGATCCTGAGTTGCCTTCAGATTTTCTCTATGCATCTCTCTCATCAGTTTCTGCTCCTTTACTCGCTCTTGTACGACTGAGATTGGCGTTTCAAAATCTTCAATAGCTACTTTCGCCATCCCATTCTTGAATCAAGATCGTGGTAGCATGGAACTCTGCATTTGGTATATACCCATAAGCTTTGCCAACCATTTTTGTTGGAACGATGTTATTAGCTTCTGCTCCAGGAGAAATTTCAGACTTTGGTGGTTCATTTTGATCACCAACTTGTGATGTGCCAAATATATAATAGCGATTAATTAGTTCCTTTTCGTATAGTGATATCACTAATCATCTGTTCAACCACATTATTTTGTTAGTGGTTGAATTTGTAAGGCCTGGGAGAGATGAGTTTTATCCCTGTATGAACATGTAGCTAAATCTCAGGCCGCATCTTTGTCGTATGAACATATAGCTAATTATTTTTCACACCCAAACACTAAAATAATTTCTCTTTAAGCTTCTCTCTTCCCTCTAGAATTCTGAATCGATCAGATTAAACCAAAGAACATCAAGATTTGGCGGCGAAGCGGGTGGCAATGGCGACGAACGCAGACGACGATGACGACAGAGATAGACGGGGAACAGTTACAGAGGGTGACTCAAACGGCGACCAAGGCTGAGTTCTTTCTCCTCTGCACCTCGTCGAAGTCCTCGTTCTATGTTTTTTATTTGGTTTGTTAAAAGACGACTATGCCCTTTAATTTAATTTCAGTTTTTGGGTATAATTGTCATTTCACATTAAAAAAATCCCCAAGCTTGAAACCTGGGTTTTTAAACCCGATTTTCTAGCTCTGGAGAACCTATCCTACGGAGAGGTAATGCTCTTTCGAAGGTCTGATTGTATGTAACCAATCATGCCTTTGCCCTTGAGAACACTTGATTTTGCTTTCGCCCCAAGTATCGCCGTCACGTATGCTCATCTAAGATAGAAACCACCGACTAAAAGCTTATTTGATTTTTATTAAAAGTATTTTTGTCAATTTTACAATTAATAATGGAATATGCTAAAATTTTAATAGAGTTTATTAAAGTGAAAATATTAATAGTTAAAGTATCGAGCATGTTAAGACGAAAGTTAAGTATACTAAAATAAAAACTATTGATAATTAGGAGTGATAAAATGTTATTTTCTCTTTATTCAATTTCAAAAATCAAAAGCTCAACATTAATCAATTTCAAAAACCCATTATTGAACATTGAGTTTAATTACTTTTGTATCTTCTTATCCTAAAATTAAAATAAAGGAACTGTTGTAATACAATGAGTGACCACACATTTTGCATGAGTCAAGTTACGTGTCACACTGTGATAGATTCACAATTGAAGCATTGGCTGTGTAAATAGCTATATAATTAGGAGCCTCTCCCAAGCTTCATTTTGTGAAACAGAATGAATAAGAACATGCATATTTGGTGCTCAACAAATCTGTCCCAACTTCGTCTAAGTTCTTATATATTGTTTCAGCTTATTGCTTTCTCATTCTTATATTCTTTAATTACGACACATTTTCAACACGAACTTTTACCAAACTAAATCTTTCTTCTATCCTACGAGTTTGATTATTTTACGTATATTTATTTCATATTAAAATATGATTTGTTTCTATTTTAATGATCCGATGATTTTGCTACGAGTAAGCAAAGAATGAGAAATGCTTTATTCTGCTTTTATTTTTAATCATATGATTTTGCTAAATTATAGCAAAGAGGTGAAGAAGCAAATAACAAAACACCATTATTTAAATCGAATTTTTGTATTATAGTATATATTTGTGAACCTGAAGTTTGTATACAATTCAACAATTGAGATCTGTCTACAGTTGATTGTGTTGTACGCATTTAAATTAATATGTCTTTAGGCCATAAACTAAAATACGAGATCGATGCATCTCTGGACCAGAAGTTTCAAAATATCAAGGCCTGAAGCGCGAAGTTTATATTTATATATATTTGTTATTTAAACTCAGAATATACCAACGGCGTGATTATACTCTCCGATATACTTTTAGAGTGATTTTACATTTATTTGATTGTTATTTATATCATGTGAATATGCTAATAATATGACTGTATATATATTACGTTTATATATGCTATTTAAACACCGCGAGTTAATCTACGGTAGGTTATACCTCCATCGGTGCTCAAAGTGTGGTGTTGTATTTATTTAGTTATTCATGTTATTTATATTGCACATTATTTATATTATGTTATTTATACTTACACGCAATAAACATTTTATTAAATTATATATTACATATAATATATATAACACGAAGTTCTAATTTAATGTACAGTTATTCAAAAGTATATGACCAGACGTCATACGGATACATAACACGAAGTTCTAATATAATTATTGAAATATATATGACTAGGCGTTCATATAGTTTGAAACACACAAAACTCAAAGTTCTGACTTAATGCGCATTATTGAAATTTATATGAATCGGAGTTCATATAATTTACAAAACTTGAAGTTCTGATTCAATGTACATTTATGAAAATTTATATGACCTGAATTTCATGAAATTTATAATATAGAAGTTATAATACTCTAAATGAAAATATAAATCGATATATCGAATCACGTGATATCAATATTGCAAAGTTTATCAGAACGATAATTTCTAAATATTATTAGAATAATTGTCGAATATGTGATATCGAGCTCGATGGAAATTTATTTAGAATCCGAAGTTCTAAAATTCCCCTAGGATAGATAAAAATATCGGTTTTCAGTATGGATCCTAGAAGTTATATTTCTCATGCCTTACCTTGGTATATCCGCCGAAATGGATATCATATTGAGATCTCAAATGATATGGTGAAAAGCGTGTACTGAATACTTGAGACCTGCGCAATATTAAACCTGAAATTCTTTATTCAACATATTATGTGATTTTCATAATCGTCCTGGATCAACGATGATGCTGTTGGTAAATATGAATTAATTCATATTACAATTATATGAATGAAATTGTTTTTTATTTCATGATTTAATATCCATTATATGCATTTCATTATCTTGAATGCATAGGTTATGAAATCATGGATTTATAGCTAAACCTTTCATTTTTCTAAATTAATTTGCATTGATTTAAGGAGTCTTTTGGTTGAAGAGTTGGAGACTATAAATAGATGGTCACCTCTCTTCTCATTTAACTCATCTCAACACCAAGAACATGAGTTCTTGGTTCTTCATCTCTTTCTTTGGTCTCAAATATTCTTCGTAAGTATGGTGAAAGAGAAAGCCACAAGTTCACAGGAACTAGACTTTTGGTGTACGGTGCTAGTTCGTAGTCGTTGTATCCTGGGAGGTGTACGCTCGTTGATTCCAACACCCGAGGGAGAGCGAATACACTTTAAGGAAAGTGTCCAATACGCCTCGACTTATTCTCGAGTTTGTATCGAGTAATTTGTAAATGTTCATGTATCTTTGTAATTTTCATATTTCATTAGTATTTTATAATTTATTAATTTCCGCAATTTGTTAATATTATCATATAATACCCAACAGATGCGCAGGATTATTCAAAATTCACGTGGACATTCATTGAAAATCCAGAGGATATTATTGTCGAATAAAATTATTTGTACCGTTTGTTCACATGGAAAATGTCCAACTCTCTCAAGCTAAGGTTAATATTGAATTTCTATAATTTTTACAACGAACTCTAAGAAATATTTGTGACTCTATTTATTTATGGTAGTGGTTGACGCATCCCGAAGATGGTCACATGTCTGTTTATTTCCAACTCATAATATTGTATTTTTCTAAATTTTTGGCATACATTACCAAGTTAATAACACATTTTTCTGATCACAATCTATTCATCTTGATAATATTTTGCATATCGTCAATATTCTCTTATACAATTTGATATATCTCGTTTACGTATTATTTGTGCCATATAATTGCCTATAGCACTATCTCCTTTCAGATACTCGATCAGTATTGTCTATAACACTATCTCCTTCGGGTTCTATATGTGTCTGATGGATGTTGCCACTACCTATTTATATAGTACGTTTGACAATAATATTTATATAAGGCTCTCTGCCTCAAAGAGTTGAATTGCCTGAATCATTTTGTGAGACACACATGTGAGAATTAAAATAAATGATGATAATGCAAAGGAAGTAGGAAATTCTTGTACTATTCGCCAGAAGTGTAAGAGGCATATATGAGTAAAATATATTATTACTCATAAATAAAAGAATCAGGTGAATAGGTAAATAGTTACAGAAGAATTACTAGTTCTCGAAGAACTATTGATTCAAGGAAATATTATTGATTATTGAAAAACCATTGGATTATAAAAGAACCGTTAATTCCTGAAAAGTTATCGGTTCAAGTTCAACATTCGGTTCTTGTGGAACAATTGCTTCCCGTATAACGCAAAGTATTTGACCCCATAAATCAAACACAGAAGATGTTCAACCAGTCAAATACAAATGATTATTTACGAATAAACGAACTGAAAAATCGATCGATATAAATAAAGGCTTGCAACCTAAGGTATTTTTCAAACGACCTGAAGTCAATTTGATGAAACACTTTTCTTTGTAATTATTGTGATTATTTCAGATACTTATTAGTTCAAAAGGTTTATGAAGAACTATATATGTATATGATTAACGTATTTGGTACTTATTTATACGGTACACTTATACCGACATTTAGATGAGACTCCCGGGAGAAATTATATTGCCTTAAGCAATGTGAATGGATAAGAATAAACTCTTTATATATTGTGTGTTGATATGAACTCAGCTGAGACTTCTAAAGAGATACTAAATAATGCATAATATTGGAAATGAGAAATTTGATATGAAAGTCTTGGGAAAAACTATATATTTTTTTCGGCCTGCAGACTAAGTATATGTTTGATTAAAATATAACTCAAAAACTCTTGAAGCGTTTCTACATGAATAATCCTCATTAAGTCGTTAGAAAACTAGTCATGACAGTCGCAGTAAATGTGCATCCATATTGAGTTCAGAGCCGACTAGATGACATTGGAACAATATCAAGTTACAAATGTTGAATATACTTCAGATCCCCATAACTTTGTTCCCATAGTAAATACTGTGATGAGAGAACTATACCTTGACGTTCTACGGAACATGCATTGATTGCAACCTACAACGATCATTCAGAAAATTTTACACTACATGAAGATAGATGCTATGCAACTTGTACGAAAATACATCAAAAGGAGATACATTTTAAAATAAGCGCGCTGAAAGTGATTTATAATATAAACTCCAGAAGAGTTATGATATCGATATGCGTTGAAAGTGATTTATACTATAAACTCCATAAAAGTTATGGTATCGATATTAAGAAAGTACTTTCTAAAGTGAAAATCCTGCAAATTTATTCACTAATACTCAACATCTACTAAGAAACGTATGTACGACATCAGCTCAACTATGCGAGCGAAGTAAAGTAACCTTGTCAGCTATCAGGGGGAGCATCGATCAAGAGGAGTATCAATTAGGGGGAGCATCGATCAGGGGGAGCAACGATCAGAGGAGCAGAAATTATAAATTTGATCACACTTTGAACATATGTGCGCTGCACTCTTTTTTTCTTATTCAGGTTTTGTCCCACTGAGTTTTCCTGAAAAAGTTTTTAACGAGACAACTTTATGCACGTCCAATACTACTAAAGTTACTTCTTTACTTGATTTTTTTCTATCGAATTTTTTCTTGTAAAGTTTAAAGTAATTATTTGCAAATATGTGATGTTTAAAGGGGAGTTGTAATACAATGTGTGGCCACCACATTTCGCATGATTCAAATTACGTGTCACACTGCGATAGATTCAAAATTGAAGCATTGGCGGTGTAAATGACTATACAAGGAGCCTCTCCCAAGCTTCATTTCGTGAAACAAAATGAGTAAGAACATGCATATTTGGTGTTCAACAAATATGTCCCAATTTCGTCTAAGTTCTTATTGTTTTAGCTTATTGCTTTCTCATTAAAAATTTATTGTTTATAAACTGCATCATAACCCACAAATCAAAATAATTAAAAATATACGTGATAGTTTACGAAACCTAACCAAAAATGAAAAAAAAATGATAAAAACAAACAAATTACCATGTCCCGGAAGACTTCGTGTGGATAAGTGTTTGAAAATTCTGGCTAAAAATTAGACAAGGGCATGCCGATTTTTGACTTCTACGTAAACAAGTGAATCAATTAAGTGAAAATATATTTATGATTGATTTGGGAAAAGATAAAAGATAAGATGTAGAAATTTGTGTGTTATTCATATTGTGCGGTCTATCCTAGAGAAGGGATTTTGTACTTTTAGTGGTCAATTTCTAGGTTTCGTCGTAAACCTAATTGGTTATTTCCAATCACGTATATTTCAAACCACACTCAAAGGTAGTGTAGGACATTTTTCATTTTATAAGAACTCTTGTACCATACACAATGGTGTTTCTCCAATTATAGCCATCTCGGATGTAAAATATCTCTTTCGAAAATTTTAATTATATTAGGTTTTGTTATTGAAGATGGCCTAACATTCATTTTGGACTTCAAACTGGTCTTGAAAAGCGAGAATTGAGCCAATTCATAAATAAAAAATCAAGAATCATACAAAATTATTCAATTTTGGCTTAAATTTTGAGAGAACAATTGATTATGGTTTGATTTCTGTTTTTGTAAACCATAAATTATATTTAATATATTAAGAACTCAACTATACCCACTCACACATAACATCTCATTTAAACCCTAACATTCGGTTGATTTGGAAAATTTATATTTCAATTGAGTTTTAATGTTAAATTATAATATTATTTTTCTGTTTTTATTTCTTATAAATGAAATTTTGAAGTTGTCTTATAAATTAGGCTGAAATTTGTCTAAATCGACCCACAAATCATGCTTGAATTAAAACCTTAAAATCAATCATTCTCGTCGATTAGAACCGCAGAATTGAATTGTTTAGAACCGGGCCGAATCACTCACATTGTTATAGTTTTGGTTACTCAGATATAAGAACCGAAGTGACCAGTTCTATCTGGTTCCGAAACTATACACTGAGCTTTATTATCGAAAGATTAGATTTAGTAACTAATGGGCCATTGTCGAAATAAGTTGCAGGGCAGACCTTATTGGTGACGTTGATTAGCTGGGCCCTTTAATATGTTACATGCAAAAATGTAGAAATGTTGAGAGTGGGATTTGAACCCACGCCCTTTCAGACCAGAACCTTAATCTGGCACCTTAGACCAACTTGGCCATCTCAACACGTTTGTTAAGCACATTTTTGTATACCTCGGTTACTGATTTATTTAATTCTGAAGAAATATTCAAACGACCAGGGATGACAAAAATACTCAAACCCGACAGGTAATTTATAGACCCAACCCAATTAGAAGTGGGCGGGTCAATAATTTTGGGTAACGGGACGGGTAATGGGACAAACAAGCGGGTATCTAGTCGGGTTAAGGTCGGGGTCGAGGTGACCACTACCCGCCCCGCCCCGTTGTATGTTGAAAAATAATAATATTATATTTATATTTAAAAGAAAACATTACCAACTAATTAATCTTAATTAGGTTTGTCAAAAACAAATTATACCCAAGTTACGAATTTTATTCGTTTATTTATCTATATATGCTTCTCTGTTATTTTTTGGGTTGTGTCTGAATGGGACGGGTTCGGGACAAGAACCTAATATTTGGGTTGTGTCTGAGATTACTAGACCCGCCTTAAACTCGCCCCAGTGTCATCCCTAAAACGAGTAGACTTATCTTTTACCTACTATAAGATATGGTAAACATATTTTTTATTTATCTCTTACCTAATTTAATAAATTCCTACACTTAAATAAGTATTAATTTAATTTCATGTTTAAATCACACAACACAAATCAGCTGCTACATCAGACTCCAAATTACAGTAGAGCAAGTTGTCAATTGCCATAGAATCAGCAAGCACTGGGAAAAAGAGCATTTATGTTAGACGTGTGTTAGTTCATAAGCCTAAATCGAACTCAAGTTGAACATACACATATTAACTTAGCATCATTTTCCACTGCTTGTCCAACAATTTATAGGTTTCACCTTCACTGCTATGGCATTTTCTACTTCGACGATCAGCAGAAACTGATCCATATTTGATGTCTTCAACTTCATGTAAGAATATTTGAGGAGTTTCTCTATCAGACAAAAATTAGCAACCATTTCAATATCAGAGTTCTGATAAAACTTACTGAAAATACCAGCGAATTCGTTCAGAGGCGAAAGAAATAAACAAAAGTTGTTCTAATACTAACCTAGTAAATTTACATCCCGTGTGAAAATGGTACTGACGATTTATAAGTTGCATTGCACAACTAATGTAATGAATGTAGTTGATGAAGAAAAGTAACTCACATTTCTTTATCATCTTTGTATGTGTAGCTGGAAGCGACAGCCAGAAGGTGCCCGTCGTGGTTGTATGATAAAGATGCCACACCATTAGGGTATCTAGGCAACTGAAAGTACAAGAACATTTGAGTTACTTCAACCGCTGATAAACATATACAGCAATTTAATGTTTCCATGTTTTTTTGAGGAATTATGAATTATGTGTACACACAAGCCAAGTCAAAGAAATATGTCATAGTATCAGTTAGATATATTATATTAATTATTAATATATGGGCCGAGGCCCACTATATTTTATATCTCTGCTTAAACCCTAACCGTCATATCTCATGTAAACTCTACATTATCAAGTCTATATATAGCCATTTGTATTCTACTGTAATCATCAAGTATTCAATAATAAACTTTTTCATGGTATCAGAGGGGGCCGATTTGGGTCTATGTTGGTGGGTCTCGCCTCCTTGTGGCTCTGCTCCCCTGTAAGCCCGATACTGTGGTCCGCGTAAGGAGGAAATAAGCCCGCGTGCAAAAGGACACGTCCTACTATGGCCCATGTGAGGGGAAGTGAGTTGATAAAAAGCTCACGTGTATAATATACGTGAGGGGAGTGTTGAGAATATAAAGTCACACATTCAAAGAATATGAGATCAAAATGTCCTATATAAAGGAAAGGGTCAAACCCAACTATAAGCTTGAGCTTTTAGTTGTGAAATCAAAGGGTCCTATATAAAGGAAAAGGTCAAACTCAACTATAAGATTGAGCTTTTAGTTGTTGAGCCCAACCCGATATGTGCAACCCAGTTTTACACGGTATCAGAGGTTTTCTAAATTTTTTCGATCCTTGGTTCAACTTTTATTCGAGTGTAGCTTTGCCCACTCGTTAATTATGATTTAACGGGTGGGCGAGACATTGTTTTTCTTTGAATTTATTTTAAACAGATGCTGTTGTTTAGGTACGATACAATTTTTTTCCAACTCCTAAACTGCCGCACATGGCTACATACTCCTATAATTCATCTTGCAATTGCATTCTTCCAATTCAATGATACAACACCATCTCTTCCTAGTCAATACATGCTTCTTCCATATAGCTCCTAATCTCATCTTCTCTTAATGTCGTGATGCCTTTGAAATCCTCTTGATTCAGTACTCTGCCTCTTTCATTCTATTTTATTTTCATTCTCCACATCATATACCACAGTCCCAAGAGGAGATGAGGAGGTTGTTGGATTGTGAAGCAAATCGAATTCTTGAAATTGCATCCCCGATTGCATTTTGGAACTTCAAGCAAGTTCCGTTCATCTTGGCCACTTAGATCAAATTCGTCCAAATTCAACGCAGTTGAATCTGAACCCATAGAATACATCAATCAAACTTGGGATAGTTACAACCCCTTATCATTAAACTGGGATTATTATAAACTAGAAAACAGAAACCTTTACTGCAAGGCATATCCGAATTACAATCTGAAACTTACTACATACATTCACATCGAACCTTCCTAGTCCAAAACAATAACTCAATGTACATATAACAGAAACACTAGTAAGTAAGATAAAACGAACAGCTTTCAAAACCATTTTTGCCATTATAGTGACTATGCAAATGCAATAACTAAATTCACAAACTTTACTACATTTTTTAACACAGAGACTCAATTTAATTATGTACACTTGATTGAGTAAATTTAGTAATTTACCTTATGTGATGTCCATAATAAACCATTGTTGAGATATGAGTACTTATCTGCTGCTGACATATTGATATCTATGATAAATCCTCTTAATCACTAATCAACAATCTTCATTCCAAAATCCAAAGAATTCTTGACCTTGTCCCATCCCATCTATGAACAATTTTGTTCAATTCCTCAATGAAAACACGATTCGCAATAATCCAAATCTCTGATCCTCAATTTGACACAACACACAATACCCAGAGAATCTGTTTACCTCTCAGAGGCGAAATAGTTACGACCAGGCTTATGGTAGCTCCGGAGGCACTGAAACTCGAATCGCCGGTCTCTTCCGTCGGTCGGAGCTTCACGTCCGGCACGGCGGCGACGGCTGGATCGCACAGGCCCAACAGAGGAGAGTCACGAAATTTTCCCGCCCAAATGCTGGAAAACAGAATATTCAAATAGAAATAGAAATGGGTCCTTTAATGGGCTATTAATGGGCTTTCTCGTGAGTCCTTAAATGGGCTTAGCTCTGAAAATAACCAAAATAAAATATAACGGGTACAAACCTTTTAATACCATTGGGTCCATAGCTCAGTGGTAGAGCAATTGACTGCAGATCAATAGGCCACCGGTTCGAACCCGGTTGGGCCCTATTAAATGTACTCTGTGATTTTATTGATTTACATATTCTTTTTTTTTTAGTGTTTTCGATTTTACGTTTTCAAATTTCATTACTTGATGTAGTAAAAAAATATCTTAACGTCAGTTTAGGTGAATTAGTTGACTTAGGGATTCTACGCCTAATATTGATTGAATAAATGTATTTTTACACAATGAAGTTAAAAGAAATTATAATATTATATTTTTGTTTCTATGTCTCATAAATAAAAATTTGAAGTTTTATCTCATAAATTGGGCTAAAATTCGTCTAAATTTGTTTAGAACGAGCCAAATCACTCACACTGTTATAGCTTTGGTTACTCAGATATAAGAACCGAAGTGACCAGTTCTATCTGGTTCCGAAACTACTGAGCTGTATTAATGAAAAGTAGGGTTTAGTAATTACTGGGCTATTGTCGAAATAAGTTGTAGGGCAGACCTTATTGGTGGTATTGGGCCAACAACCGTGATTAGCTGGGCCCTTTAACAGGTGAAATGCAGAAAATGTAGAAATGTTGAGAGTGGGATTTGAACCCACGCCCTTTCGGACCAGAACCTTAATCTGGCGCCTTAGACCAACTCGGCCATCTCAACATGCTTGTTTAGGCCATTTTTACAAAGATATAGCACCAATTACTAACTTATTTAATTCTGAACAAATATTTAAACCAGTAGAATTATCTCTTACCTATTATAAAATTTGATAAAATTATATATTTTAATTTATTTTGATCATAACATTATTAAAATAAATAAAATTATTTCACATAAGAATTTCTCCGACCTATTTATTCATCGCTTATTTCAAAATGCGTTTTGGTCGGATTGAGTATAAAATTGGGTTGTGAAATTGTAAAAAAGATAAAAGAAAATTTGGTCAAAATAGATTTCCTGATAAATAGACCGAGATATTGTTGGGTGTGGTCACAACTTTGCCGGTCGTCCTCGTCTTCTCGCCAGACCGGAAATGCTGGTCGTGACTGTTGCCGGAGATGCTCGCCGGAGAAATCGACGTCCTACACGACACTGAACTTCACATTGTATTCACATTATTATATAAATTAAAATGGTTTTATATAAAAATTTCTCTGACCTATTTATTCATCTCTTTTGAGCTCATCGACTTCCTTGATTGATCTCTACCCTGATCTCTACCCTCTTCTCAAGATTGCTTTCCAAGCTGCTCTTTTTCTTATGCAGTGACTAGTGGCTACTGAATATAAAATTGGGTTGTGAAATTTTGAAAAAGAAAAAAATTTGGTCAAAATAGATTTCCTAATAAATAGACCGAGATACTATTGGGTGTGTTCACAACTTTGCAAGTCGTCCTCGCCTTCTTGCTATTAACCAGAGATGTTCGTCGTGGCCGTCGTTGGAGAAATCGACGTCCTGCACGACGCTGATCTTCGCTTTGTATTCGTTATGCCTCTGGGCTAGAAGGCTCTGTGAGGCTATAAATACTTACTTGCATTGTTTGTTCCACTTTCACCCATGGGAATGGGATCATACAATAATTAACAATTTATCACTGATTTTCATAAATGATTTTTGGTTGAGATGTAAATATGTGTACCCTTCAAAATATATTAAATACAGGGATTTTAAACAGTCCTTAAAGGGTTTAGCAAAACCCATAACACAACTAAAATTAAGGAGTTTCTTGCCATAGATGGTGTTAAATTATGTGATTTTTTTAGTTATGACAAAGACTTGGTGATGATTATTGATATTGGAGTCATCTTGAGAAAATAGTGCTAGTATTTCCTGTATGCTAATTCTAACACAACATCTGAAAGATGCTTCTCATTTTGAATGGCCTCGACCCACTTTGCATTGATCAGGGCCGGCTCTAAAAAATTGGGGGCTTAAGGCAAGAATTTGAAACGGGGCTTTTCATACTAAAAGATAATACGACGATAATTTCATTAATTAAAAAAACTAACACATGCGACATAATCCGGTACTACATTAATCAAAATAACACATAAAAATTAAAAATCTATCGCTCCATCCTTGAAGTACATCTAGTATCCATCGCTCCATCACCATCCTTCTTCTCGATTTGATACTCATGTTCTTGTTCTTGATATACTTTTCAGCAAGCTAATCACCTTCAAAACAATTAAAGTTCACATGAAACGTACTCTTCTTGTTTTTTTAGATGCAAACTCTTTGATTAAATATTCATAATCAAGTTCTTGTAACAACTTTTTTTCAATAGATAACATAGCCAATCCATCTAATCTTTGTTGCGACATTGTAGATCTTAAACAATTTTTTATCAATTTAAGTTTTGAAAAACTTCTTTCCGCTGAAGCAACTGTTACAGGAATTGTTAACAAAATTCTATATGCAATGTATGCATTTGGAAATGAATTAAGTTTTTTTATGTAATGCAAGACATCAATGGGAGTATTCTTATCAATATGCATGCACTCTCTTAGAATTCTCAATGCAAAGAACAAATCAACACCATCAATGTCTGAACAATTATTCAAGTTTAAAACATTTTGAAGTTTCAAACAACTTTCTTTCAAACAACTTTCCTCAATCGCTTTTAATTTCTTTAGATCAAATAGAAAACCAAAATTACTTTCATACACAATAAAGATAAAATAGCTTGATCAATTATGTATAAGAAATAATCGGTTCTAAAAGATTCTTGTGGAGTTTTCAAAGTTTCATTGCTGACATTTTCATCAAAACGCTTGTTTCTACGAATATTACGTCGCTCACGAAATGTAGCTTCTATATTCATCTCTACAACAATTTCTTTGGCATGAATCATGGCATTATCAAATCCATCTTCTCTATATTTTTCAAAAAACACAATAAGACCTCTTAATTGTTCAATGGCATTATCAATACAAATATTCATGGATTGTAAATTTTTACTGACTAAATTCACAGCAGACAGTACATCATGCCAAATAATCATTCCAAGTAGAAACTCAAAATTCTCAAGTTCATATGATGCTAAACATTTTGCCTCACTTTTTGTTTTAGAATCCTCACTATCATTGGATAATTGCAATAATGCATCTCTTAGTTGAGGAGTTTGAAATCTAATTGCTTTAACACTTTCAATTCGACGTTCCCATCGTGTTTGAGATAAAGATTTCAAGGTCAAATTTGGTACATGATCAGTTAAAACTTTCCACCTTTTGTAGATGATGAAAACAATGAGTACATAAGTTGCATGACTCCAAAAAATGAGGTGGCTTTAGGGCAAGAATTGGCCATATCACATATTACCAAATTAAGACTATGACATCCACATGGAGTATAAAATGCTCGAGGGTTAATATCTAAAAATCGCTTTTGTACTCCATGATGCTTTCCTTTCATATTAGACCCGTTATCATACCCTTGACCTCTTAAATCATTTATATCTAATCACATATTTTTTATTTCCTCAACAATACAATCAAAAAGGCCTTTACCAGTAGAATCATCAACTTCCAAGAATCCTAAAAAGTACTCGGTTACATTCATAGGGTTTGAAGAAATATCCAAACATCTTATCATAACAGTCATTTGTTCATTATGACTAATGTCAGGGGTACAATCAAGTATGATCGAAAAATATTTAGCATCTTTAATTTTTTTTTAAATTTTGCTTTTAATCTCACATGCTAATAAATTTAACAGCTCATTTTGTATGTTATGACCGAGATAATGATTATGAATCTCATTGTTGTTTATTCTTCGAACATGCTCTTGCATAACCGGATCAAATTCTGCAATCATTTCAATTAATCCCAAGAAATTACCATTATTTTCTTCATAGATTTTTTCGATTTGTTCTGCGAAATGCTAAACTGTTTTTACCAAGAGTTTTCACAACAACAATTATTCTTATTAGTACATTTTCCCAATGCTCTTTATCTTTATTTATTCGATCTTGAAAATGTTCATCGATTGTGTGTTTTTTTGTTAATCTTAACTCCAAATCCACCCATGCACTCATATTAGCAATGTGTTCGTTACTTGTTTCATGCCTCTTAAGTTTAGCTAACAGATTTTTCCAATCATTAGTACCTTCTTTTGCTAACATGGATATACATGGAATAACATCAAAGAGTTTACATCAGAAGCAAAAACACTCTATCCAAATCCATAGAATATACCAACCATTTTCTTTCATATTTTTCCCCATTCGACAGTAGTTTAGCATAGTATGTTGAGGAAAAATGTCTTAATTTCTCATCTTTGGGAAAATCTATGTCAGAAATTTTAATGGGACCTTTTTCTACCAACAAGTCTCTCAATGCATTATTCATTTTTTCCCATTGATTAGGATCATAAATGTTTCTAGAGATTAAATTATCAATGTCATCCCTTTGTTTTTCTTCATTAGTTTCTGGATCATGGCCAGAATTTTGAGTAATTAATTCTACTTCTTTAGTTGTTTCATGACCATATATGCATGTAAGATTGATTTGTTCGTTTAGGGAAGGCTCACATACATTTTTTTTGCAGGTTATAAACTTATCTAATGCTCCTTTTTGCGAATTTATAAAATCCTCAACTTTTCTCTTTTTTTTTTCAATTTTGCAGAGCCCGATTCATACTTCCTAAATGACATTGCTAAACTTAAAGAAGAGAACAATAGAACCTGATTTGAAGTGACTAGTTGTCGTGCCACTGAAATTGAAGGATCTCGATTTGTACCTGTCAACATAATTAAATAATTGCACAAAAAATCAGATGCAAAAAAAATCAGTAAGATCAAGAACAGAACAAATATATAGATAACCCTATCTTGCTATTAAGATCAAGAGCTGTAACATATAAAAAAAATTTATGAACAAATTGTTGTTGAGTCCAAATTTAAATCGGGCTCAATAAGAATTAGTAATATGAAATTTGAATCGGGCTCAATAAGAATCAGTTATTAAAAATCAATAAAAATCCCCAATATGAATCCGAAATTCCCAATAAAAAATCCTTAAAAACTTAGGGTTTAGGGTCGAAAATCCCCAATATGAATTGAAAATAGACAATCGTAAATTCTAAAAAATTTACACCGGAAATCATAATTACCCAATAACCCTCAAAATTTAAAACTATATGAATATGAAATTTGAAAATCCAAGTCTCTAACCTCAAAATTTCATAATCCGTTAAGTGAATGAGTGGGAAACTCGAATTTTATTTGAGAATTGAGATGAGTTTTGAACAAAACCCATGAAATTGCAGTAAGTATAATCCAATTACTTTAGGTATTTATAGAAAATTTGATGTTAGGGTTTGAAAACTTATCTCAGTGGACTTGAAGAAGGAATGGAATCAATTGTGCCGTTGGCCCGTTGCGCTTCGTTCCTCCATATTGACGACTCGTCTTCGGCACCATCCTTCCCTTTTGACTTCTCTGTATCTGACTCGTCTTCCGCGTGTTGATAATTGTGCGTGATAATGAGGCTTGTGAAAATAATGTTTAATAGCCGCATTATTGAATGTTCCTTCTCTCTAATTTAATTAATGTTTTTGAAATTTTGGGCTTCAAACATATTGGGCCTAAGTTAATTATCTTCAGCTTTGAGGCCTCTACAGGGCCGGGGCCCAAGGCGAATGTCTTTCTTGCCTTATGGGCTGGCCGGCCTTGGCATTGATGCGAACATGCTTTGTTTCAAGGTTCTGGCAATCGCAGGCTTGGGGCGGGTTGCAAAGAACTCCTCTATTTCTCTGGTGACGGTTCGATTTCTCCGGCAACGATCACGGCGAGCATCTCCGGTCAATGGCGAGGAGGCGAGGACGACCGCCGAAGTTGTTCCAAGGTCGGAGATGAGTTGGTAAAGATTGAGTTAAGAAACAACCAAAATTCTCACAATAGTATGGTTTTAAAAATTGAAGTCTGGCCAAAGTCATTTTCTTCTTTTTACTTAAAATTTTAACATATTCTATCTAAAGTTCTAACGGTCGATGCTAACTGGCAATTTTCAATCGTTGACTGTAGCTCACTGTCTGTCCACTTTTAAAGATGGGGTGGCTATATGTTTTTTTAGTATAGTTAGACGTGACTTAATGTCATTTACCTAATTTCTGTTAGTTATAATGAAAAATTGCAAAAGTATATTCTATACTATCACACTTTTGCAAGAACATATCATATTTTGGTAAAAAAAAATGAATATGTCCTGTTATTTGATAACGGCAAAAATATATCATTAACTTTGATTTTTTGTACAAAACGTGTGTAAATGACGATATTACTTTTAATATTAAAATATATTTTAAAATAAAAATAAACATTTTTAAAGGTTTTTAAAGAAATATCTTTTAACTAAATTTTGTATAATCAAACTTTCAATTTAAATTGTTCGGTTATATTATTTTGAAGCTACAAATTACTTTAAAAAGTAATTTTAAATACCATGCAAAATTTCATCTTTTTTGTTTAAATACATACATTTTGCACAATTTTTTTTTATATTCACATTATATTTTTTCCATAACAAATTATATGATATGTTTTTGCAAAAATTGTAATAATACATGACATGTTTTTACAATTTTTCTTAATCATAAAGAGGTATTGTAATACCAACTTGAGCGTAGTCTAGTGCTTGACACTATTTGCTCTTTAATTTCAGACCAGAGTTAGAGACTCAACCCGAGTAGGGTGGATTTAAGAATAGTTAGGGAAAGCAATATAATATTTTAAAAAAATCCTGTAATTTGTTATATGCCGAGAATGGTTTACAAGTTTAAGATTTTGAACGAGCTGTCGTTAAATAAGCATCTAAACGACCTGTCGTCTTGTGCCCTCTTCCAAGTTTCCTTTTTTCGATTTTCTTGCTTTACAAGAAAGGCAGAAGGTACTAGAAGCCTCTACCTCAACCTCAACCTCAACTAGGGTTTCTCTTCTTCGCGTATATATATACCTTGGTTCCCATTGATTCATTATTCCGAATCTGGTTGATCATCGTCTTCTCTAATTAGGGGTTTGCTTGGGAATTGTAGATTGTGAATCTGTGAGATATGGGGAAGAGGAAGTCGAGGGCAAAGCCAGCTCCTAGGAAGCGGGTCGAGAAGCTTGATACCGTCTTTACCTGCCCTTTCTGCAGCCACGGATCAAGTGTTGAATGCGAATTTGACATGGAGCTTTTAATCGGAGAAGCCAAATGCCTCATATGCAAAGCATGTTTCAGCACTAACATCACTGCTTTATCCGAGCCAATTGACATATACAGTGAATGGATCGATGAATGCGAACAAGTCAACAACAAACAAGAATATTGATGCTGCTGAATTGTCCATCTCTATGGTTTACTTTGAGTTTATTAGTTATGATGTACCAATTTTGTCATGACAATGTACAAACGGACTAATGGGTTTACTGATGATGACATGTTTATACAAAAGAATGTGGATTCAGTCTTTTATTAGCATATTTACTAGTAAGTGTCCATACAAAAATCATTTATATTATCGGTGGTTCTAATCTTTATCATATCACAACAAGTTATTGAACTACTCGATTGTTTTGACAAATAAGCTTGCAATTTTAAGTAGCTTGATGTAACCATTGATCCAATAATGATTGTCATGAAACATATCATTACGCCGCTCAATTGAGTCCAAACCATCAAGATTCAATAGACGAGTTTAAGCCCGACTCTTGCACTCTTTCTTCTGAGCCGAGCCTTAACAAAACTAAGCTCAATCGGATAGTTTACACCCGTCAATCATTTATATGAGAGACAAACTTTGTTTCACTGAAAAACGATTATACACATTCTTCATCACCCACAATATCAATAAACAGACTGCAAGAGCTAAAAGAGAGGAGATCAAAAACGGGTACAACATTCTAAATTTAAAATACAGTGCATATTAGGAGATCAAAGTGTATCATCAGCTTATACAACAACTTAGAAATTAACACGGCATTTTTTCCCCAACTCTAAATCCATTTCATACACTGCAGCCATCAAGTGATTGAGGGTTAAAAACTAACAGTTAAATAGACTGAGGAACATTTTCCATCTGTTTTTAGTCTTCACGGCTCAGTAAAGATATGGTGCCTGGTACTGGTACCCATTTCCGAAATAGTTGGCCTGAGCCGGAATGTTGTAAGCTGGAGTACCATAAACTGGGGGGCCATGGTTGTCAGCAGGTCCAGGGTAAATATACGATCTTTCATACATGTACGGCTGTGGGTACCTATCGGGGGCTCTGGGATAGACTGGTTTGTCGGCAGCAATGTTGGTAACTCGGGGTCCGTATCCTACACCATTGGCACGGGGTCTCTTGGGCTGGGGTTTTGTCGCTTCAGTCACTCTTTTCTTGTCGGCCTTGGCCTTCTCCAGCTGGACGACCTTCTTTTGAAGCTGGTCTATGGGATATTGCTCCTCGAGCTTATGTTCTTCAATGCACTTGATCACCGCCTTGAGTGCAGTCAGTTCTCGTTCACTAACATCGTTCTTAACACAAGAAAATTTGTCAGGGGTGACTCAAGAATAAATTAACCTTAACTGCCAAGCCCTACTAGAAATGGGTGTAAGCCGTGTACATGGATTTGACCTCATTTTCTTCCAAGATCCGAACTTAGCGTAAGAGAGCCTAATACTCTATTACTTTTAGAAAATGTTGGTAATGATTTATCAATTAGAAGTGGCATGTAATTAATTATACGAAAATGAAGTTCTAAGCTTGCCTAGTACTAGTATAAGAGAAAAAAAAAGTATTTTACAGCAGAGGCTATAGAGCAGACCTGTGAAGCGGGAGATGTGCTTCCAGCTCTTGTTGGTGAAGAAACTTTCCTTGCCTCCTTCAAGTATGACTTCAGTAAAGGCACAGGTGAAAATTGTTTGGTAAGCTCAAAGGCAAAAGCCAAGTTAACAGCATCGATTTGCCTTCCACTATTTATCAGCACTTCAATTACACCTGAAAACCCAAGAAAAATTCACCAAAATTGTCATGAAAGTGAACAATTAATTCCATCAATTATATTTTCTTCATACTAGGTGCATCCTTTTAATATGTAGCATTGGAAAATGTCAAATAAATCTTAATTTACACTGGCTTTTACCTTGAAGTCACTATACATTGATGCCATGCAAATTTACAGTATTTCTAGAGGTGCTATGCACTTTGCATTCCATCACATTTTTCAATCTTAATACTATATCCAAGCAACCTATTCCCTTTAACCCTAGAACGGTACATTTGCTAAATGTTTAAGTGCTTACATGGATCTGGACAGCCAAAATGAAGAGAAAAAACACCAAACATGAAGCCACCCTACCAAATTCCATAAAAAATATTTGTCTCCAGAAAGTTTATTTTGCGCACTCATCATTATTTCAGTAGCAGGATATATTGGTGCTATAGTCATGTATATATTCTCCCACTCGTCCTTATATATTACTACAGTTTAAATTACATTGGTTCCACGCCAAGTAGAAGACAAACCTGGCATGTTATCTGACAACCCAAGAGAATGACATAGGTCAGCTGCTTGGCGACGACGAGAAACCATTGGTATCAGCCTAGCCATTACTTTCTCATCGAAATCGGAGACAATACCAAAAGTGGCCACTAGTTGCAAAAATGCATGCGCCTCCAGGGAGTTCCCATTGCTCGCATCCATGTCCAGAGCATCCAACCTTGGTCTCCATTCTTCAGCAATTATTTTAGCCTGCTTTTTAACATCTTCCGTAATCACATCAGAAATAGTGACATCTGGACTTGTAAGCAAAATACTAAGGCACTCCATCAACATGATACAGGTTCGGCGGAGACCCAACACGTAAGAATCCTTCTTTCCATCCACAGCTGGAACTTCAGTACAGTAAAAGTTGTCCAGAGAGTTCAACACAAGGCTTGCTGGGTTTGTTGCCGCTTTAAGTGCAAATGGAATTTCCTCCCTTATGGAAGCAATGTTCTTACGATTATCTGATATAAACTTGTGTATTCCCTCTGAGTCCATATCTTCACATAGTTTGACTAACTGAGGATAAGGCACATCAAACTTTACATCGTCAGAAGGACTTCTTGGGTATCCTAAATTTCTTTCTGCCATGACATCAGGTGGTTTTTCCTCGACAATCGAGGCCCCACCTTGGTCATCTGTAGAAATAACAGAAGGCTCCACCTGTTGAACCATCTCATGAGTCTCCAGAGCATTAGTTATGGCTAAAACAGCAGCATCCATCTTATTTTGGAGTCTCTCCAATTGAGACTGCTCCTTGGCCACAACAGCTGCTTCCTGATTCACTAACAACTGTTGGGCTTTCAGGGTTTTGGTTTTGTACTCTTTTTCTTGGTCCTCTAGCTCATGAAAACGCCTCTTCAATGACTTTTCGAGCCCATGAAAATGTTCTTCAAGTTCTTTCCATTTTAGGTTAAGAGACACGGCTCGGTGGCTTTCGAGTTCAGCAAATGCTTTCTGAAGTTGTTGTATCTTAGAGGTCGTAGAGTCTATAAGCGTAGCAACCGAGTATGTATCCTCCATTGCACTAAAGCTTGAAAGAAGAAGAAAAGGTAAGGCGTAAAAAATATTCTTAAATGAGACCAGGACAAGACAAACTATTCAATCCAATAGGAAATACCAACACATGAAAGGGTAATTAATTTAATACAAAAGCATATTTCAGTTAATCATCCATATCTGTAACGAATAACGACATAACTAAATTCTTCTTTATGTTCCGGGCCTTACTGATTGGTGGGAAACAATATCCAAGCTCTAAGCCTATGCTTGGATAACACATTGGTATAGTATAGGACCTATATGACATTTTCAACACTAGGGGACTCTAAATCAGGTACTAGGAAGCATAATGCTAGGGTGAATAAAGTCGAGAACTTTTATAGCTGCCATTGTTTTGTCACATAATACCGAAAAAAGACAATAATCCAAAATCCTAACCAATGATAAAACAAATCACAATATTTTTAGGTAAATAATCGACACAGCTAGTCCAATGAGTCCCATTCACACCCACACTCTTCCAAGCTACAAACCTTGTTTCGAGTTTCTTGGTTTCTTCATTGATCACATCAAATCCATACAATATTACAATTTCTAGATAAATAAACTACACAGAAGTAAATATAAAATCATCTGAAATACAGTGAAAGAGAACAATTGATATTTACACAAGAAAAACAATAAACCCATGAAAAATCAGTTCTGTGAAGAGCTTACTATAGGGTGGCAGAAACAGTGAAACCCTGGAAATGAAACCACAAATATAAGAAATAAATCATAAATAAGTTACCAAACAAAACATTTCACATAATTAGCTCGAGTATGAGAAATCGAAACAAACGGAGCCGATCTAGGAAACAGAGGCAGTGAGTTGAAATCGTTTAGAGGAGAAATTACCCGATCGGAGCTACGGAAAATAGTGGAAACGAAGATCGATCGATCGATCGATCAATCAATCCATGTTGGGGCTCTGAAATCCCTAGATTGAGAGTGGTGTTGAAGAGAAAGAGGAAAGTGAAGAGGAGCAAAAGCAAGTGCTTTATCGCACTCTCCTTTTCGTTTTCTCCATCGAGCACTCCCGCTGATTTGGTTTCTGCTATTTCGCATATCACACACAGCAACACGACGTCGTTCAAAACTGAACTATACTATGTTTATGTGTATTCTTTTAAGTAGACATTATTTATATTTGAACTCCACCACTAAAAACTTAAATTTTAAACTATAAGTTAGTCATATAGTCAAAATCAATATAAGTGAGAAGCACGCGACTACGTGACATTTTTTTTTAAATATTCTCTATACAAATATTGTTAAGAATTTTATTAGACTTTTTATTTTACTTTGATGAATTGGTCATTCAGTATAATTTCAGAGTTTTCACATAACTAAAATTTTGCTCAATCTTCCCAAAAACGACCATTTTGGAGTTGACCAACAGCTGACTGTCTGCTCGCTAGCCGGTCATCTGTCTTGAAGCCGACCGCCTGTCCTAAAGTATGATACGATGAAATTTGTTTCTTGATGTAAACATTAACAATCATCGATTCATGATGATTAACTTATAATTGTGATAATCAAGTTTGCTATAATATTTGCTTTGACACAATTCAAATTACAGCTCACTCTGCATGTTTCAATTTTGATTTTAAAATTATTTTAGGACTGAATTTTGAAAACAAACAAACACCATTAGAATTCTTATATAACATATGAAAGCGATATCACATTGTTTGATCACCAATTCGGGTATTTTTTTATATAAAATATAGTTAACTAAAATATTAAGAAAAATAGGTTTGAGTCCCACCGAGAATAATCAAAACCTATTCTCACTCAAATTCATAGACCTTATCAAGTTAGCTAATACACAATATTCATTTCTTATTTTTGTTTATATTCGTACTCTTTTTATTTATTATTTTTTTTGTAATGGTTCGCGTAACTAAACTATCATATAATATGTCATTTTTCATATTTAAGTCATCTATCAAGAGATCCTAAGCAATACCCAATTTTAAATTTTATAAATAACATATTTGATCTAAAACATTAATTGGGACTCACTTGAAACTTTAAAATAAAATATTTTGTCATAACATTACAAATAGAATAAATTAAATTTAGAGATAATGACACTTTGTTACACATATATAACTGTCGTAAAATGATATTTTCACATTCTAACTATTTTTTTCTTTTTTAGGGACACTGACATTTTTTTTGTAACAACCTATCTATAAAATGCCTAAATTACCTTTGAATTAAGAAATCAAAATTGAACTAGTTCAATTTGGTTTCAAAACCAAAAATTGAACCGGTTCATTTTAATTTCAAAAAATTAAAACTAAAATTGGTGAAATTATGTTGTTGTCCTCTTCTTCAACCTCTCACTCCTCTCTCGTCTATCCATAAAGGTGGCTCTACACTATTGTTCGGTTCCTATAACTATAATGGTGGCTCAACAATGTAGAAGAGGGAGATAGACGAGAGAGGAGCGAGAGGTTGAATAAGAGGACGACAATGTAATATCACCAATTTTAATTTTAATTTTTTGTAATTAAATTGAACCGGTTCAATTTTAGGTTTTTTAAACCAAAATTAACCAGTTCAATTATGATTCCTCAATTCAAAGGTATTTTAGGCATTTTATTGGTAGATTGTCAATATATCAAAAGAGAGAGAAAACTAGTTATGGTATGAAAGTGTCATTTCGCGATAATTAAGTGTGTAACAAAGTGTCATTACCTCTTAAATTTATTATGTTATTTTCTTTTTTTGGTTTATATTATTACTCTGCAAATATTTTATTTGAAAGTTTCAATTAAGTCTCAATTATCATTTTCAGATGAAATATATTATTTTATAAATTTAAATTGAATCTTACTTGAGATCTAAGAATAATATGATATATATATTTTAATATAAATTAATATGAAAAATAATATATTATGCATGTAGTTTAGTTGGGTGAACAATCACGTATTTATTTTGTAATATCTTCATTCATATATGGATAATGTGCAAGAATGATAAATAAACAGGGTGTACTAATAAAAACAAAAACCATGATTGCATTTAGGTATGCCTACAGGTCAAATTTGTTTACACTTAAATTTCACCTGAACGAAATTAATTACAATTTTCTTCACTTTGTTATATTTATTTCAAATGATCATTTTTCCCCTACATTGAGTAACAAATTTTACTCAAATGGTACTTTTCAAATAAACAATTTTGAAATTATGATTTCGCTCTCTTTAACAAGTTCCCCATAAAGGTTCACAATAACATCATATCAATGGCTTCCATCTAAAAATATCAACAAACTAACAGAGATCTAAGAAAATAAAACCATATTCAATAATGAAAGCCTTAATCAACGAAAACCAAAATTTTCTAATCTAAAGACCAACATCAGATTGGCCTTTATGGAATCCAAATTTTCAATCGCCGCCGGATTGAGACCTTTCCTTGTTCCGTTTTCCCTTTCGTCTGGCGAACTCTCTATCACGCCCTATTCTCGTTTCTGGCGAGGATGTATCCATGAAGATTCAACAACATCAATTCGGCATTGATAGGCTCGTACTTCAACATGTAAGCTCAATTTTGTCGAGTTCTAGTTTTCTTCTCTTTCATGAATCATGACCGATCATCGATCAAAACTCAAATTCTAGAGTTTCTAATTATGTTCGATTCCAATTTTTATGCAAGCATATTGATAAAAGAAATAGGCTTCGAGCTTGCAAGCGTACAATGAGTCAGAGTAATTTGTAAATGGAGTGCCTTGTGGAGCAATTGGGGTAGTTTTGTTGAACGTGACGACGAGCACAAAGGTTTAAGCAAGTTCTAGCCCAAATTAGATTTGGCGTGACTTTTGGCCAAGGGAACGATGACCAAATGTCCTCTATTTCAAAGGGTTTATAGTCAATTTCGAGGCGATTAATTTAGGGAAGGGATTGGTTTGGAGGTTGGACATTGGAAAAATAATTGAATTTGGCGATCTCTCGTTGGGACTTGTCATCGAAAAGAATTGATTTTATCATTTTCATGATGATCAAACTCACAACTACGATGAGAGAGAAGGAGAAAGGAGGAGGAGGGATAATTGAGAAGCCATAGTGTTGATTTATGGAATTGAGTCAAAATTTATTCTTTTGGAATTACAATGATCAATTTCGTAGCTAGGACACGGGATGCGAGAGAAGGAGAAGGGAGAGGGAGAGAGAATGTAAGAGAAAAAAAAAGTAATAAACTTCAAATTTTGTCAATGTTTTCGTCATATCTTTACTAAATGGTTAAGAAGATTTGTTATGAGGTGGAGAAAGATAAGGAGAAGGGGGGAGGAAATGAGTTAATGGTATGTGTTTGAAAATTTGGTTGATATTTAAAGGTATTTTGGTCATTTCACACTAAAAAACAATAAATACAGTTATATGGGGAAAAAATCTTAGCCCACCTATCACAAAAAAAAGTTAAATGTAGATGGGTGAAAAAGATGTCAAACAAAATGTAGTTACATGAGATCATCTTTAATTTTAACAAATTGCAAAATTTAATAAAATTACAATACATTTAAGAATACTACCCAATATACATGGACATTTACGAATCAAATAATACAATCTCGAAAATAGTCGAGACATGTTGGACATTTTTTTTGAAGTCATGTAATCAACGAGTGTATACCTTTATAAGGCAACAATGACTTTGAACTAGCACCGTGCACCAAAAGTTTACTTTTGGTATACTTGAACTTGTGTTTTTCTCTAACAATAATTTAGGAAGAACCTTTGAAACGAAAGAAAGAGAAGAAGAACAAGAATTCATTTTCTTGGTTTTGAATTGAGTCAAAAGAGGGGAATTGAACATCTATTTATAATTTTCATCTCTTTAAACATTGAAACCTTGAATTAATGTTAAATTAAAATATGAAAAATGAAAAGGTTTGTAACATTAACAGAATCAAATGCACAGCGTGAACATTATATATTTTCTACATTTCATTCAAACTAGGTGTTAATATAATTTTTAAATATATTTTTCAACAAACTAATCACAACCAACAATATGATAAAAAACAAATAATTGTTTATAACTGAAATTATAAAATCCAAATTAAGTCGAGCCAAGTTTAAGTTTATTTATTTTTTTAAATTAAATTCAAACATAATTACATAAATTATATGTTGAGCTAGAGTACATTTTAATGGGAACTAAAAGATACGTGAGAAAATGTGTACATTTCAATGAGAACTACAATAAATGCGCAATGTGACAAGATGACAAGTATTTAAAAAACTGTATTTTTATCTGCACGTCAGCAGCGACACCGTCAACACATCTCTAACCTCACCAAATTCACACATGATTGCGAACATGTTGAACTAATTTAATAAACCAAGGAAACGAGTTTTAACATTTCAAACTCGGATGATTTATGTGTGAGTCACAATTTTAAACTTGTACGTGAAATATGTGGTTAAAGATGACAGGAGGGACCGTAGTAAATTAGAGGGCGCTCTTATCGTTTTTGGCATGTGGGTTAGGACAAAGGACGTGGCACAGTTACAGTGTGTCCTCAATCATGCTAACATTTCTCCATTTATTTTCCTCTTTTTAATGTTGGCCCTTCATCTTAGGTCAATTAACATTTGTCCACATATACATAATTAATTGTTTATTTTCATATGTGATATTAAAAGTACACTGTACATATCACCCATTTAATCAAACAAACGGGCGCAAATATGTTTCTTCAAAAAAATGTTACTAAAATATAATAAAATCTATAAAGTTTAAAGTTTATCAGGTTTAAAAGTTTATGGATTGTCCGTACAGTTTTTAAAATAAAATCTTAAAAGATTTAGGGACAAGCAACTGTTTTTGCATGAGATTTGGGTAGAGTAGATTAAAGGGTGGATAGGAAAAGTAACATATTATTAAAATAAGCAAAATTGTAGTTCATAAAATTAAAATTAGTTTATTAATTTGGCCATTATTATATTAATAATATTATATTATTTCGAATGTATAGTTATTATTGTGATTGAAATTTAATTATTAAAAAATTATTTTTATACATTTAATTAATTAATAATAATATATAGATAAAAAATTATTTTTACAAAAGTTGTTAGCTTTTTGATTCTCTTCGATTTGATGTACTGTAAGCCTGAAACAGAGCTCGTCTGTGAGTGTTATGTCATTTGAAAGTTTCAGTATATTATTAATAATTAATAATATTATTTCATTTTATCTGACTTTTTATTTCAAATATAAAGTTGTTATTGTTATTTAAATATAACTATCAAAAAATTATTGAATTTTTTGTATATAATTATTGAACTATTAATACATATAGACAACAAATTCGTTTTTCAACCTTGTTGATTTTCTTTGATTTGATATAATATACGTCCGAAACGGAACACGTATAAGAGATTTATGTCATTCAAAATTTTTAGTATATTATTAATTAAACAATAATATTTTTGTAATGATTATTTATTAAATGCAAGTAAATTCATTTTTAATTTGAACAGATTAGACTGAATTTGAACCAATCAAACCAGTGTAATTTCAAATCAGAACTATTGAAGACATTTTATACTTTTTTTACAAGACAATTCTGTTAAATTTGACAAAAGTTACTTTAAATGTCACTTAAAAATATTTAGAATATATGTATACAAAATCAAGTTAGGCAAGTGAATTTAAAAATTTATATAGTAGAGTATAGTAATGTGTCATTATCCCAGTGTTTTAACGTGTTGACACATGTGATTCATTAATTTGCTAACACATTGGACAAATATCAATATGCTTTGCCCGTCCAAACAAAAGTGGAGGTGTTTTTTTGGTAGAGAACGCTAGGATATTTGGCAAACGATTAAGAAAATTCGAGGTTGAGGTGTGGAGGTGGTGGTTCTAATGAAGTGAATGGTGTCATACAATCGAGTTGTGTCGAAAGCTTATTAATCGAGAGAGTATTTAAGATATTGATTATGAGAAAACTTCAAACTGAGCTATAATTTGTTGTCATGACTACAAACAGGGAGTTGGTGCAGAAAGGCTACCATAGGATATGATTTTTTCTAGTCCTAAGAGTATTTCCAATGATATACTAAATTTAACATACAATATATGAAATATACAATACTTTTAGCATCTATATGCTATTTCATTCTAACCACATATGTTACATGATATTTGTTATATGCCATTTTAATATTTTAATAATAAAAAAATGCAATATGTTAGATATTATATTATTATTATTTTTTTTTTATTGTTATATTAAGGTTTATGGTTAATATCTAATATCCTAGATTATGTAAACGTGCTTTATATCATTCTAAACCGAGTTCAAGCGTTCCAAAATCATGACCAAAGTTGACCCAATCAAAAGTTAGTACATGTACCAACTTTGGTTAATCAAATTTTTCTGACATGAGCAACACCCAAAAGAACTTGAATTTGGAGGCAAGAACGTGGTTGATTTGACCTAGATGTGAGCCCACATGGACGAAGTTAGTCAATGAAGTAGCACGAAGGGTAAGGAACTGAGTTTTGTGGAGGTTAGATAGGTTGAACCTAACAACGCTTCTCCGAAGAATTTGGATGAGGTGGGGGTTTGGTGGCGGGGCTACAGAAGCTCCGTTGTTGTGAGCTTCAGCAATGAAAAGGAGTACCACGAGCGCGAGTGAGAGTTAAAAATGTACTATTTAAAAATTTAAAATATTAGGAGTATTTTAATTTTTGCAACATCAAAATTTAATAGAAATAAAGGAATTTACTAGCGGTGAATATTTTGTAACTCTAGGGTATTACTAAAAAGAATATTTTGTAACCATCGACGGAGCCAACTCCAATTCAAACACATTCAAGCTCCGATAGTAGAAGAAATGATGAATATTTTGTTTCCAAGTGATGAACCATCGATTTCTAAGGAATCTCTCATTGGATCTCATTCAAGATGTGGCAAGCACCCCAATTAGAATGAGCAACGGTACCATTGTTGCGAGCCCAACAGAAGCTCATTTGTTGCGAGCTTCGGTGACAAAAATGAGTACCACCAGCATGAGTGAGTGAGTTACAAATGCACTACTCGAAAATTTAAAAAATTATTTTTGTAACATCAAAATTTAACATAATTTATAAAATTACTAGCGGTGACAATTTTGTAACTCTAAGGTATTACTAAAAGAAAGAAAGAAATCTTAATGTTTTAAAGTGAAAAATGTGTAATTCTAAGCGTAGTATTATAATGTAATATTTTCATTCTTAAATAATAAGTTTGAGAAACCAAGAAGTTGGTCTATTCGGTGAGGACTTCACAATCCATTCTTTGGAAATAAATCCGGCTAGATCTCATGTCAAATGCCACATTATAGTTCTGCTGAGCCATGACACCAATTATAGAGTCCGGCCTTCCGTTCAAGTGACCATAAAACTCCCTCAAGTGCACGGCCAAACAAAACTCCTCCTCCTTCCCTTGTTGGAACATGCTCATGGCATCCAATGCCAGCTCCGCCCCTCCGGCGAAGTGAAACGTCACCACCGGGAATCCCACCAGCTCCCTCCCCACCTCCCCCCGATAGCACAACCTCCACGGCCTCTTCTCGTCTTCTACTTCTCTCAGCACCCCTTTTGTCATGCTCATTATTTCGCTCCGTAACGGATAGTATGCCTCTTTTATTAGTAGGGTTATCGTCGTTCCCGAGTCTATGATCACCCCGCCCCCTCGCGAGGATCTTCGAAAATGGCCTGCGTCGATGTCTAGTCTTTTTTCGCCAATACTTATGCCTTCCAGGGTCACGTGGTATTCACCCCCGACTAACTCTAGAGGCGTGGAATCACCTGTTGAAGTATAAACTCACATGTAATGGATATAATAAGAACGTTAGACAAGACCCGACTCATCCATAAAGCAAATGAAAAAATTGTTTTAAAAGACCTCAAATTTGATAGAAAATACCCCAAAATAAGAACAATTGTAAATAGGATATGAGAATGATAGAAAAGACCCCAAATTTGAATATTTTAGGCCTATTTAAGAAAATAATTCCTAAATAATACTATATTAATTAATTTTGTTTTAGGCCTCAAGAACTATTGAGCTGACCCTGACGTTAGACTGTCAGGTTTGTTAAATTGTAGAGAATATTGTATTGATTGATGTTTTTGACGTGTATAGAGAATAGACCAAATCGAAATAGGAAAACACAAGAGGAAACTTGACTAACATGTAAGTAGGATACTTAACTAGCATGCCTAAATTAAACAAAAAGTTGACAAATATCAACCTCAGTACCTTCAACGTGAATGTCATTGCCAAGAACCAAGCTGTTGTAGTTGTATGTTGTGTCGCTTATGCTTCCAATGCAGTAAGAGAACACATTGCCAAGCTGAGAGGCTATCGACAATGGCCTATTGTTGAGTCCCAACACACTGTAGGGTACCCCGTCAGTTTCGGACAAGTCGTTCTCGTGGCCGCATCCGAACGTCAAGTTTTGCACAACCACAGTACCTCCGTTGGATGTCTCGAAAGTGAACTGATCCGTCGCGAGGACTCCTCGCGACGAAACATCACCCATGTATGACTTCCAGTACTGGCACTGGTCGAGGTTGAGGTCGCACCTGTGTTTGAGATATCATGAATACATATAAAGTTGATGGTTTTAGTAAGATAGATCAGTATTGTCTCAACATATTTAGCTTGCTTGTAATAAATTATACTTATCATCCTCTATATATTATGATCCTACGGCTAAGAGTATATTATATATGAGATAAAAATATATAAACAAAGTTGATATACAGTTATACACTCAATTTTATAAAATTAACAATTTATTTGCACCTTGAGTTGGCTAGTATATATAGCATTGCTTAATACACGTGACACGACATTTATATGATATCATAGTCTAGTTAGTTAATAGTGATCTCCCCTGTGGTCTCCAATGGAGAATTTTATACGGTATAAATTAACATAGTCAACCAACTATATATTGGCCGGCTATTTTGATTTAATACCCGACGAACATTCCTTTAATGTTGGTCGGGTATGTTGATGCCATGTAGTCGGGTATACCTTAATAAAATTTAAAAAACAATAATTTAAATCTTCTATAAATCCATTCACAAGATCTGAAAATTCAAAACAGATCCAGCACAATTCACGGTTATAACTCATTACAATTTGGGCTCGATCGATATAATTAATCTTATTTTAATAAAATTTGCCTTACCTGAAGCTGCCTAAGCTATGGCATTGTGGAGAGTGACACGACAATGGCGAGAACGTGGACGACTTGGAAGGGTCAAACATAGGAAGTGGCTGTCGGAAGCATTTGCGGCATTGGTGGCACTGGACCCACAGCAAGTCACTGCCCGTGTCAATGATCGCCACCTGTCGCTCCGCCTGCTGGCCAATCCGGAACTCCGCCAGGAAAACGGCGCCGTATTTGTCCGGACTGAGCTCGGCAACTATGCCGAACTGAGATTTCGCCTCGTAGAGACGCGCGAGCCGCGAAACCGAGCTCGCGATGCTTCGCGCGGCTCGATCTTGGATCGTGTCGTTCGGGTTGTACTCGGGATGAAAAATGGAGTCTCTGTGGATGAGTTTGGCTACGAGTCTTGTTTTCGCGGGTTTTGGTTCGGCCGCGGACAAGAACATGGTGTATGCGGCGAACAAAAGTGGAAAAAGACTCATTTTAAGGTTGTTTTTCGATGGGGTACGATGTTGTAATGATTTTTGATTGGGGTATGTATATGTATAGGTTTAGTGTTGTGTCACTGAAAGTGCATGTAACTACTAATAATAGCAAAAGATAGATTGTTGGTGAACAAGAAGAGGACATGAGTGTTTCAATGATCATGTTAATGAAAATTGTCTCATGCTCGGGAAGCTATCTTTTTGCTCAAATTGTTTTTAGCTCCATGTTGTTGGGAAGTGTTAAGGGTTTTATTTGAGATTTTTTCTATCTGTAAATAAGAATTTATTGAAAATGAGAACACTAACACCAACTTTTTGGGGAGTACAATAAAACAGAACCGAAAACTTGAAAATGAGACTAAGAGGCATCAGTTGATGTGTGAATGATGATGAGGGGATGAGAGCCTACTCTGTCGCAGTTCAAAATTTCAACCAAGACTTCTTAGATATTTGACTTTCTTTCTTGAGAGCCGGTTGAGCGGTTTGTTTATCTAAACGAGAATATTATCAAAATGAGTATAAGAATATGCCCGATCCAAATACTAAAATCCGCCGTAGAAAATAATGACTTTATCTATTTGAAAAATGAATGTAATTGTCTAAAAAGGTTCTTTAGAATGCAATATACATAATAGTCATCATTAGGTGTCACCTTAATTATTTAAACACAACAACTCACCAAAATTCCAGAAAACATTTTCCAAGAAAAGTTGAAGACTTTCGCTGGCGTAATTCCATTTCGCAACAAAACACCTCTTTAAAACTTGAGGAAACGAATTAAAATGGCGTAACAATTATTTAATTACAGGAATACATCATGTGGGCTAGATCAAAAAACCTCCCAAGAAACTCAAGCTGACACCCAAAAAAAAAGGTTACCGTTGGATCTTTTTTCTCTTTCGCTTGCACTGCAAGGAACCTTCATTTGCTCTCTCGTTCTCGATCTCTGGATCTAGGGTTTGGATTTTGAGATCGATCATGGGAGAGAAGAAGCTGATCTACAGCTCGGTGGCGCGAGGGACGGTGATTTTGGCCGAGTACTCGGAATTGACCGGAAACTTTAATGCCATTGCTACGCAATGCCTCCAAAAACTTCCTGCCTCCAACAACAAGTTCACTTACAATTGCGATGGTCACACCTTCAACTTCCTCGCCGAAAACGGCTTCAGTAATTTCTCTTTCCCTTTTCGTTTTCTTGCATATTCCATAATCATGATTTTTCTGTGTTTTTGTTCCTATTCTCAACTCTTCGTTCTCGTGCATTCGTAAATTTCAGTTTCCGCTTAAACATTTATCTGGTTAATCGCGGATTTAAATGAATTAGTCATGTGTTTCGCGCTTAGCTAGTTCGGATATGATGATTTTTTCATTGTTTAGACATTCAACATGGAGATATTGGATTGCTTGGAAATGAATTGGGAAATTTTTTATGATACCCAATTGTAGTATTTAGTCAATATATCCGTGTTATGATGAGCAAATTTGAACCACAGACTCGTTCAATTTTTCAGAACGGTACAACTGAAACTCATAATTTGAACAATGAGTTTCTATTTGATCCTTGATTTGGAAAAAAAATAATACAAGCTATCGTTCCAAATTTCCAGTTGACCTATCGAAGAAATGGTCCATAAATACTAAGGGAAGCATTCCAGTGAGAACCACAAGAGGTGTGAGAACCAACATGGGGGCCCCATGTGGTAAGAAGGCCGGGTTTTATATTATAATTTAGTGATAAAAGTGTTACCCTGTCGAGAGAATGGTGTAACGAGGGGCGGGCAGATTGTGGCGGAGTCTGGTGGCTGGTGGCGTGTGGACGAGATTCCAGCGATGAGCTTCACTATTCTGGAAAATCCATAACGTTTGAAGCTGATGATACCGGCGGTGAGAACTCAAACTGGCTAGAAAGTCTCAGATCTACGTCGGCAGCGGAGGTGTTGCGTGACCGAGATTCTGGTTTTGAGCTTCTGGGGTCTGACAGATTGGCCGCGTCTGAAACAGATGGAACCGGCGGTGAGAACCCAAAGTGATCGAAAAATCTTTCCGGCAGTCGCGTCATGTATCCTCTACTGTATGCGCCACATGGCGCGCCTCCAATGATTCTCACGGTTCTCACGGCCTGATGAAATTCTCATGCTCTTCTATTTGAACATTTTAAACATATTTTTGATCAAAATGCATAATATTAAGATGTAACATTACCGATCCACAATATATTATATTTGAAGTTTAGTCTAGTTTATCTTACAAATGTCATAATTGTGTGTGTGAAAGTGCAGCTTTCTGCGTAGCAGCAGTTGATTCAGTTGGGAGACAAATATGCATGGCTTGCCTTGAGCGAATTAGGGATGAGTTCACAAAGAAATACAGTGTTGGGAAGGTTGCAACTGCTGCTCCTAACACCCTTACCAAAGAATTCGGGTAAATATTTTCAAGAATGACAACCAAATGTGTTGTGTTTGGAACAGGTTTTTCTGACCGGATCTAGGCTGGGAGTTGGCTCGTCATAAAGCAAATAAATAATTTATTTTAGGCCCACTCAAAAAATAGTGTTCAAATATAATTAAAAAAGACATCTAATATGATTAAAAATGCCTCAAATTTTATGTAAAATTTAAAATATAAATCTCAAAATCAATATTAATATTGAGTTTGAAGCAAAAAGTCTCATTAATAATATTTTTAGGCCTCAAAAGTCGTTGGACCAACCCTCTCTTTGCTCCACCATTCAACATCTAATATTTTTCTAGTTCTTCCCGGCCATGATTGATAGGGAATACCTGTTCCATGAAACCCGCATGAAATGTATTTTAAATTCCATTTCAAAATTAAATATATTTTTTAAATATAATTTAATTATGCTTGTACATTCAAATAATCTTATTATGTTTTCTTAAAATCAATTTATGAAAATTTAATATAATTATTAAATTGTTTATACCAAGATTTAAACTCAAAGCCCCACATATACGACACAAACCCGGACATATTTTCTCCCCTCAAACCCCGCATGTGAATTTTATGTTCCCACTTGACACACCTCAATTTAGAAAAGTAATGAAACTCGTCACCATAAACATCTCAATTCTTCAACTTATTTTTAAATATATAGGTTTTTCAATAATATCATCTAACCATAGATTCTTTGTGTGGATAGTGTAGGCCCAAACTCAAGCAACAGATGCAATATTGTATGGATCATCCAGAGGAGATTGACAAGGTTGCTAAAGTGAAAGCTCAAGTCATAGAAGTCAAAGGAGTCATGATGCAGAACATTGAGAAGGTAAGTCATTGACTTTCATTGTTAACTAAAAGGTCAACCTTGAACTTATACTAATTTTTGAATAGGTCCTAGACCGTGGAGAAAAGATCGATGTATTGGTAGACAAATCTGACAACCTTCGATCCCAGGTCAGTTTTATTTCTTCCAAATTTTGTGATACATATGGTGAGGTGTTATGTCAGAGCTGACATTGTACTAATATCTCTATATTCATGAAACTACAATATGGTGATGCCATGTTCACAGGCACAAGATTTCAAGAAACAAGGAACCAAGTTAAGGAGGAAGATGTGGTACGAGAACATGAAGATGAAACTTCTAGCCTTTGTCTTAGTAGCTATCTTGATTCTCCTCGCATTTCTTGCCATCTGCCCCAACTTCAAATGCAGTCGTAGTTGATGTCTCTTCCTCTCCAGATCGAAATATCACTTATATTCTTATTACCTATATTTATTTCTTGACTTTGTATAGTTTTTTTCTGGTATTGGGATTGAAATCAATGACTTCACACTTGTTACATGAAGAAAATGTCACTTCTGTACTTTATGTTGTTATATTTACATGTAATTCTTTCCCAACACTAGAGGAATGGAACCAATGAGCTCGTACTCATTATATGAAATCTTTGGCACTTGCACATTTTAGGAATAATTTCAGGTGGCCTAAATATAGTTGATTTTCACCTGGATACACCTAAAATTCTTTTTTCACCTGACTACGTTTAGAATGTGCAAAATTTTCACTTTACACTCTCTGCCCAATTCTATTAGTTTTTAACATTTTTCATGTGAAATGACTAAAATGCCCTTAGGAGAAATGAATTATTAAAATTGGATTGAAAAAACTAAAAAGCCCTCATATATCCTTCTAATTTTCAAACTCATGTCATCCACTCTCTCTCTCTCTCTCTCTCTCTCTCTCTCTCTCTCTCTCTCTCTCTCTCCCTCTCTCCCTCTCTTCTCTCTCCCTCTCTCCCTCTCTTCTCTCTCCTTTCGGGTCGGCGTTCCTGATCAACGCGTTCAATTATTTCGCGTACAAGGCGAGCCTGAAGCACGTTGAGATCAAGTACATGATGTTCCAGCCGAACCAGGGGGTGGTCGATCCGGAGACGGGGCTGCACTATGACAACATGTTTGAAATTCTAAGATGTGGCAGGGAAAAGATGTCGACCACAATGTTGTGACAATTGGTTCGACAACTTGTCTGATCACATATAAGTAAATAACGAAACAGTAAACAAAAGACACACAATATGTTTACCCAGTTTGGTGACTCCGCACCTACGTCTGGGGGTAGTATGCCGGTGGAAAGGTTTTCATTATTTGGTAGTCAATAGTACAACTTCAAGCATCAACTAGCTATCACACAAGTTATTGTCCTAAGCTACTATAGATCTCACTGTGAACCACCTCGACCAGGGACTCCCCCTGTCTTTGAGAATGTCTCAATTCCACCATTCGAGCAAGCCTATGCTCAGCGTAGTTGTCCTCGACAATTTCTTCGTGATACTTCAATCAAGAACACAAACCCACAAATCATAAACACTCAAACCCTCACGTTTTGATATATGTGATCGACACCGTTCTTCTAAAGATTCAGTCTCTCAATCCGCCAGCCTTGCACGGTTAAGAGTTCTAAAATTAAGCACAGAGAACGTGTGAATTGCTATGGAGGTAGCACCTGCTTTTATAGCAATTATACATGTCTATTTGGTCTTCAACTCCAAATAGGAAATTGACTCCAATTAGGAAGTCCCTTGCGTTATTGGCAGGTTGACAGGTTGGCGTTGCCGCCTTAATTAGCCTTATTGACGTTTCTTTATTCCACCTGGAGGTTGCCTAAATCCGTTGTGACTTTATTCCCTTGCGCGCTAAGCTTCTGTACTAAAAAGCTTAATCATGCGAGTATTATATCGCACCAACTGTACTGCAACATGTTATCTGACATCTTGACTTTGCACTAAAAAATATGACAATACTAAACGTAATAACAATCTCCCCCTTTGGCAACTTTTTAGGCAAACACATTTTGCCGATGAACTTCGGGCGAGCACTATTTCCGGCTAGCAACATCTTCAGCCATGATAACTATCATTGGTCATCATTAGTCGTTTCACGTCGTTTTGGCACATAGAAGAGCACATCTCTTCGTCCTTCGCAATAAGGCACATAACAAGTTGCAACATGTTGTACCACAAGTTTGTGTCATCTATGACACCACAATTTTGATGATCTTAAAAAAAACCATACATGTGAAGGAATTTTGAGGGATCCAATCAATTAATTTCATGCCCATACAAGAAATTAACCTCAAAAGTCCATTTAAATTTAAGGATCTTACATGATCATTGATTGATCATGAGATCTAGGCTAGAAAAATAATTCATAAAAATTACCTTGATTTGAAATCTCTTGTCACTAAAATAATTCAGTGATCTCTAGAGAACGTCCACACAGTAAGAGCAATCCGAAGATACTCCTTGCTAGAAGACCGAAGCAAGCAAAACGGGAAGGAGAGGGAGAGAGGGTGCCGACCAGCCAATGGAGAGAGAGAGAGAGAGAGAGAGAGAGAGAGAGAGAGAGAGAGAGAGAGAGAGAGAGAGAGAGAGAGAGAGATGGTGGTTAGGGTTTTTCTTGGAAAAATTCTTATGATTAAAATCTGAAAATTTTCCTTTTATATCTCTTTTTAAGAATTAATTAATTAATTAAAAGCCTTACGGGTCTTAAAGCCCAAAGCTTATTAATTAATTAAGTGGAGAAGCCCATTCTGGCTTAGCCCAATCTGGCTAGGCTTGTTTAGCTAAAATTAATTAATTAAATCTATTGGTTTAGATTCTGATTAATTGGTCCAGCTAAACCGTTCTTGATTTCCGGTTTAATCCTAAACTGAAATCGGTCTAATCCGATTTCATCCAAAACTGGAATTCTCTCTCTCATGATTCCTCTACATGATTCCATCCGTTTTACTCAACCTTTAGTGTGTGACCCTCCGTCATTTAGGAAAAATCGTGATTGGATCATGAGGCCCGATCGCGCATTTAAAGCGCGATCATTCAACAATCATACAGTTCGCAACCATAATTAATTAAAAAAATCACCCAAATCTTAAATCCCAGTAGCTGGAAGCACCCCTAAATCAACCAACAAAAACCCAAAACAATACATACAACGAGAAATATATGTCAAAACTATCAAGTCCTTACAAAAAATTAGAACTTACACATTAAATAGAAAAAATGAAGTAAACCAAAAGTACCACGTGAACATAGAACAAGAAAATAGAGTATTTACAATAACAGAGAGATGCTCTGTCGCTCTTCTCCTCCTCCACCGTGTCCCGCTCCCATGGTCGCATGCTTGTCCTTACTCGCCCCTCAGCCAAAGCCCGTGACCGCCTCGATCGTCGCCATCACTCAGACCCAGGTCCCAGATCGGCTTCGATCGGACCCAATTCCAGATCCTATCTCTCTGCGCCCTCTGGGCTCGACCGGATCTCCATCGACGATTGCGCCGCCAGGGAAGGAGGTGGTGATGACGTCGCCAAAGCCGAGCTCTAGAGAATAGAAAAAATCATAGTCGTAGAGAGACTCACATAGGAGGTAGATCTGGACGGTGAAGCTCTTGTGTAGGGGACGGAATCTACATAAAAACGCCTTGAAATCATATTTGTTGTAGAGAGACTCACGGAGGAAGTAAATCTGGACCGGTTGAGTCTAAATACGGCTGGGAATCGAGGGAACGACGGAGGAGGCCATGGATAAAGAGAAGAGAGATGTGTTTGGGAGAGAGAGAGAGAGAGAGAGAGAGAGAGAGAGAGAGGTAAAGTTAGGTGGGAGTTGGGAGCATATAAGGTGAAAGAAAGAGATGAGAGTTGTGTGGATGAGAATGAATGCGTGAGAAAGAGAGATATTGTGTGGGGAGAAACAAATCTGATGAGTGATATGTGATACCAAAATGACTAAATGCCCCCCGTGTTGTGGTTATTTTGCATTCTAAGAGTTGCGTACAAGCGTGTACGCGGCTTGAATTTCAATTGGATGAGTACCGAATTCCAATTGGCTACATACATGCTTGTATACAGCCCGAATTAACCGCGTACTGGCCCAATGAACGCGGCCCGAATGCGTATAGATTGGTTCATATCAAGATTTAAATTGAACCTTATTCATATGAACACTGCTTCGCTTGATTCATGTCTCATTTTTGAACATGAATACATGTTTATACATTTACAACAAACCAAACGCACACACAAATGCACACTGCACACCATGAACCATGAAGGAGCTCACGAACAAGCCAATTGATCTCTTATCTGAGAAATCTCCTCAAAGATGGGAAGTCTCTTCGACCTGAGTGGGCCCAACTCCTCCATCAACTGCTCAAGCCCCTTGACAAAGTCATCAGCGTCATCATCATATAAAACACTCGGCCGAACCAGATCAAAACTCCCGAGCCGAATCCGCCACTCAGCTTCCAATTCCGCCTTGAGCTCTTCCGCCCGTTTCCTTGTCTTTGAATCGTCCGAGCCCGTTAGCTTGCGCTGCAAGACACCGTCGAGGACCGATTGGGCATCCTCGTAACGGGCCTGCTTGATCAGGCTCAGGCCCAAATTGCAGGCCTTGTTTGCGTCTGGGTCTATCATCTGGGCTTTTCTGTACACTACCTCTGCTGCCATGTAGTTTGATTTCTGCATGTAGGCCCACCCCAAATTCCCCTACAATTTATTATTAAATTACATAAGATGACAAAAAATCCAAACAGACGAATACCCGATCCGGATCCAATTTAAACGGGTATACCCGAAAGAAAACATGTAATGAATATTTTCCAAGTATTTTATTGAGTATGGATACCCAATCCGTACCCGATGCATCTAAAAATGATAAAATTTATAATAAATAAATAAAATCCCTACACCGTATACTTATTATTTCCTATTTCCTCTTTCTAAAAGTGAATTTTATTATGCTTGAGAGTTTGAAATGTAATTTTATTGCTGAAATACTTTATTATGTTTTTGAATTTATTTTTAATTTTGAATTAATAATGTATTCAATTTTGGGTATGGGTATAAAAAAATATTCATATTTGTTGGGTATTGTTCGGATCAAATACTTAGGGGGTGTATTCAATCATGAGATTTAAGAAGTCTTTCAAAATCTTGTGGTATTCAATCATGATTTTACAAATACTTTTAAAATCTTGTGGTATTCAATCATGATTTTACAAATACTTTTAAAATCTTGTGGTATTCAATCATGACTTTAAAAAAACTTTTAAAGTCTTGTGGTATTCAATCATGACTTTAAAAATACTTTAAAAATCTAGAGGTATTGTAAATGTCAATGACTTTAAATGATTTTGAGAAATTGATGATTTTGAATGATTTTGAAAGTCATTGTAGGCATAAAAAAACTCTTTAGAAGTATCATCTCAAATCATGAGATTTGCAAAATCATTCCATTAAAATCATCAAGACTCTTTCAGACTTGAAAGAGTCTTGTAAACTTTAAGAATTCATGAACTTTTAAAAGTCATTCAAAATCCATTAAAATCCTAATTGAATACATCCCCTTAATAGAAGAGCGATTAAATGAGCGGCTACAGGTACATAGAAGAATAGAACCATAACCGCCGTATTGCACTAAAATTATTTTCTTGCGCCATCCCCGAATTCGGTCGGTCTAGCTAGAAAAATAGAAGAAGATTCTTACTTTTATTTTGGGTTGGGTCGGGAAAAATCCGTCTCGGCCCGTCCCGATAAATTATAACAACATTTTTATTATTTTGATAAAATATATTTTTTATAAATTGGGATTGAGGGATCAGACGGGAAAATACGTTATATTAATAAGAGATAATTCATATCAGTACTTCACTTTGCTTCATTTTCAAATCATTACCCAAAATTTGAAAAGTTTTTTGTTGGTACCCCAAATTTAAATTGTCGCGGATAAAGTATTAAGGGGGTTAAATATAACATAATTGTTATGCAAAAAGACCAAAATGCCCCTCGTTATATAAATTTCAAAAGTATAATTATTAGTAAATGTGAAAAGACTATATTATCATCACTTAAATGATAAACTAATATTCTGATCCAAGTGTATAATAGTTTTCAAGTATTAAATTTAAAAAAATTAAAAGATTTGTAAAATGACTAAAATGCTTTCAACTATTCATCAAATTTTTAAACAAATTTCCTCCAATTTTAATTCCTAAAGTTTTAATCTCTTCTTTTTAATACTTTTTTATTTGATAAAATGTGGGGCATCTTATCACAAATGCAATGTGAAAAGCAAAGCAAAACACGAACTTTAATAACTCTAATTAGCTACCTCTGTATTACCGAAATACCCACACAGTTTTGAATTAAGGGATAATGACGCTTTATTACATTTAACTATAGCGAAATGACACTTTCATACCTTAACCATTTTTCTCCCTTTTTTTAATACCCTAACAATTTTTTGTGACAACCTACCTCTATAATGCCTAATATACCTAAAATACCTATGGTTGAATTGAAAAAATATATGTTTGAACTAATAGTGAAATCAAATTGGTTTAAATTGGGCCGGTTCAAATCATATTCATTGCTCTAACCAGTGGTATTTTAGGCATTTTTTATGTAGGTTGTCACAAAAAAATTGTTAGGGTACTAAAAAAGAAAGAAAAGTAATTAGGGTATGAAAATATCATTTCGCTATAATTAAGTGTAACAAAGTGTCATTATCACTTGAATCAAATAAGGAAGAGGATGAGAAAACATAAGCCTCACTGTTGTAATCCTTCTTTTTAATCTCTTAATCAAGATTCAAACCCCTAAACGACTATCACTGACGACAAGCCTTCCCTGCCGCCAAGATCCGACGACGTCCATCGCCAGTTCTCCCAGGTCCTCTCCGAGATCCGCAACATCACCGAAAAATTCGCCAGCGACGACGTGTCCGGGCCGGAGGATCTCCGACAAGTCGCCAAGTCGAAGGAACGGGTCGGCGAGGGAAATTTAGAGAGAATCGGGTCCCGGGTTGAGGAGCGCGAACTGGTATGGACGAAGGTCCAGGTCGCCGACACTACGGGGCAAGGCCGGGTCTTGTTGGAGAGGACAAGGGAAATGAGATTGGAGCAAGCGGAGAAACCAACAATTGAGATGAGATAGGATGGAAGAGCCAATGAGGTTGTGGGAGTGTATGTGGTGTTGCAGAAGTGTGTATAATTAGGTTTAAAGGATAGGGATACAATATGAATTTTACAAGTTATTTTTAAAGTTTTAATTCTTTTATTTATTTACTTGCAAAGATCAGATTACCCTCAATTCAATAGTTAAATTGATTACTCAATTATGGGTAAAAGTGTAATTTCATAATTATACAAAAAATATGTAAGATTGAAAATTATATGTCGAAGACATTTTGAACTTTTTACAAACTAATTTTGTTATTTAACAGTTGTTATCTTAAGTGTAACTTAAATAATGTCTGGGTATCGACAAAAAAGTTTTAAACTGAAGATATTGTTTCGAAATGAGATAAAGTTGAAGTATTGACGTGGAATTATACCTATCGGTATAAGTGAAGCACATACCAGTAACCTGGAGATTTCTTGTTTGACGGAGACTTGAAACTTCTTGCCATGAGACCTGGCAGTCTTGGTGGGTTTGCCATTAAAAGCAGCTCCTCGATAGATCAACCTTAGCTTCCTCTTTATCAAATCTATCTGTTCATCTATTCTCCCACATTTCTGCACATCAAAACATGTACCCATTTCAATATAATGATAATTAATTAGTAATAAATAATCATCATCATCATTGCATAAGAAAATAAGTTTGTCTTCAGGCTTAACCAGAGTATTTGTGATTTGTGTACCTAGTCTTCACAAGTCAATAAGTATGTAAAATTCAATCATTTTGTTCTTCATATTTTGACAATTGGTCGAGTTACTAGTGAGCTTGAAAATTCTACAAAAAAAAATCATAAGAAGTTTAAAGCTCCTTGAATAGCATGTTTTATATGAGAAAGTATGAATTACAAGACCATTGTGTCAAAAACTCAACCCATCTAAAAACTCGAGTTGCAAAATGGAGACTCATATAGTTATTTAAGTTGGTGAACAAATTCACATCTTTTAGATGTGATACTCTAACACCCTCACCACTTACAAGTTGGGTTGAAATGCAAGTAAAAACAGACGATTGGGGGTGCAGTGACAACATGGATACCTTCTGATCCATGTGCATTAAAGCCGAAACATGACATATGAAAATCGAAACCACCTTTTCTCCAGGAAACCATCGTTCTGGCCGGAGCAGCAGTCACACCTCCTATTCCGGCGAGAGGCATGTACTGAGGTTGTTTATTGGTGGTCGTTGCTTGTGTCGAGGAGGAAGCCAAAGGGGTTGAAGAGAGAGGAGTTGTATGTCGCAACTTGAGCTCCGACCAGGGGACCAAACGGTACAGTGGCTTGGCTGAGAGCTGGAGGTCTCATCTCAACGCTATGGTGGCATGAGGACCGAACCAAAGAAGAGCTCGGAACTCTGGAGCCAAATCTGGTCTATTTTCCGGCGAGTCCCTCCGGTGCTTCGTGCTTCGATGTCGAGATGGTGAACAACGATTGGCAGTGGAAGAGCTTGGTCGGCCGGTCATGGTCGTGGTGGAGCAGCTGTAGTCGACGGAGCCCACCTTCAATTTGATGCAATGTTGTTAGGGTGGGATGCGGCGTTGGTGGACAGGCTGACGTGGTGTTGCTGGTGGCTCGTCGGTGTGGAGGTTGACCCTCCCTGGTGATCGCCAGGACGTCGTCGCCGGCCGAAAGGCCTGGGAGATAGTCGCCGAGGACCTAGGAATAGGAGTTGATGTGCGACATATTGACGCTTGGGCTTCCCAAGTCCAATTCCCAATTAGATCGCACCATACCAGTTTCGCTAATTGGACTGATTTTTTAGACATAGGGTATTTTTTCCTACGGTTTTTCTATATAATTTTTCGTCTGCTCAGACTTGTTTGTAATTTCTTTACCTGCATTTATATATTTTTGATGATAAAAAAAAACGTTCAAAACAAATCAAAAGAGCAGAGGTTCAGACTATTATTTAAGCTAGTGAACAAATTTACATATTTCAGATTTGAAAATAAAAGAGCAGGGGTGCAAGGACTGCATGAACGCCCTTCGGTTAATGGGAATTAAGCTTGAAACAAATGTTACAATGGTTACATCCAAAACAGAATAAGCATGTTATTTAAGCCAGTGAACTTATTCACGTCACATCTCTCATATGTGGTACTCAAACACCAATACTCACGTGCAAGTATAATTAAAATGTACATGTAAATAGACGAGTGGGGTGCAGAGGCAACATAGACACCCTCCGATCCATGAGTCTTAAGCCCGAAACATATGACATATAGAAGTCACGTCTAAAACGTAATCAAGCTCTAATACCATGTCAGAAGCTCAATTCACCTAAAAGTTCAGTTTAGTAGATAAAAATATGTCATTATTTAAACAGATGAATAGATTCACATCTTTTTGAGGTGAAACTCTGAAACACTCAATAAAAATATTAGGACCTCTATGAAAAATCTTGCTTTTCAACACGTACTAATAACAAATATACCAATTCCTAGCTAGAGGTCAATGACAATTCATAATTATTATATTAACTAATATCTAACAAAGTTCACATATATCAAGCTCAAGGATTTCAATTATATAAGGACTGTATTTCATATTTTGTAATGAGTTTGTTAACACAATCACATCACACGCGATACAATAATTGACGAACCCAAATCAATTTACTGATCAAGAAAGAAAAACAAATCATACTTAGTCTTTGTCATTTTCTAAATTGTTCAAGCCGTTGAAACCAAATCCACGACTTAATTTACCAATTAATCAATACATAAGAACTAGATAGATAGATAGATAGATACCTTGTACAAGTCAATAAGAACGTTGTCGAGTGAATCCTGAGAGTTGTTGGAGCAACGGCCTCTAAAGGATTTGATAGCTTCAATGGCTTCTTCGGTTCGGTCCATTTGCTTCATCACCACTGCCATGTCCTTCAATGCACTATCCACTCTATCTCCTGCATTTATTGCTCTCCAGAACATCACTATCGCCGCTTCCGGATCCTTCTCAACTAGCTGTAATCCAACCAAACAGTCGTGTTAAAATCCGATCTACTTAGTTAGGAGTGCTCAAAATTATATAACTATCATTGAATATGTGAACATAGATTCATATTTGCGCAATAATGTGTATGTGGATAAGTGAAGACCCGTTACCAAAGGTTGATATAGACCTCATGTCACATTCTGATCTCCATGTCGAGGATAAGTGAAAGACCCTATAATACTTCAACTATACATGATTTTTAAGGCAGTGTCCTCAAATAAATATTATGTCAATTTACCACTTAATGTTTAATAATGTAAACTAAAGTGATACAAGGGAAAATTGTAAATAGATGTCATATGCAATATGACACGTTGTGTTTTGTTAATAGAGAAAAACACAGCTTCTTATCAAATGTGTGTATTTTTATAAAAATGACAAAATTATACTTCAAACAAAAAATTACTTTTTAAAAACAAATATTTTAAAGGTTTTTATCTTTTAAAAAAATTATATGATCAAATTCTGCAATATAATTTTTTTAGTTTAGAATATAAATTTTTAGTTAAAATTATTTTTTTTAAATCATGTTATTAAATTTTTAATTCTTAATTTCGGGGATTTCATCGTTATCATAAAACCACACAAATTATGAAAAAAATGCAAATATCACAACATATTTTATCATTAAAAAACGCAACACCATTTTACAAAAAATATATTATATTATAGGTCATATATTTGCAGGTTGTTCCTTTATATAAAAGGCTAAAATTCTCTCCGAACATACACCACAACGGTTTGAGCCTCACAGTATTGGTGGAGAGCTGTAGATTTCGAATCCAGTTGTAAACATGGTAGGGACGAGTTACAACTGTAAATTTAAGATACGGCGTAATTCAAACAAAGTTTAAATTACTCCCTGGTAACATAAAATGATATAGTTGAAGATGCAAGTTCAGATCCATTGATGTATAGATGAAATTTTGATGACTTACGTACTAAAGTCAACTGAAAGATATAGAGAAAATGAGAAACCTGGGCGTGTTTGGCGCGAACGTAAGGACCATCGCCGGAAGGAATTTTATGTGCGGCGTGAAAATTAGAAATCGATTCCATTGAACGATACTTAATTGCTTCTTCTTGTTTGGTTGCTCCTCCAATTATAGGTAACGGAGATTCAGCTTATAAACACACGCAAAACAAATAGAGACAGAGAGGGGAGCAATAATTAATGTGTGTATGAGATTGGTACAAGCGAGCTGAACCTGGTCGATATTGTGTCTTTGTTCATCGTGTTTTTATGTCTTCCCACGTGCCACTCTAACCCAATTAGATTTACATCTCTAAATTTTAAATTATATGCAATAATGTTTTTAGGGTTAACTAATGATGACACCCGTCGAACCCTCGTTTCATGATCAATCATTCAAGTTTGAAAAAAAAAATTTGGTCACCAAAGTTTAAATCGTTAACACTTAAGTCAAAATTCGGTTAAATTTAATATTAATATTTTTGTAATGACCAACATAGGTATAATTTCAAGTTATATAATTATTTGAGCTTTTGAAATAATCATTGTAACTTTAAATAAATAGCAAAATCAAATAATGGTTAAAGCACACATGTGTCTTTTCACATAAATACGTTAATAATTTAAAAAAAATCACTATGAAATGACCACAGAGCCCTCTTTCTTCAACCTCCATCTCCAACCCTCCTTCATCTCCCTCTTGTTCGCAACCACCACTCCAGCACAAAAATCTCTCCCCCCTCAACCTTAACGACCACCAAATCAAAAATTTGAGGGCAGAGACGGTTTTCAAACGACGCCGGACCGGATCGGAGATGTTCTGGTGGCGGTCTCAACGAAGCCCTCGCACACGTTGGCGGTCTCGACGCAAATCTGTGGTGGCAGTCTCGAATCCACGCTCGACGATAGTTTTGGGGTTTTCGATTTCGATGGAGGAATCGTTTGTTTGGACGATGATGACTTATTTCACTATTGGGTTTGCTCAGGAGGCCCTGCAACAGGAGTTTCAGGGTTTTTGTTGACAAAAATTGTTCTTCGTTTAATTCGATGTTATAATTCCGGAAATGAGAGGCTTTTGAACAAGAAGAAGATAGGCGCAAAACGATGTCGTTCCAAGGCTGGAGTTATGAGCAATCTGATTGGTACACGTGGCATGACGCGAGAGGAGATTAACGCAGAGTTGGAATTAGCCATAGGGGCTGCTCAGCCTTCTTCTACAGCTCATTTGTGGTCCCAAACAGAGAAGAGGACAGGGAGGGCAGAGAAGGTGGAGGTCATGAGTTTGGCAGAAGGACCAACAGCACCGAGGAAGGCGCCGGAGGAAGAGGCTCGCTAGGGTTCCGATTTATATACTGTCTTGTTCATCATTTTAGGTATTGAAAAGTCTGATATGTGATTAGTGCCTCTTGAGGAACCTTCTCTCGTAAAGAGATTGTAACTATCCGATTTATCAATCAAAAGCTGTAATTTTGGGTCTTGAAATTCTAGTTTATTTAATTGAGTTACTTGAATCGTAACAGTGGTATCAGAGCCCTCCGTCCAGCGACAACCGCGATGACAAAGGGTGGAAATCAAGCAGCAGCGGGTGACCAAGCCAAAAGAAATGAAGCAACAATTGCAATTCTGACCACCAGACTGGATGAGATGTAAATTGAAATGCGCGAGATCGCTCCGGAGCTTAATCGGAAAGTCGAAGCTGGATTTGTTGGGGTGATGGCAAGGCTCGATGCTCGCGATAAGGAAATCATGGCTCGATTTGAGGCCCAAGACCGAGTGGAGCAGCTCAACTCGCAGACAGCCGTGGTGCTTGACGGTGAGTGCTCGGTTCAACAACGCCCAGAGGGACGCGGCACGGGGATTCAAACCGGGTCCCCAGCAGCTCCGGTACGCCCACCTGTGCTCACAACACCTCAAGTCTTAACACCCGAGGAAGCTTGTGGGTATGATTGGCATCAACATTATGTGAGGGAACAAGCCGAGAGGGACGGCAATGATGAGTTCCGGCGAAGTGGAGGAACCGAAGAAAACTACAGAAACAGAGGTAGAGACAAGCCTCCTCCTCCCCAATTTAAGACTCCTACCCTCTTATTTCCATCGTTTGATGGATCTGACTTGAGGGGATGGATGTTAAGCTGTATTGGTTACTTTTATTTCTGTGAAATTGGAGAAGAGTATAAGGTCAGATTGGCGGCTGTTCATTTCACTGGTAAGGTTAGAGCATGGTTTGCTGAGTATCAGTTGGGGAGAGGGTTCTTGCAGTGGGAACAATTTTGCAGAGATTTATCTATGAAGTTTGAGACTCAGGGGCACCAGGACATCTTGATCGATTTCAAAAACCTACAACATAAGGGAACTATAATGGAGTATGAAGAACAATTTGGGGAGTTGAAGACCATTATGGCAAGCAGAATTCCTGCCCTTAGAGAGAATCACTTCATTTCATTGTTTATTGGAGGATTGAAGCCTCATCTCAGGCCAGGAGTGCAGATGTTGTACCCAGAAACCTTGGAAAGGGCTATACAGTTAGCCAGGTTTGAAGAAGCCAAGCAAAACCAAAACCAGCAGAGCCATGCACCCAAGACTCAAGAAAGGTCATCCCAACTCTACAAATCCAGGTCTATGCCTGCTCAAACAAGGTTCTACAAGCCAGCCAACAATACGGGCAGAATTAAAGAACATATCAACAATGCTACATCCCAGGGCATCCCTTATAGAAAAATCACAGAAGCGGAAATGAGAGACAGGAGGAACAAGGGATTATGCTATACATGTGATGCAAAATACAGCAGGTCTCATGACTGCCCAAATAAGGGACAACTATTTCTGATTGTGCAAGAATGGGATGAAGATGATGACCCTCCGCCTAACCAAGGCTTGGTGCTTCATGAATTTGGCCTCGAGGAAGAAGAACATGAATCAGTGCACAACCAAGAAGTAATTACTAAGAAGCTCTATGCATGCTTGGGGAAAATAATGGTGCCAAGTCTATCAGAGTTACTGGCAAAGTGGCTACTCACTCAGTGTCCATACTAGCAGATACAGGTGCCACTCTCTCTTTTATTGACACTTTCACTGCAAAAAGGCTCAAGCTAAAGCTTTACAGAGGAAAGGCAGTCTTGGTGAAGATGGGGAATGGAGAAAAACACATTACAGGTACAAGAACCACCATTGAGTGGGAAATTATGGACAAGGTCTTTACATGGGAGTTCTTGGTTATGCCTATTGGTGATGCAGATGTAGTTCTGGGAGTGGATTGGCTTACTCCCTTAAGTCCCATTGGATTTCATTATAAGTACAGGGCATTATTGGTTACTATTAAAGGAACTCCTTTCATTATGCATGAAGATCAGGCACCACTCACCATTTCTATGGCCAAGTTTCAAGAAGTCTGTCAAGAGATGCTAGATGGCCACAGCCTCATGTTGAGCGAATTTTTGAGTATAGAGAAGCAGAACGAACACAAGCCTAGTGGTGAGATGCAGGAAGTCCTAGAAGAATTCAGTGATGTTTTTGAGGAACCAAAAGGCCTCCCTCCCAGAAGGAAACATGATCATGCCATTCCATTAAAAGAAGGGAGCCAACCACCATCCCTCAGACCTTACAAATTGAGCTTCCAGCAGAAGAATGAGGTGGAGAAGATGTGCAAGAAGATGTTAGAAGATGGAATTATCCAGGTGAGCCATAGTCCCTATGCTTCTCCTATTATTTTGGTTAAAAAGAAAGATGCTAGTTGGAGGTTTTGTGTCGATTATAGGAAACTCAATGACCTAACTATTAAGGATAAGTTCCCCATCCCCACCATTGATGAGCTATTAGATGAGTTGCACAATAGCACCATTTACTCAAAAATAGACCTCAGGGCTGGCTACCACCAAATAAGACTTAAGGCTGGAGAGGAACCTAAGACGGCTTTTAGAACTCACACGGGCATTATGAGTTTACAGTAATGCCATTTGGCTTGACTAATGCCCCTGCTAGTTTTCAAGCCATGATGAACCAGGTACTTAGTGACTTCTTAAGGAAATTTGTTCTTGTATTCTTTGATGACATACTTATTTACAACAGGTCTGAGGAGGAACATTTGCATCATGTGAGGTTGGTGCTGCAGAAACTCAGGGAGAATCAACTTTTTGCTAAACTGAGTAAGTGTGAGTTTGGAATGAAACAAATTGAATATCTAGGCCACCTAATTTCCGCAGAAGGAGTGAGAACTGATCCTAAAAAGATTGAGGCCATGGTTGAATGGCCTAAGCCAAGCAACATCAAGGCTTTGAGAGGCTTCCTTGGCCTTACTGGATACTACAGGAAGTTTGTAAGGGATTATGGGATAATTGCAAGAGCCCTCACCAATTTACTGAAGAAGGACTCTTTTAAATGGAATGCAGAAGCTGAGGGCAGCTTTCAACGACTTAAGCAGGCAATGTCTAGTGCACCAGTTTTGAGACTCCCTAACTTCAGCTTGCCTTTTGTTATTGAAGCTGATGCATGCGACTTTGGGATTGGTGGAGTATTAATGCAACAAGGGAGGCCAATAGCCTACCTCAGCAAAAGCTTGGGCCCTAAGAATCAAGCACTTTCTACATATGAAAAAGAATTGCTTGCTATTGTAATGGCTTTGCAAAAATGGAGGTCTTATTTGCTCAACCACCACTTCATAATCAAGACAGACCAAGAAAGCTTAAAGTACCTGTTGGATCAGAAACTCACAACCACACTACAACACAAATGGTTGGCTAAGTTGCTAGGATTGTCTTACCAAATTGAATACAAAAAGGGTAAAGAAAATGTTGTGGCTGATGCCTTATCTAGAATACCAAGAGCTGAGCTACATGAATACTCAGTTGTGGTCCCAACTTGGATTCAGGAGGTTTTGGATAGCTATGAAGGAGACACTGAGGTGGAAGAATTGATTATGCAATTAACTCTTGCTCCAGATTCTATTAGAGGCCACTCTCTCAAGCAAGGTCTGGTCATGGTAGAGGAGAAGATTTACTTGGGAACAAGCACCAATATCAGAGACAGGGTCATGAAAGAAATGCATAGTGCTGCACTAGGAGGCCACTCAGGTATAACTGCAACTATTAAGAGAATTAAGAATTATTTCTATTGGCCTATGATGGGAAGAAATATCAAAGAATTTGTGCAAAATTGTGAAGTGTGCCAGAGATGTAAAGCTGAGAATGTGGCCTATCCAGGGCTGTTACAACCCTTACAGATTCCTCAGCAAGCTTGGGCAGACATAGCCATGGACTTTGTAGATGGCTTACCCAATTCCCATGAGTTTGATTCAATCTTTGTGGTGGTAGACAGGCTGACTAAATATGCTCACTTCATCCCTCTCAAGCATCCCTACACTGCCCTCTTTGTGGCTCAAATTTATATGGACCATGTGTACAAATTACATGGACCTCCTGCTAGTATTATGTCTGACAGAGACAAGATTTTTGTGAGCCAATTTTGGCAAGAGCTCTGGAAATGCATGGGAACAGAATTGAACATCTCAAGCGCTTATCACCCTCAAAGTGATGGTCAGACTGAAAAAGTGAATCAATGCCTAGAAAACTACCTCAGAGCCATGTGCTTCCAATATCCCAAGAAATGGGTGAAATGGTTGAGTTTTGCTGAGTATTGGTATAACACTTGCCACCACTCAGCACTCAAACACTCTCCTTTTGAAGCATTGTATGGGTTCAAGCCAGCTTTACCAGGTCACATTGACTTCAGTCCTAAGGTTGCTACTGTGGAGGACTTCATTAAGCACATGCAGCAACTCACAGAGGTACTCAAGGCCAATTTGAAGGAAGCTCAGGAAAGAATGAAGTTTCAAGCTGACAAGAACAGGTCTGAAAGGAAATTTCAAGTGGGGGAGATGGTGTATCTTAGGCTACAACCATATAGGCAAAACACTATAGCTTTGCACAGAAACATGAAGTTGGCTCCCAGATTTTATGGGCCTTACAAGATTTTGGAGAAAATTGGCTCTGTAGCTTACAGACTTGAGCTACCTGGAGAAGCTAAGATCCATCCCGTCTTTCATGTATCCTTGTTAAAAAAGCAGTTGGGAGCTTTGAATTCTCTAGTGTCACAATTGCCAGAGATTAATGAAGAAGGTCAGTTGAAGGTTCTGCCAGAGAAGATATTGGAAATTAGGATGGTCAAGAGAGACAACAAAGCAGTAACTCAATATTTGGTGCAGTGGATTGGGGCGGCTCTTGAAGATGCTTCATGGGAGGATGCTTCGGTTTTCCGTTCCCAGTTTCCTGACTGTGGGCTCTTTAAGCAGCTTGAGGTCAAGCTTTTTCCCAGGGGAGAGCAATGTTATGATTCCGGAAATTAGAGGCTTTTGAACAAGAAGAAGATAGGCGCAAAACGATGTCGTTCCAAGGCTGGAGTTATGAGCAATCTGATTGGTACACGTGGCATGACGCGAGAGGAGATTAACGCAGAGTTGGAATTAGCCATAGGGGCTGCTCAGCCTTCTTCTACAGCTCATTTGTGGTCCCAAACAGAGAAGAGGACAGGGAGGGCAGAGAAGGTGGAGGTCGTGAGTTTGGCAGAAGGACCAACAGCACCGAGGAAGGCGCCGGAGGAAGAGGCTCGCTAGGGTTCCAATTTATATACTGTCTTGTTCATCATTTTAGGTATTGAAAAGTCTGATATGTGATTAGTGCCTCTTGAGGAACATTCTCTCTTAAAGAGATTGTAACTATCCGATTTATCAATCAAAAGCTGTAATTTTGGGTCTTGAAATTCTAGTTTATTTAATTGAGTTACTTGAATCGTAACATTCAATCACAAAATACACACAAGAAATTGTAATTCAATATCGGCGGCAAGTTTCAGGGTTCGTCGAGGTTTGTAACCGATCCTCACTCGACCAACTTCGAGGAGCTCCGCAACGACCTCATCGTCGTCGAGAACCATAACTCCAGCGACGACTCACGTTGACTGACCTGATTCTGGTGATAATAAGACCTCCGAGGAGTGCGAGGCCCACGAGCGGCAGTGCCTCAACCTCTCCATCAACGAGAAGCTCCTGATGTAGAGGGATTTATATGTAATCGCACAAAAGAAACACGTTCTGAAATCTGGACAAAAAAGAAAGGGAGGAGAGTGACACGAGGGGTGTAAGTGTAATTTCATTAGTTTTTGAAAACTTTTTATATTAAAAGACAAATCTATCCTCCAAATTTTATTTAAATTGAGGGTAATGTGGTCATTTCATAGTTATTGTATTTTAATTTTTAATTCTTTTAATCTTTTACTTGAAAAGTCAAATTTTCCCTCACAATTTTACTTACATTAGTTATTGGGATAATTCCAAAAGGCACCCCCTAAAATTGCCGAAATCTCACATAATACCCCTTAAAATCAATTGTCTCACCGCCACCCCCGTAATTTATGTATTTGTCTCACTTATGTTTTCACCGTTTGGTTCCGTCGAAATCACCGTTAACTCCATACAAAATATCTGTTTTGCCCCTGGTTTGATTGATTAAGTTGAAGCATCTCAGACGACTGAGTAACACTTTCAAAGTCTGAGACCAAAAAGAAGAGCGAAAGGTGGAGCTCTCAAAGGCGATTGAAGACGAAGCAGGCAACTGAAGACGGAGCAACGATTGTGGGCTTGAGGATCGAAGAATCAAAGAAGATCGAAGATGGAGGATGTAAGATTCATGCTTTTAATTTAGGATTGAAAACTAGGGTTCGTGGTTTGGGAAATTAATGTTTATAAATTTTTTAGGGTTTTTGTATGTTTTTTATTCATGAATAGAACTAAGTCTTGTTCATATGTTTATTTTGACTTGTGGTATGTCTTTGATTTTGGATCGAGTTTGCTGATTTTGCTGATTCTGTTTCTTCTATTTTGACTAAGTCTTGTGCTTAATTCCCAAGTATGTTTCTGCTAGTTTTGCATTACCTCTTTGGCACTTAATAATTCATAACTTTAACATTCAGACTATTGATTATTATATTGATGTTGCAAGTGCTACACAGTTTCTTTTCCTGATGTGAGTACCCGTTTGTATTTTTTTTTTAAATTATGTTGTTAAAGTGATCATAGTTTTACTTTTAGATAGTACATATGTTGATAATGTAGTGTGTTTTTGTTGCTTTGCTGTAGATTCAGTTAATAAGGATTGAATTGAGAGTACCTGAATATGGGTGGACAATGCTAAATTCTTTTAGGGATTATTAGATTAATTTTATGAGTTATTTTATAAAAAAAATTGTGTTGTCTGAAATTCGCAGGAAGAAAATGGAGGGAACAGAGAATATGTTTATACACCTACGTGTGATTATATGACCCCACAAGTCGTGGAAAGCCTTCTTCAAGCCAATTATAGCATGGAAGAAATTATATCTGTAGGTACTCGGGCAGAGGTAATTTCCAGTGATAAGGAAGATGGTGTTGGACAGAGGAGGGAAAAGGTAGTTGAGGAAGTGGGTGTTCAAGAAGAGTCCGTGGAGGAAGAGGTTGTTCAAGAAGAGGTCGTTGAAGATGAAATCGAAGAAGATGACTCTGACGATTCTGATTATTATGAAGCTGAAGATTGTGAAAATTCAACCGAGATAGAGACATCTGAAGAAGAAAAGGAAACAGTAGACGAGGCTGAGAAGTGGTTCAACTCAGTTCGGTTTGATAAAAATGGACATCGAGTGTTCGTGGAGGAAGCACCCGAAGAGGAAGATTTTGATGAAACAGAACTGGTTGGAGTGAAGGAAAATAGGGTAGAACCGGTTCGACAAAGTGCAGAACCTGTTCGGCCGAGGGCACCACGGGTTCAGCGAGAGCGACCGTGGAATGGTGTTATGTGGACAGAGGAGTCTGACATGACAGCACCAGTGCTTGACAAATATTCAACATTTGAAGATGCTAGTGTGTTCCGGACTGTCTTCAAACATTATGCTGCCACCACGAAGTTTAGTTACCAGCCTGCGAGAAATGAGAGATTGAGGGTTGCATATATGTGCACGACAAAGGGCTGCAAGTTTTGGTGCTGGTGCAGTAAAATAGGAGGTGGCCCTAACATGAAGATAAAAAAGTGGAGACCAGAACACACATGTGGCCATCCGGCGCGTAACAAGAGAATGACATCCGATTTTCTTGCACAAAGGTATATAATTACATTATAAATTTTACATCTTCGAATATAAAACTGGAATTTTGAAGAGATTTAACAATTTTCCTTACAATACATATTCCTTGCCGACATACGCGCTAACCCGACGATGAAGATTAAGACACTTCAAAATATCATTACCGATAAGTTGGACGTTAGAATCGGGAGATCTTCATTGTATAGGACTCTGTGGAAGGCGAGAGAAATGCTAACTGGTGATGTGGAAAAGCAGTACGAACTATTGCACACGTATTGTGCACAGATCGAGGAAACAAATATTGGGAGCAAGACGAAGCTGGACGTAGTGCATTATAAAAACCCAATTACGGATAAGTATGAAGGAAGGTTCCGCCGTTTGTACATACGGTACGGTGTGCAAAAGAAAGGGTACCTCCTCGGTTGTCGTCCAATCGTGGGGATTGATGGATGTCATCTCCGAGGGAGATATGGAGGCCAACTCTTAGCTGCTGTTGGGTGGGATGCCGACGACGGAATGTTTCCGTTGGCATTCGCCGTCGTAGAGCAAGAGAACAAAGAGTCGTGGAAATGGTTTCTTGAAGCATTCTTTCAAGATTACGGTACATATGAGCAGAGGGATTGGGTCTTTATGTCGGACAAGCAGAAGGTAATCATGTTATATGATTTCTGATTTTTTTTAATTATAAGTTTACTGAAATAATATGAATTTCTTTATAAAATTTTAGTTTTTTAATTATATGATTTCTGAAATTTGCTAATTATAAGTTTGCTGAAATTTTCAAAAACTATTTAGAAAATTTCAGTTTGTTGGTAATTTTAGTTTTAAAAAATTTATGGAATTCATAGTTTTAGATTATGTTGCTGACATTCTTTAGAAAATTTCAATCTTTATAATTATATGATTTTTGTTGATTTAAGGGTTTGGTGAAGTTGTTCAAGCATTGGATACCTGAAGTCGAGCACAGATATTGTATGCGCCACATGTGGGAGAACTTTTATCTGTCATTCAAGGATCCAAGAGGGGATATTTGTCCCAACTCCAGGACTTGGAATAGGCTCCACCAGTAGCACTTTGTCATCTTCACCAGCAGCATCAACAACACCACCATTTTCTGGAGGAAATCGTAGGCAAGAATATGGAGCAACTATGAGATTTGGTTATGCAACCTTATCTACCTCTCAACTACCCCCAAAGCCATTGAAGACTCCACCAAACAACTCTTGCTCTCAGCCTTGAATGTGTTATCTTTACTTTGTTTCCTTTTAATATTTAATGCCCAACTGATTGATGGGATTGAAGGATAAGGGGACAAGGAATCAACTTTTGGTCCCCTTTTGTTTTTCAAAGCTGCAACTATTTTGGAGTCTAGCTTGCAAGTTGGACTTGGCATGTGCATTTTGTAACTTCTGTTTTTTATGGTTGCTTGGAATTTCTGGTTTTTATGAGATGTGGATTGTTTCAACTTGTTTATGCTTTTGTATTACTGGTTTTCAATGAAAACTTATTTCTTTTAAACACTCATGTATGTTTTTAATTTCTGAGTGTTTAAGAGATGTTCAATACACTTTATGAGATGTTGTGACTGTTTTTTTATATAAGCAGGTTATGGATTCACTTATTTGCAGACAAGTCATGCAAAAATTTTAAGAAAATTCATAAAAATGTACATGGGTGAGAAAGAGAGCATGTGATTGCATTATGCAGTACAGTTACATATACGCATAAAAAGACTTTATATGCAGAACTCTCTTCCTCTCCACTGCTCTTAAATCTTATTTTCCTTGCAAAAATACTGCTATAAAGCAGTTGTTGCCTTCCAACACTAGTTTCCTCCTATTATCACCTCAACAAGGATTTACCGTGTAAATTTAAATTACCCACCAAGAATAGGTTTTGAGTCTTAACCTGATAATATATGCATAAGTGAAAAGCGTTCAACTATGTGAAGTGAAGCAACCCACACTGCTTTGAATCTTCTTTTTGGGTCATGGTTCTGCCCATTTGGGCTTTATTAATTCAAACAAAAAGCAAACAACTTTGTACTATTTACAGTATATGTCAACATATATTATTTTCTCACTCTTTGATGGAAAAAATCAAGCTTTCTATTCATGAAAAAAATCAAGTTTCTTACAAAAAAACAGGAATGTAATGCCCTCTATTTAACAGAAAGAAAACAAGAACTTCCCAACATCACAAACTAGCTAATTTTCAACTCCAAATCTGAATTTCCTAAACCTCCAATTTCAGCTGTTAAGGTAGGGTACAAAAAGAACACAGTGACAGAGATGAGGAGGGCAGAGGATAAGAGGAGGCATTGGAGACTTCTCTGCTTCTTCTTTACCAGTCTCTCTTGCAGAGGTGAATAGTTCTTCCTCAGCTGTAAATAACAACATTTTACTCCTCTTTCTTGTTTCTCAAAAATGCCTCTACATCAAACAAATCAAAACAGTTCAAAAAATATCATTCTAAACCTCCTAGAAATCCATTTAAATTAACATACTCGTTTATGCACATTTCAACTCTGCTGATTCCAAGCCAGTGAAATTGAATCTGAAAACATATACCTACTTACAAGCTCCATAACTAAGAACACAAGGCACCCAATTAATAAAAAAAAAACAAATTTCAATTTAACTAATGAACTAACCTTAAGATTGAACTTGTTCTTCATTTTCAATTTTTCATTCACCAAGGCTTTAACCTCCTCCCTTGTGAAATCAACAGTACCACACTCCAATCCACCAATTCTTGGAGGAGCACTACTTTGGGCAAGATCTTGCCTCTACCCACCGTTCAACACTGAAAATATCTGTCGGGACCTTCCGTTATTTGTCGTGCCCACCATATTCAATTCCCCGATCTCTCTCTCTGCTTCACCTCATCAAAAATCGAAAACCCCAAATGAACACACCAACAATAAATCGTCCAAAACACACAAACAGATAAGAACCAAACCCAAATCTCTAGAAACGCATTGCGGGTCTCCAAACCCTCGAACGATTTGATATTCGAATCCAAAAACGAGAAACAAAGAATACCCAGAAAGAGAAACAGGGTGAAGATCGAGACCCAAAATAGCCAAATATCAAGAATCATGACCAAGTTGGCTTGTTGTGCTCGTGCTCGTGACGATTCTTAGTAGATGACTGTTGTGGTTCTTGGAATGGAAGCCATTTACATGAGCTCTCCTCCTCCTATTCATCTATAATTATCTAACTCAAAGTGGAAGGGTAGTTTAGGTATTAATTAAATTTCTCAACCACACGTGACATGCACATGGTATAAAACAAACAGAAGTAAACAGTGAAAACAAAAGTGAGACAAATACATAAGTTAGGGGGGTGGTAGTGAGACAATTGGTTTTAGGGGGTATTATGTGAGATTTCAGCAATTTTAGGGGGTGCCTTCTGGAATTATCCCTTAGTTATTTAATGAGGGGTGAAATAGTCATTTCGTAATAATATCAATAATCACATAAAATTTAAAATTATAACTCGAGGGCTTTTTGGTCATTACAAAAATATTGTTGTTAGATTTAACAGAATTTTGACTTAAGTGTTAACGTTTTAAACTTGGGTGACCGAGAAGTTGTTTTCCAAACTTGGATGATTAATCTTGGAATGAGGTTTCGGCGGATGTACTAATCTGTCATTACCCTTTTTACACCAAACTATCATCCTATTTCATCAAAAAATCGGCGAGGGACAATTCCCACACCTATAGATATAATGTTACACTCACAAATGTACAAAAGCACATAATCAATTAAGCAACATATCCAATACACATAATAGATAAACATCACATCCAGCAAACTAACAACACAACTGAACAACTAAACACAAACTCTTTTCCAATTAATTATCGGGACAATCATAAGAAATGAGACAATTTTGTAATTTTATACATCACAATGTACAATGCAATAGACCGATATTCGCTTATATTAATTAGGGCCTCAATTTTGGAATCAAGATAATGTTGGTGTTGTTTAGCTCATATGGAAGAATTCTTAAAGAGAAAAAAAATCATGAACTGCCTAAATCATATATGTCTTTGTCATAAATTAATGAGCTTGTAAAAATGTCAGGTTAAGTTTGTCTGGACCTGGAGCTTTACTAGGCTTTATGCTTGAAATTTTGGTTAGTCACGGGAGTAAAATGTCGTACACAATATCATGACTTTATGTTCAACAGCTTGCTCAATCACAGTAACTAACTACTAATAAATAAAAAGAAATAGAAGACACACAATATGTTTACCCAGTTCGGAGTAATATCACTTACATCTGAGACACTCTGCCAGTGCAAGAGATTTCACTAGACGGTAGTCAATAGTACAACAAAGGCATCAACTGATTGTCACACAAATCATTGTCCTAGCTACTATTACTACACGTGAATACCTAGACTATAGACTCCTCCTGTCTTTGAGATCCTTCTCAATTCCACTCTCCGAACAAACGCATATGCTCGGGTGATCACAGTCTTCGACAACACGTGAGTCTTCAATCACGTAAACACAGGAATTCAAATCACACAACCACTCAATCTTCTCGAATAGTGGTTTGTGAATTACATCGTTCTTATCAAATCATACAGTCTTCTAACACGCATGTCCTGCACGCTTAGAAGCTCTAAATATTTGCTCAGAAGAACGTCAAGCTGTCAAGGGGGAAGCTCTCACCTTTTATAGCAGCTAACACAAACAGTCTTGAGGCACCACCAGGGATTCCTTTTCACTCGAGAGGTATCTTGTCATACCAAGACGAATCTAGATGTATATTGAGTTTCCTAACTCATATAGACCAAGAATATATTGATGTAGTCAACTTCCGAAGATATTCAATATAAGACGGGAGCTTGAAACATAAAAACTTGAAAAATAAAAACTTGCCGAAAACTTAAACTGATAGAGTATGTCAAATGATGCCTTACCATAAGTTGAGACATATAGACCGACATCTTTTTTCATACTGAAAATACAGTCAACGCTAAACGTAACAACAATACTCAAGACAAAAACTTAAATTATAAAATATTTTCAGAATATATATCAAATTAAAATTTAAAATTGACCAACTTTAATTAGGTTTGACTGAATTAACTCATAAAAAATTCATAAAACTAAACCATCGAGAACGTGTCATAAAATTTGGTTCAAAACTTAACCAACCAGATTTTACCAAATTCTCGTGAAAATCAAAGAAAACCTGAGATTGCTAAAACACCAAGGGCTGTTGATCTCAATTGTTGAAAGGTTCTCACCTTAATTAAAAATAGGGATAATTACACTTTGCCCCAGCTAAAATGATCACTTTTACGTTTTACTACAACTAAAAAAAAAGTTTACATTTTACTATCGCTAATTGCGTTTTTACACTTTACCCTAACGGTGTTAGATTTTGGATGAAAATTTTCATTTTATAACAAAAATACCTTTAGGGTTTTTTTTCCTAACTAAGATCAACCTCCACTCAAATCCGGTCAGACCCGGTTTAATTATTAATAATTCAAATAATATTAATTAATAATTAAAATAATAGTATTTATTAATAATATATGAAACTTTTGAATTACATGACTCTCTCATACGACTCCATTTCAAGCTCATAGTGTATCAAATCGAAGAGAATCGAAAGATCAACAACTTTAATGAAAGATTTATTTATTAATACTTAATATTATTTTGATATTTAATAATTAAAAAATATTAATTATTAATAATATATTTAATTATTAATAATATGGTGAAACTTTCGAATGACATAACTCACTCATACGAGCTTTGTTTCGGGCTCATAATATATCAAATAAAATAGAATCATAAGTTCAACAATTTCGAAGAAATGAGTTTTTGTCTAAAATTCCATCCAACGACAACAAGTTTTTTAATCTTTAAAAAAAATTCGTCCAATATTTACCAGTGTTAGAGCAAAATTGTAAAAAAGTTATTAATAATTAATTATTTATATTTTTGGTAATAATTATTTATCACGTAAAATTAAATCAATTATTAATAATATATAGACAAATAATTCTTTCTTCAAAGTTGTCGACTTCCAATTCTCTTTGATTTGATATAATATATGAGCCCGAAACAAAACTCGTACGAGAGAGTTATGTTATTTTGAAAGTTTCAATATATTATTAATTATTATTATTATTATTATTATTATTATTATTATTATTATTATTATTATTTATAATTAGTATTATTATTACTATTAATTGATATTATTTTAATTATTAATAATTAATTTACTTGTAATTTTAATTATTGATAATTTATGATTGAAAAAATGATTTACTTTTATTTTTATTAAATAATTATAATTAATAATAATAATAAATTATTTTTTATTAATAAATATAAATTATATATTATTAATAAATATTATAATTTGATGAATAATGGCATCAATTTGAAATTTTGATGAATAATTGAGGGCAATTTCGACTTTTCATACAACATGAAAATTTTCCATCCAAAATCTAACACCGTTAGTGTAAAGTGTAAAAAATACGCAATCAACTGTTGTAAAATGTAAACCTTTTTTTTAACTGTAGTAAAATGTAAATTTTTGTTTTAGCTGTAGTAAAATGTAAAATCGGTCATTTTAGCATGGGCAAAGTGTAATTATCCCTTAAAAATATTAAATACCTTTCAAATTCAAGACATTTTATTATCTACTTGTATGGATTTCGTTTCTCAAGAAAATAATTTTAGATGGTTGAGGTTGAAGCTGGCCGTGATATCAGTTGGATTCATTAATTTGTCATTTTACTGTATATTTTTGTTATTATCGTATCTACTTTATTTTAGATTATACTGTGTGCACCAGAAAACAAAAGGGGACTTGGCCGAACTGTAAAAAGTAAAAAGACACTTCTCATTCCACAAGGACATTATCAAATCTACTAGTAGCTGCATTTTCTTTCCATTTTTTGAGCGGTCAAAATTATTTTTTTAATAAAAATGTATATTTTATTATGTTAAAGAGACGGCTGTTCTGCTTTAATTAGGGACAGTATTTTGTCAGACCGACGGCACGTCATTACACCAAAATTGTGTGAAGAAAAATCAGCAAAATGGTGACTTTTAATGTGGGTATATATATACACACGCGGACACTTTGTTACTCCTAACTATAGCGAATGATACTTTTATACTCTAACTATTTTTTTTTTTTAGTATTATGACAATTTTTTTGTAACAACCTACGGTAAAATAATTAAAATGCTCTCCAATGACTTTTAAATTTTTGAATAAACAAATTTATGTAATGACTATTAAGCCCTAAAATTTAAGTTTAGATTCGGATTATAATTGTAAGGAATAATGACACTTTGTTACACCTAACTATAGTGAAATGACACTTTCATACCTTAACTATTTTGTTCTCTTTTTTAGTACCCTGACAATTTTTTCGTGACAACCTACCTCTAAAATACCTAAAATGCCTAAAATGCCCTTGGTTTAAAAAACTAAAATTGAACTGGTTCAATTTAGTTTATCTCTGGTTCAATTTGGTTTATATTTAATATGCAATTACAATTATACCCTCAAATCTAAAATTAAATTTAAGGGCATGATAGTCATTTCAAAACAAATGGTGAAAAGGCCATTTTGCCCTCCTCTTCCACCTCTTTCTCTCTCTCTCAACCTATCCTTCTCTCTCTCTCTTCAACCGTTCATCTTCTCCACCATACTGGATAATGTTCTTCCTCAATTCCTAAATTGTTAATAATCCCCAATTTCTAAACTTGATAGTTTACTAGATGTTAATAATTCCCTATTCCTAAAATGTTTTTGCTCTAAACCGAACAAACAAATTTAGGGGGGTGGATAGTGTTCTTCAAAATTATGGTAGAAAATTGCCGACCCATCGATGGAACTGAGGAATTGAGTCCTGAAATGGGGTTTCATTGGAAGTGGCGATTTCTCAGGTGGGTCGGGTTGAATTTGATGTAGTAGTGAAGCGTTGACGACAATTGGGGTTTTTTTTAAGGTGGAGCCATGGAGGAGGAGATGGAGATTTGGGTTTTGGGTTTTCTCCATTGTTGAAGAAAAAAAACACCAACGACGAGATTATGACAGTGAAAGAAAAAGAAGAAGAAGAAGTTGTTGATGGGTTGGTGTGTTCGTCGATGGCGGTGGCTCCGACAAAGCTATTGGAGGGTCTGCAGGAGCAGGGACCACCTCCGTTTTTGAAGAAGACACAAGACCTTGTCGCCGGCAAGGGAGACTCCGGCGACGACGCTGTCATCGACCACCGTCTCGACCCCTCCTTCCTCTTCAAATCTCCATAGCCAATGGTATAGGTTGAAAATTTGAATGGCCCATAAGGGTAATTTAGTCATTAAAACTTAAAATTGAACCATTTCAATTTTGGTTTGATAAAACAAATTGAACCGGTTCAATATTTATTTGATAAATCAAATTGGATTGGTCTAATTCTAGTTTCTTAAACCAAGGGTTATTTTAGGCATTTTGAACATTTTAGAGCTAGGTTGTCACAAAAAAACTGTCAGGGTACTAAAAATGAGAATAAAATAGTTAGGGTATGAAAGTGTCATTTCGCTATAGTTAGGTGTAACAAAATGTCATTATCCTTAATTGCAATTGCATACTAAAAATAAACCAAATTAAACCGGTTGGATTTTTGTTCATTAACCCAGGGGTAGTTTAGGTATTTTAGGCATTTTAAAGGTAGGTTGTAACAAAAAATTTGTTAAGGTACTAAAAAGAGAGAAAATTAGTTAGGATATGAAAGTGTCATTTCGTTATAGTTAGGTGTAATATATATATATATATATATAGAGAGAGAGAGAGAGAGAGAGAGAGAGAGAGAGAGAGAGAGAGAGAGAGAGAGAGAGAGAGAGAGAGAGAGAGAGAGAGAGAGAGAGAGGAATGCATTCCTCTACAAATTTTGTGTTTTTTACAAACTGTCCAAACTCACTCATAAGGCTGTCCATAACAAGATAGTCGGCACGGAGTGGACACTCTCAATAATGTCATGTGGCAGCCACAATGAAGAGTCTCTTCAAAAGTGGGTGATGTGGAAGGAGGGATGGAAAGAGAAGGAGTGGGTGCACAGAGTATGAGAGAGAAACGAGGGACTCCCTAATTTAATATATAATAATGTATTAAATAGGTAATATGCAATTTCTTTAAATCATAAATATATATTACCAAATAATATGTCTATTTTTTTAAGGTAAAAGCGAATTATATTGATTTAATAGCAACTAACCCGGCATCAAGCCGAACAACTAAAACTATTGATGGTGGGACAGAACCCTCACCATAATTCTCGCTACTGTTAGTTAAGACAAAATTGGCAAATTCGTGAGCCATTTGATTACACGTTCCTACACAAACACCGTACACTTATGATTTCTCCAAAGTTGTTCAGCTCGACCCGTTTAACATCATGCAGAGCCACGACCTCCAACTCATGCGGATGGAGAAGTCCCGTGATCACGCTACATAATGCTTTACACATGTATCCATGATAACCCTGGAGACCAATCGACACGAACCAGTTAGCATAATGCAGAGCCCTAACCTCCAACTCATACGGATGGAGAAGCCCCGTGATCTTGTTGCATACCGCCTTGAACCAGCTTCCTCGACCAACCCTGCGATCAATATGGGCATTGCGGGGATCCCCAGTTTCCTTCCAGTACCAATATGGCATCCATGTGACATATTGAAGGTTAAGCAAGTCGAGTCTCCCTAATTCGGTATGCTTGTCTGAGTCTGCACACCAACACCAGATGACTCCAGTTCCCTCCCAGTACCGATCCACCAACCCACCAAACCTGCCGGTTCCCTCCCAATACCTATCTATCAATGGTTCTCGGGTCTCAGCCCATCCTGACTTGAAACCCCTCTTCGACCCCAACCTCCTCCTCTTCCCCAACCCCTGCCAGACTTCCCATACTCCCTCCCTGTTACCTCATTCAACCTGCCCAAGCCTCCTTGAGACCACGTTATCACTCCAGTAACCTCTCCGTCTATCGCCACCAATATCCCGGTCTCCGCCATTCCTTCAGTTTCCACCACAATCTCCTCAGCGTCAACGAGAATAGAGATGTTCTGCTCCACCATAAACCCCTTGTTTCCTATAACCACTTCCCTGTTTCGAACCATGGCCTTCACTCCATGCCCCATCTTTAACCCTGTCTCCAACCCCCTCTATGACCACTCTGGCCCCCCGTTCTGACCCAAACCTCCCCAATCCCCCTGAGTCCCCTCTCTCCCCTTCTAGCCTCCACGTAGTCGCACCTCCTCTGTCCCAACCCTGCCCATCCCAAGTCACCACCGTACCCCTCTCCTGCTCACTGCCTCCCCTCCCTCGACCTCCGGCCGAGCTCCAATATCCCTGCCCAACCCCTTCTCCCGCCACCACCTCCCTCCCCTTCTCCCGCCCGACGCCTACACAGCCCCGCCCCCGGCCCTCCATTCTCTGCCGTCGCAACCCAGACACGACCCATCTGCATGTCCAGCCTCTCCCGTCACAGCCCCTCCCCAAGCCACCCGTCCTCACCTCCATCAAAATTCCCAACCTCCCCTCGACCCGACAATTCCCTACCATGCAACCCCCTCGAACCCATCTCACGACCTGCTCAAACCCACCGCTGCACGACTCTCGTCCCTTACTGCGAATCACATACCGGCTCGCCGATACCGCCGCAGCAGGACGCACCCACGCAACCGCGCAACTTCGCACTCTGGCGAAACCCTAATCGGGAGGGTGTAGACCGCTCCACACGATAATCGAAAAATACGTCTATTAATCTATAATAAAATATAAAATATATTCATAAAATATAATTAATATTTATTTTTTTGAAGAAAAATACAAATTTTATAATTAATTATATTTATTGTATAAATTTATAATTATATAATTAATTAAAATATAATTAATATTTATTGTATATATATATATTTCCATATTTGATAAATACATAATATGTTCATTAATAAAAAATTATAAAAATAATAAATAATAATAATAATAATAATAAATGTTGATGGAGTTGTATAGTTTAAACGCTCCAAATGAAATTCAACAAGATATGATCAAGAAGTTGAGGGAAGATTTAGGATTTTAATTATGTATTTCAATTTTATAATAATATAATTTTTTAAATTGTGTTTTTCATATTCGTGTTATAATAAAGTAGTTTGTTTTTTATAATTATAAATGAATAATAATGTTGAAATATTTAATTATATAGAAATAGTGTTAATTGAATTAAATAATATAAACACGAGGCACTTTGTTGTGGCATCCAAAGAGTGAGTACCTGCAAAAAGTGGGTGTGCTGATGTGGTAGCTCAAAACCTGACATATAGACTCCCACGGAGGCACTATGTTGTGGACAACCTAAGCATTGTTTTATAAAAATCTACGCGCACGCTCTCTCAGCGCGCGTCATGTGTCAAAGAAGGCTGACTTGCAGTGACTTTTCGGGTCGCAAAAGTTTCACACTCAGCACAAAAAGTTCCACACATGTCACCCTCAGGTGGAAATTTTGCGCTGAGTGTGGAACTTTTGCGACCTCAAAAGGTCTACGGGTCAGCTCTTGGACACGCATCGCGTGCTGGGAAAAAGTGCGTGCAGATTCTCATGTCTACCACTATATATATAGGAAGCATTCGGTTGAGAACCAATTGTGGTGTGAGAATATAAGAACCACTAGACAATAAATTATTTTTGTTGAACATTCATTTATTTTCAATGGCCAAAGTCTTACCGTTGGGCATTCACTTATTTCCGTTGGACATTCACTTTCATGGAATATCACCATTTTTATTGGACACTCACTTTTGGACACTTACTTATTTTTAATGTATAAAATCAGTTATCATGTTCTCACAAAAAAATTGGGTTCTCACATGTTTCGTCCCATAAGGTCTATATATATATATATAAGGTCTTGTGTGAACTTGGGAGAACCGTGTTTCCATTATTATGTCATGTATTTCCATTATTATACCATGTATTTCCATAACCGTGTTTTTATAATTATGACATGGATTTTCATAACATTATTATGACGAACCAAAAAAAACTTTTTTTTTCTTCCAATCTCTCGCAACACCCCTCCCCTCGAAGGGTAACACTTTCTCCTCTAGGTTATAGAAAAATACACGTCCCCTTATTACATTTGGGTGGATCTCACGGGTTCTCATGAAACTTTTGGTTCTCACTTGAATGTGTGTATATATATACAATCAGGTAAAAACTTTGGGGAATTTACAAACTGTCCAAACCCATGGCAGACATGAAAATCTGCGAGCAAGTTCTCCCAGCGCGCGACACGTGTCCAGGAAGGCTGGCCCGTAGTAACTTGTTGGGTCGCAAAAGTTCCATCTCCAGCGCAAAAGTTCAGTAGAACTTTTGCGACCTAGAAAGGCACAGCGGGCCAGCCTTCCTAGACACATGGCGCGCGCTGGGAGAACGTACGCGCATATTTCTACAAAACAACGTTTGTGATTGGTTTGTAAAAGTGCTCGGTAGTGGAAGGCGTCCACACACACACACATATATCAAATACAAACCGTCCAAACAGAGAATGTTATGGACCCGGTTGAATGCTAGTGTGAAAGTAGGGGACCTGGTTAAGAACCAGACCAAACAAAATTTTCTGTATTTGAATTTTTGGTAACATTTCTCTGGTTCTACCCATTAGAATCGATCGATTCTTAGTTTTTGTTAATTATGTGGTTTATGGTCTGACTCAGATTATTTTGATCCCGATTTTCACACAATAAATTAAAAAAATTAATATTAAAAGTTTTATTGAAAATCAAACTTTAAAATTTAACTATTACAACCCAATCAAATGATAAAGTTTGCAAATAAAATAGTACCTAGCAAATCAGTTCTGATATTTACATATACTCCAGTAATTCAATTCAATAAACTGGTTCCAGAATTCATAGTTATTCAGACAAATAATAAATACTTTAATAATTCAATTAAGTGATCCGATTATGGTTCTTACTGGTTACCCGACAGTTCTTGATTTTAAGAACCAAAATCGAACCAGAATTGATCGATTCTCTCAATTTAAGAATCAAGACTAAACCACTAACCCGCCATTCCCGATTTTTTGGTTTTGGTTTGTTTTGGTTCCTGGTTTCCGTGTCTAAAGTGCCTACTCGTATGTGAAAGAGTAGAATGTTATGAACCCGGTAGAATTTTGAAAATAATCGTGGTAGAACTTTGCTGCCACGTTTCGCGCGCTGGGACACTGCGCACACAGATTATCAACGATCCAACGTCGGGTAGAATGTTAGTGTGAAAGAGTAGAATTTTATGGACCCGATAGCACTTTTAAAATGATCGTGGAAGAACTTCGCTGCTACGTGTCTTGTGTTGGGACATTGCGTGCACAGATATTCAACGATCCAATTCTTGATAGAAGTTTGAACATTCTACTAGTTTGTACTGGAGTGCATTTGTCACACGCGTTTTTGAATGGATTTGACTAGTTACTATAAGCAAAAAAGAAGACCTTACCTTTCCCATTTTCATACTTTCCCTCATCCAGATTTGTCTCCTCCTCTCTCGTATCTAGTTTCCAACACTTCACCTTTTCCTTGTTTATACCTGAAAATCTATCTCTCTTTCATATTCATCACCATGCATTTCCCTTTTTATATTCATTCTCATTTAGAACATATATAAGAAGGGATGCACTCCAGTTCAAACCAGCTCAAATGTCCAAACTGTTCGAACCAATCTCAAGCCTTGGATTAGTGTAAATCTGCGTGTGCAATGTTCCAGCGCATGAAAGGTGGCCAGAAAGTTGACCCGCGGTGTTTCGAGTCCCAAACATTCCACCATTTTGCACAAAAATTTCACGTACGGATAGTTTGGACACTTCACCCGGTATGTACATGATTGTTGCTCTATATAAGTAATATTAGGGTTTGACGTTTGAGTATTAGGATTTTCTTGTTATTTTCATATGATTTTTTTATTAGGGATCACGTTATTCATCGATAAAATTATTATAAGTTAGAGATTTACATGATATTAGAGGTTGATTAGGTTAGATCTTGATTAAACTCTTTCGTTGTATCACTACCAATTTTCTCCGATACTATCGACGCATGGGTACACTGTTACTAAAAACAAAAGTACGCCGTCACTATTCATAACAACGCATAATATCGTTACTAACACGTCTTTAGTAACAACACACACCGTGAGAGTCGACACACCATTAGTACAATATCGCCACACATGTGTACATGTGTTGTTACTATAGTAACAACGTGTGAAGAAGATTCCGTCGTCACGATGTTAACGATGGTCGTCGACGGCGCCATTACCATATATGCGCCATCACTATAGCAACGATATACACGTGTACATATTCGTCGTCTCTATAGTATTGGCCAGGAAACAAATTGAATAACAAATATAATTATAAATAAAAACAAAAACAAAAAATATATATAATTTAATGAAATATGAAATGATATTAATATGAAAATAAAATTTACAAAACCGAAATTGTTTTATAATTACAAAATTCATACGACCTATAACTCATTTGGGAAAAGCATAGGAGGCATATCCGGCCTCAATTTTGGGAACACGACTACTTATATATGTATTGCGATAGAGATACCGTTTCTTCTGCATGAGAATTTGTTTGTTGGATTTGAGTTCTTAGTTCATGGTTCTCCTGTTGTAGTTGTATATGTCATTGACCTCCGTAGATTCATGCAGCTTAGATTATTGAATGGAATAGCCACTGTGAAAGATGATGCAACGGTAGAATTTCAAGTTCCAAGGGGATATATGTTACACCTCAAATTATTGGTGCCCGGTCGATGCATGCAGTGAAGTTGTTGATGAAAAAACACTTGATTGTACAGATTTTCAGTACATACCACCAATGCAAATGGTAACACTTATTGTTGGAAAACGCAGGGATATACAACCGTTTGTTGTGATTGGCAAACGTTTACAGGTTCTTTGTCACACAAGCTTTTATCGCATATAAATTTATGTTCTCAAACAAGCCTGTTTTAATATGTCCTTGACCCAAATGTTTGTTATCCAACTTTTCTCTATGTTAGCTGTATCAGTGGTACTCAATATTAATTTCAATTAAAGGTAAAATGTATGAAACGCGTAAAGTCATAAACTTATTAAGACAAGTTAATTTAGAAAATCATAATGAGGATTAAAGGCAAAGAGTGGAAACATTTTCTTTGCAGTAATTGGTGAAGTATGTTTCGTCCTTTTTCCTGTTCTTTTTAGAGGGAGATTTAATTCTAATTTGTATTCTTAGTTAGTGTGCTATGGAAGTGAACTTTTTATCTTTCAAATACGTAGTCATTGACTGACAAGTTATACACATTTTCTTCCCACTAGTACAACTTGCCAAAACAGATGAGTCATTGCTTACTTCGATTAATTTCTCAACTCTCCTCTATACTTTTTGCGATATGGTGTTGTTTGAGTTTTGCTTCCTTGAACATGTATATGTAAGAAAAAATTGCAATACTATAGTTTGTTATTATAGCAGGGAGGAACGTGAATAAGGATGCAAGTAGACGTGCATTTTGATTACATGTAACACTACATTTTAATGAGAACTTTATTGGATTGTTATACTATTCTTATGATTTCGATTTCTAATAATAAAATTAATCCAATACTTTATGATTTCGGTCCTCTGCAGTGAGTGAGAACCCTAAAGTAGGTGTTGCACCGGTAGAACTAGTGGGAAGATCCAGCCAAGCCATGGGAGGGAGATATAGGGTGAGAGAGAAGAGAGGGAGGTGAGCGACGCAAGAGGGAAGAAGAGAAAATGGGTCAAATGGCTCGTTTTGAAAATTAAAAAGATATTTAAAGAAATTCCAGTGAGTGAAGTTTAAAGAAAAACTTCAAAGGGTATTTTATTCTTTCAAAAAAGATATTAAAATAAACTAGTATATATATCGATACTGAACGAAAATGATGATAATGAAAAAATTGTAAAACTATCGTATCTCTGAAGTGAAAAAATGAACCGTAAATATAGTTATATATGAATCAATTAGTTTTTGATATATTTATCCAAGCTTTTATAAATTAATGGCACGAGAAAAAACGTTAAGGATTCGAATTCAAGACTTCCTTAAAATCAAGGTATTGAGTTATTTTTAAGGAAAATTACATTTGTGTGCTCCTAATTATACAATTTTTTCACTTCCGTAAGATGTAGAGATAATTCCATATACCACCCCTTAAAATATACCAAATCTCACCCAACACCCTCTAAAACCATTATTTTCACTAGCACCCCCTTAAAATGGCAAAAATCTCACTTGTCAAAAATTTATTGAAAAAAGACAAAAATACCCCTCTCCCTCACCATACCCTATGTCTCTCCTCCCTCCTTCCACCGTCGCCGGCGAGCCTCCCTCCGGCTAATCCCCTCCCGCCGCGTGTCCACCGTTCTGGCGATAATAGCGAAGATTGAGTTGATGGGGAGGGAGGCGAGGTTGAGGGTTTGGAGGGAGAAGGAATTCAAGGTGAGGATGGAGGGGGCGGAGAAGTGGAGGCTGACGGTGGCGGCGGAGGTGTTCGAGGTGGTGCCAGGAGTGACGGTGGTGGAGGGGATTGGCCGGAGGGAGACTCATCGGCGACGGTGGAGGGAGGGAGGAGAGACAGAAGGTATGGTGAGGGAGTGGTGATGAGAGGGGTATTTTTGTCATTTTTCAATAAATTTTTGACAACTGATATTTTTGCCCATTTTAAGGGGGTGCTAATGAAAATAATGGTTTTAGAGGATGTTGGATGAGATTTGGTATATTTTAGGGGGTGGTATATGGAATTATCCCTAAGACGCAGGGGACAAAATATCTCGTGCAAAGAAATCGAATAGGCCGATCGGGCCAGGATTTATGTTGGGCCAAGAAAGCCCATAGTATGATTATTGGGAGAAGAAAATTTGACTCCAGCGAGGCAAATTCAGTATCGCCGCCGACAACGATGAAATGACTGAATTGTCCCTGGCAAAAGACAGTTGGTGGGTTATGTGTCCGCTTTACACCACCCCCTCCTATTCCTAATACTGTACTGTACCCACTCCTCCGAACGTGCCTTTTTCTCTCTCTCTCTCCTTTTCCCGGTATCCAAACTCGCAAACCACCGCCATATCCTCTGGTTTGCAGATCTGTCGCTGGAGAGCTCGCCGGAATCTATGGCCGAACCGCAGAAGAATACTGGCGATGCTTCCGATGAAGTTCCGGTCGTCATCGTTGGTGTGGATTCGGAGCGTCGACCGAGTACTTCTTCTTCCGGCTCTGTCGAAATTTCGAGCGGAGGTGGCGGCGAGGAATTGAGTAGCAAAGAGGCCAGTGGAGGCGCTCCGGCGGCCTCCGGTAACACTGTCCCCTTAGGTTCGTGTATTCTTCTTTGCCACGATTTGGTTGCTTCGAGTGAACGCAAGCAAGTTGAATGTTGCTTTAATTTTAAAGAAACTGCTGTGTAGTTCACGAGGTTCTGTGTAGTGATTGATTGTCTTAGACGTTGCTGATCAGCACTGAAATGCACTAGGTTGATGATGATAGTTATCTCCTAATTTAATCAAAATTGAGTTTGAAGTTTACACCGTTAACTAGAAAGAGTGGATGCTCAGATGATATGCTGGGCTTACCACTCTTTTCAATCTTTCCTTTCAGTTGTGTTATAGAATATGTGAGAATTAACTGGTTTATGATCGCTGGGAAGTCAAATTAGTTTTGTGGATTTTTAGGGCATCTATAATCATTTCTGGAACTTGATCAGGTAAGATGGAAGTAGAAATGACACAAGTTATTTATCCTCTCAGACACCTCAAATTTCTGGTTTATTCTTCAGATCCACATTCGAGAAAGCTAGTGCAGAGGTAGTGTGTCATTTGGTATTTCAGTTTTGTAGATGTATCGGGCTGTGTTGTGACTTATCTCAGTTAACCTGGCTGAAGTGCCTATTTGATATGATCAGCGTGCAGTCATTTTCACCTTGGTTAGTTAATTTGGACTTAGTAGACTATTTTGGTATTGTAGTGTTTTCTAAGGTTGATAGTATGCATCACCTATCTTAGAATATAGGGCCGGAAGTTTGATGATTGATGGAACCAGAAGATCTTTGAGTAGAATGTTGGTAGAGACAGGTACAAGATTTTGCATACGGATTTTGCAGTTGGACTTACACTTTCTCTCACTTTTTCGTTGTTTTAAGGAATTTAAATATTTGAAGTAACTGTTTTCAGTCTGGTGTCGACCTATAAGAGATGTCAAACGTATTTGTTTTTTTGGAAATACATCCATCATTCTGATCCTGGGAACTTGACTATTCTTTCATGCTCCTTCCCTGTTTGGCTACTCATTTTATTTCCTGTTTCTTATTCCACGGTTGATCGCATAATACCTAGACTCGCTTTATTTGGAGTCATTTTTGTATTATTTTCTCAAGACATAAATTTCTAAACTGATGGGACCACAACCAAAAGTTTGAAGGCCATACTACTATCTTATAATGAAGAATTTCACACGTCTTGTATCTTTGGTCAAAATGGATTTTAAATTCACAACTTTGCTGACTTATTTTTGCAGGGACTATGGGCAGGAGTGTATCAAAAGTGACCACCATGCCACGAGAGATTTCAAATGCTGGTAAGTTGGAATCAGCTTCAAGCCAGCCAAAAATGGAAAGATCGAAAACTGAGAGGCATCGAAATCATAATGTATTTCCGGGAGACGCAGCACAAATTTTTGATGATAAAATTCCTGTCCAGCAGAAGGTATCAATAACTACTAATGATTTTTTTGGCTTGTGACTTTTGTACTTGCCTTGCCGAAAAATTATCAGCTTCTGCCATCACCCTTCTTTTTTAGTGGAACCATTGATCCTTGTAAATGGAAAAACATTATCCATCAAAATAGTTATTATGTTTAATGGAAGTATGCATGAACATACATTGGCAAATTCTTTTTTGAAAAAATTTACTTTGAAGCACATCTCCGTCAAATATTAGTGTAATTTCTAGCTCTGGAAGGTTAGCCTTGGCACAATGGTATTGGTGTCCTTGTCGCCTTGAGGTAATGGGTTTAAGTTAGGAAATAGTTTTGAATAAGCACGAAGAAGATAGGGATGTAAATATATTAGATAATTTGCGTATCCAAGCTTACCTGCCTGTGTTAGTAGGACTACAGTTTTGACGTGTTTTTATCCAAAACCATACCACCCTTTTTGTATAAATCTGGTAGATGTAATATGACATACTCGTTTAGCTGATCATAGAATTCCTATTTTCACTTATTGGTATTAATGAAGAAGTTTGCATGATCAGAATCATTTTTATTAAATCTTTTGCTAATATATCAATTGAAGTTGCAACCACGTCCCACGGGTAATCGGGTAGATAGCGAGTATTTGATTTTTAAATGGATACGAGTTAGGGGGTACATATTTGATTACTTCTTTGGGCGCGGGTATGGAGGTAAATAGTTTAAATAGATTTCGATATAGATATATTACCATCCACATCAAAGTTGTATGCATAGATGACTGTCTTCATACCCTCATAATGATAGGAGTCGTGTGCCTTGGGCCCACCGTTCTATTCTAACTCAGGTTTGGATCAGTATGTAGTTACATTGTATGCATGACAAAAAAAAGGAGAAACCCTGGTGGGTACTATGATATTAGAATAATTCCTAGTGGTTCCTTGAACTTGTCTTGATGGCTGTTTTTGTGTAATTTGAAAACCAAGTCTGTTCATTCTTAAAGTGCATCAATGACATTGAAGTTCTCAAACTCCTGCAGCTGAAATTATTGAATAGAATAGCTACCGTGAAAGATGATGGAACAGTAGAATTCGAAGTTCCAGGGGATGTTGAACCTCAAATTCTTAGTGTTCGGTCTGGCGATGCATGCAGTGAAGCTGCTGATGAGGAAGCACTTGATTGTACAGATTTTCAGTACATACCACCGATGCAAATAGTAATACTTATTGTTGGAACACGCGGGGATGTGCAACCGTTTGTTGCAATTGGCAAACGCTTACAGGTTCCTCATCACACAAGTTTCTATGGCATATAAATTTATATGTCCTCAAATAAGCCTTTTCTAATATGTCCTTGACCCAAATGTTTGTTTATCCAACTTTTCTCTATGTTAGTTGTATCAGTGGTACTCAATATTCATTTCAATTAAAGGTAAAATGTATAGTTATGCTTCTAATCTGTGTGCATGTCTTTCTATCATGGTCAACCATAAAGTCATAAACTTATTAAGGACGAATTAATTTAGAAAATCATAATGCGGATTAAAGGCAAAGATTGGAAACATTTTCTTTGCGGTAATTGGTGAAGCATGTCTCGTCCTTTTTCCTGTTCTTTTTAGAGGGAGACTTATTTCTAATTTGTATTCCTGGTGGGCTATGGAAGTGGTCTTCTTATCTTTCAAATATGTGGTCATTGACTAGGTGTTATGAAATTAAGTTGTCAAGAGGAGGTTGTTAACATGTTATACACATTTTCTTGCACATGATACTGCACAGGACACTAGTAGAACTTGACAAAACAAATGAGTCATTGCAAGTTCCGAGGAATCTCTTATCTGTATGCTAAAACTTTGGATATAGTGCTGTTTGAGTTTTACTTCCTGGAATAAAGAGCATTCATATGTAAGAAAAAATTTCCATACTATAGCTTGTTATCATAGGGAGGGTTACAGCAGGGAGGAACATGAATAAGGAGAGTTTATTTGTTGCAAGTAGACGTGCATTTAGATTGCATGTGAAAGTACAGTTAATGAACTTTATTGGATTGTTATACTATTCTAATTATTATTTGATGAATTTTGAATTTGCTTTATTTCAGGACTATGGTCATCGGGTTAGACTGGCAACACATTCAAATTTCAAAGAGTTTGTCTTGACTGCAGGGTTGGAGTTCTATCCTTTAGGCGGAGATCCGAAAATTCTAGCTGGCTGTATGTATCTGAGATTCTAATCACCCTCTGACTTAGAATCATCTTGGTGTATCTCATATGGACTTCATTTATTAGTCTAGATTTCTATGTGATGTATAGTATTTAACCCTGTTCAAATAGTTGCTCGTTGTTGTGTCAAAATTACATTGTTTTAGACATCCCTAATATATTTTCCACCTTCAGTTGTTGCTTTAAAATGGTGCAGTTTTCTATTTCTTTTTGGGGTATAATATAATTTTCCAACCAACTTTATTCAACCGGGAGAATTATGAATTTACCATTGCATACAGTTCTTGAAATGAAAGTGATAACTCCCTCTATTTATTTCTTACTGAAAATGCTCTTGGCCTTAGACTTAACATAGTGAGCTTCTCAATTTACACACGTACTCCTATGTGTATTTGAAATGTAAACAACTTTTATGTCATTATGAGTTCATGTGATAGAATCTGGACTTAAATGCGGTTTATATTTCTCTGCCTCCCCCCCCAACTAAATAGTGTGAAAGGACATTTCCTTTCATACCTTGAACATACACATATACGTGGCATACAAATGTAAAATTAGCTAAAGTTGCTGTAGTTTTTGGTTTAAATGTCTCCTCTACGTGTTGTTGCTGAGTTTAGGCTTGGAAAATGAAAGGTATCAAATTGTTTTTCAAGAATAAGAAATATTATAGTAATCTGTTTGTTTGCTTTTGTTCTAAGCAGATATGGTCAAGAATAAAGGCTTCTTACCATCAGGCCCTTCTGAGATACCTATTCAACGGAACCAAATGAAGGAAATCATATACTCCTTGCTTCCAGCTTGCAAAGAGGCTGATCTTGATTCTGGTGTCCCTTTTAAAGCAGATGCAATCATTGCCAACCCCCCTGCGTATGGTTAGGTTTTCCTATTTCAACTTGTTATTAAGTTCTATCTTTTAGTTTGTTGTCAAACATGATGCTTTTCATTAATTAGATATGTTGATTTTGAACAAAGACTTCTCCGATTGAATTTGATAATTTAATTTTGAAAAAAAGAGAATGTTGCTAAGAAAAGTGAAATTCAACCTTTTCTAGTTCTAATTTTGATACCTGCTATTGCTACTGGTAGTGGTGTACTTCCATTGGTGGAGTATGGGAAAGGAAAGGAGATAAACAGAGATAGAAAGACGGGAAAGAAGATGAGAGGTAATGGGAATAGAAATGGGAGTGAGATTTCACCGAGTTGGTAGTGGGGTAAGCGATTGCTAGAAGGGGTAGGGGTACGACTAGTTCAGACGTGATCTATGAATTTTTTGCTTCTCATTCTTGATTTTCGTTCCAGATGGTAAAGTTCTAGTTCAAATGTTGCTTTATTGTATTCTATTACTAACATATGACGATGGTTTCTAGGGCATGTTCACGTGGCAGAAGCACTAAAAGTACCAGTTCATATATTTTTCACAATGCCATGGACGTAAGTCTTGTCTGGGTAATGGAATTTTACTGAGTTATTTAATAATCTAACATCCTAAAGTATTCAGGTTGCAATTTTCTTTCTTTCTTCATTCACCTGATAAATGTGATTGTTTGGAGAGGAACTTTAAATTGTGCTGTACAACTGTGATTGTCTTTCATCACCAGGCCAACTAGTGAGTTTCCCCATCCCTTGTCCCGGGTCAAACAGCAGGCTGGATATAGAGTGAGCCTTTGAAATGATTCTCTTGCTATCATGCCATCTTTCCCCACTTCGGACAGAAAAATTATATTTATTAACTGCAGGCTCTACGCAATTTTTCAGCTATCATACCAAATTGTTGACTCAATGATTTGGCTTGGAATCCGGGACATGATAAATGATCTTAGAAAGAAAAAGCTGAAGCTACGTCCTGTTACTTATTTAAGTGGTTCCCAAGGCTCAGATTCTGACGTGCCGCATGGATACATATGGAGTCCTCATCTTGTTCCAAAGCCAAAAGGTTGTCACCTTAGATTCTGATATACACACATGCGGAGATACTTTTGACTTCTTTCTGTTGACATCCTATAATCACCACTCTGTTGGATACATTATAGAGCTATTTCTGCTTGCCACACCCTTGATTGGCTACAAACTCAAAGTTAATATAGCAATTTTACAGTTGACTGAAAGGATTCCATTCTATTTTGGTTCTATAATGGTCACACAAAATTTTCATCTCTTTCTTAAGGTGTCCCGTCATGGCATGATTATTGATCTGATGATGGCGCTTTGTTTTACCTTTTGTTTCTTGCATTCACAGATTGGGGACCAAAGGTTGACGTGGTTGGATTTTGCTTCCTTGATCTTGCGTCAAATTATGAACCGCCTGAAGAATTAGTAAAATGGCTAAAGGCTGGTACACAGCCTATTTATGTTGGATTTGGTAGCCTTGTGAGTATGTTCTCGCATTTCTTCCTTTATAATTTGTGAACACTGAAAACTGAGAATTGAGATCTTCTATTTGCTGCTCCTTGTGTGTTTTAAATCTTGGTTAGTATAAGAAAATTACTGAATATTCTTTCTAAACAATGCTCAATATTTATTCACTCGCATCTCAGCCTGTTCAAGACCCAGCAAAGATGACCCAGATAATTGTTGATGCTCTAAAAAAAACTGGGCAGCGGGGAATTATTAACAAGGGATGGGGGGGTCTTGGTGAATGTAAGTTCTAGTTTCCATGATATCTTTTACATGTTTCTCCTCCTGTTTCAGCTATGTGAAAATCGGTTTTCATGCATCTAATTTGAATGTGTCAACCTTCTGAGTTTGCTGATTTTTCTAAATGTTCTGTTTGTACCCAGTGGCAGAACCAAATGACTCCATATACTTGCTGGACAATTGTCCTCATGATTGGCTGTTCTTACACTGCAAGGCTGTGGTAAGGCTTAGCTATACTTTTGTCGCCTTTAAATAATTAAATTATTGAGCACCATTTTAAGATGGGATTGGCATTGCCTTAGTCTGGTTTTAGGTTTTCATTGTCGTCTTTAAATAATAATTAAATTATTGAGCATTTTTTAAGATGGTATTGGCATTGCCTTAGTCTGGTTTTGGGTTTTCAAGTAGCGTGTTTTACATTTTAGCAAAATTGCAAGACTTATGAATGCTCTTTTCAGGACTTTGTTAGATGATTGTTTTTCTATAAGCAAGAAGGGATTGGAACCAGCGACTTCATGCTTATCACATGAGGCCTCTGCCACTTCACCCACATCTTTTGGTCATTAGTTAATTGTCGCATGGTCCATTTAGTGAGCCACAAAACCTGAACAAGACGTATTTATGAGTGTATTGTACTGATGAGCCTAGCTCAACCTGGCTTGCATAAACTTTGCAAGGCTTGTAAAACCCAGGGTGCTTTTATTTGTCTGATGAACTTATGAGATTCAAAATGGTGTAATTACACATATTAAGGCAAATTTTGATGAAAAAAATATGAATTTGGTCATGTGAATATCTCACTGTCATTTTGAATGTTCAACACTCCTGGTTGCTTGATATTATGGTTTTCTTTTGAATCTTATAAGTAAGTTCTGATATTTTGCTATGTATTCTTTCAGGTGCATCATGGAGGTGCTGGAACAACAGCTGCTGGACTTAAAGCCGCGGTAATGACTTTACACCTACAATTTTATGTTAAGAACTTAAGTCGTGTATTAATTGCTCTGGGAATCTTCTATTTTTCTTGTACAATACAGTGCCCAACAACCATTGTGCCTTTCTTTGGAGACCAACAATTCTGGGGAGAGCGAGTTCATGCCAGAGGAGTAGGTCCAGCGCCAATCCCAGTTGATGAGTTCACCTTGCCCAAGTTGGTTGATGCCATGAATTTCATGTTAGATCCCCAGGTGATTGTTACTTTTCTGAATTGCTCATTTAGATATGTCAAAACTTCAAAATGTAGCATGCACTGTTTACGAGTAGTTTACATTCAAAAATTTGGTCGGGATGGTAAATTTAGTTGTATAGAGAGATTAGGGCACATCTGGTATTCCATCTGCTTCTGAACACACCATGTACTATGCTTGCTCATTGCATCGAACTAAGCTATGGGATGACCAAATAAAATTGATTGGTCAAGACGAGTGCCATCTCATATAGCGATTAGCAACTTCTTGTTAGATGTTGAAATGAGTTTTTAATTTATTCAGGTGAAGGAGAGAGCTGTTGAACTTGCCAAGGCGATGGAAAACGAGGATGGGGTGGAGGGAGCAGTGAAGGCATTCTTCAAGCAGCTTCCTCAGAAAAAGACAGAGCCCGAGGAGGAAACATCTGCCTCCAGTTTTTTCTCTCTACGCAGATGTTTCGGCTGTTCTTGAATCTCAGGTGTGTTGTTGTCTTCTCTTCTCTTCTGTTTGAGCTAATCGTGACTTAGAGCCCACGGCATCATAAATGTTTGCAATTAACACTGTCCATATTGCTATTCCTGATTACTCTTTACACTGATGTAAAAAAAAGAAAATATATTAGCTTTGCCTTATTTTTTCAAGGGATAATTCCAGATGACTACACCTGGATATGTCACATTATTAGATGACTACGCCTATAATTTTTCGTGTCAGGGTGAATACCCAAGAATTTCATTTGTCTCACTTTACTCATTCCGTCCAACTCCGTTAGTTTTCAACATTTTCTTACATGTGAAAAGACTAAAATACCCTTCAACTGTAAATAATTGTTTTCAAATTGAATGAAAAGACTAAAATACCCTTCACTATTCATTTAATTTTCAAAAAATACCACTCTCTCTCTCTCTCTCCTCCACCACCACCGCCACCGCCACTACCTCCATCACCACCACCACCTCCATCTCCTTCACCACCATTCCCTCCACCACCACCACCACCACCATCTCCTCCCCTTCTGTCCCCACCTCATCCATCTCATCCACCACCACCATCGCTATCACCTTCATCTCCTCCACCGCCATCCCCTCCACGCCCCTCCACCACCACCACCGTCTCCTCCACCACCGTTGGAGCCTTGTCAGAAGTCGGTCGGAGCTTCGCCAGAAGTCGACCGGAGGTGGTGATAGAGGGAGAGGAGATGGAGGTGGTAGTGGAGGAGGTGACGACGGGGAGGAAGGAGATGGTGTGGTGGAGATGGATGTGGTGGCGGTGGAGATGGAGGTGGTGGCGGTGGTGGTGGTGGAGGAGATGGAGGTGGTGGTGGAGGAGAGAGAGAGAGAAAGAGAGAGAGAGAGGTATTTTTTTGAAAATTAAATGAATGGTGAAAGGTATTTTAGTCTTTTCATTCAATTTAAAAACAATTATTTACAGCTGAAGGGTATTTTAGTATTTTCACATGTAAAAAAATGTTAAAAACTAACGGAGTTGGACGGAATGAGTAAAGTGAGACAAATGAAATTCTTGGGTATTCACCCTGACACGAAAAATTCTAGGTGTAGTCATCTGATAATGTGACATATCCAGATGTAGTCATCTGGAATTATCCCTTTTTTCAATGGTTATTTTGCTGACTTGCCAGCCATTAACAGTGCTATGGAAATATGCTTCGATATATTTATACATATTTCTGTAATGTATCTTTTACTTGAAAGAATTGGAATCAGGCATTTTGATTACTTTATTAGTGTATCCGTAGCAGTGATAAAATATTTATAGCTTAATTCGTTCTTACTAGTTTAATTTCATTAAAATGTAATGTAGTTAAAACTTGATAGTATAGTCCAGGGGTGATTGCACAAATTTATCATTAACCATGCAATTTCTGTACATAACTTCATTTAATTAAAAGTGTCAAATAACAATTTTTTTACTTTTGGAGAACGGATGATTTAATATTAATAAATAGATAATTTGAATTTAAGTTTATTTGACTTATTTTTTGGAGATGACAAATGATTTTTTGTTTGAGAATTTTGTCACTCAAATACACTATTGTTAGTTGTCGGTTGATTTTAAGTGCAAGAAAACTAAAATACCACTTTTCAAAATTTAAAATAATACCATTGTTTTTTTTTCCTTTCTCCTCTCTCACACGTCTCTTCTCCAAATACTCTCTCCGTTACAAATTGAAATATTCTGATTGAATTCATAAAATCAAATAGAATAATAATGCAAAGCAAATCAACAATAATATTTTGACAGGCAAAACCCATGAGTTAAATTAAATCAATATAGTTAAAATTCAATGAAATTATTCAAAATTAAGCAATACAGAGACCATGTAACGATATTTTGATTGCATGAATTTCAAAGTTCACAATTATTATATCAATAAGAAATATTATAAACGACGAGCAAAATTTACAAAGTATAAGGGTGAGCTATCCAAGGAGATAAAACACAAGGCAAAACCTGAACTCAAAACTGCTCTTGAATTTGTGCACTAGTCAGGTAGCACGTGCTCTCCCATCCAAGTTTGAATCTTGCGTCCCTCGTCATCCTGCATCAACGTGTAAGAGCGCATCTGCAATGATCTGAATACGGTCATCAACGTCTTCTTCTCTCCCCTGAAGATCTTGTCATTCCTAATAACCCTTATATACCAGAAACCCATGGTAATCAACCTGCTCCAACTTTTACTCGACCTTCTCTCCACATCTTTGGAACTCCACCCCATGAAGGGCTCGTGTATTCAAAATTCACACTGCTTTCGTCTATTTTCAAACCACAGATACTTTCACGTTTCAAAATCCACCCAGATAGGTACATCTCTTTAAATTTTGTTTAATTTATTCATTTTCTGTATAGTATAAAAAGCTCAACAATTCTCATACACTACAATATCATTTCTTTTTCTCTCTCACTAGAAATCAAATTATCAAATGGTGCAACAGAAACCGAAGTCCTAGTCATGAAAATCCTGAAGCTTTCCAGGAAAAAGTTTCAATTTTTTGTTTTTGCTTTGCCAGAACCGGAATCTACCTAATGAGTTTGTGTTGTTTTCTAGATTGATTCGGTTTGTTTTTGCTTTGCCAGAACCGGAATCTACCTAATGAGTTTGTGTTGTTTTCTAGATTGATTCGGTTGTGTGTGACGATGAGTTATTGAGTGCATTTAAACACTGGTAGCAGCCAACCAATTCATCTATATATATAAATTGCTAGGTTTTTGTCCTTTCTTAACTTCAACCACTTTTATCCATAGTTGAAGTGAATTAAAGTCAAAGTCCCACCACGCTGCCAGCCCCCTTGAGATTGACCCCGCCGCTGATCTCCTTCGTGCCAGAGCAGACACCCATACGATACGATGGGCAATATTGGTGTTGACGTTGGTGCTGCCGCATGTAAGAGCATCTCCGACCCACACACTAAATTTAGCATCTATATGACATTTCATTTTAACTCATCTGTTATTTGTCATATGCCATTTTAATAATAAAACAAAACAAAATATATTATTTTATTGTATTGCATTATTATAAAAGAATTGATATTAGATATCAATAAAGTAATAATAAATAGTAATTTTTCTGAAAATGACATATACTACATTTTCATGCGAAGTATGCCATGTGAATATAACATATGGAAAAATAACATTGGAAATGGCATGTGGTCGGTGTAATCGTTTAATCACAACCCTAGACTGTTTCGGATGGAATAGGAAGTGGCCCATTTAAGCACGATCCATGAATCGTCATGCGCAACGGGTAGGGGTGCTCCAAGACTCGCCGCTACTCGATAGAGACGAGGATGATCTGAACTTCTAAAAATCGTGTACGGGGGAGAAGCTGAAGGCAATTCTTAGGAAGATCCTTGAGACGATGATTCTGTACGCCGATTTCATCTGGATTAGGGGTGAGCGTCGCTGCGGAGATAAGGAGCAAGGTATCGATTTCCAAATTGCTCGACAATTCAAGAAGCATAATTGTTTTAGCCTCTATTGTCTAAGATGAAGAGAGAAATAGGTTTTGAACAAAAATTTTAGATGGAGAATACACGGATGTCTGCTGTAGATTTGCGGAAAAAACAAAAGGATAAAAAACAATTGCCTCGCCCACCCGTCAAATCTTTTCTAACTATTTTTTTCCCTTTTTATGTACCCTAACTATCGTTTTGGGACAAATTACTCCTAAATTACCAAAAATGCCTAAACTACTCCTGTAATTGAACCGTTTCAATTGCTACAAACTCTAGTTCAATCTGGTCTAGTGAAAAGATCAAACTAAAATTTAATTAATAAAAAATTACTGTTTTACCCTCTCTTGAATGACAAATGTAACTCATAATGCAAGAGTATATTTGTCTTTTAAAAAATTGAATAATAATTATATAATATATTTTTAATTAATTAACGTATATGATTTTTTTAAGGTAAAAGCGAATTTTATTAATTAAATAGTAACTAACACGGCATTAAGCCGGACAACTAAAGCTACAGATGTTGGGACAGACCACTCACCATAATTTCAGCTATTGTTAGTTAAAGCAAACATGGCCAATTCGTGAGCCATTTGATTAGGAGAAATAGTGGATAGTATGCAACATTGTTCGCTAATGATTCCTCCAAAGTTGTTCAGCTCGACCCGTTTAGCATCATGTAGAGGCACGGCCTCTAACTTACATGGATGGAGAAATCACGTGATCTTACTGCATAATGTGTTACACATGCATCCATGATAACCCCGGAGACCAATCGACTCGAGCCAGTTAGCATCATGCAGAGCCACGACCTCCAACTCATACGGATGGAGGCACCCCGTGATCTTACTGCCGACCTCCTTAAACCAGCTTTCTCGATCAACCCTGCGATCAATATGGGCATCGCGAAATCCTTCGACACAAGTGTCCCCCTGTTTCCTTCCAGTACCGATCCCAATAGGACACCCAAGTGACGTATTGAATCTTGAGCAAGCCGATGCCCCCTAGTTCGGTATGCTTGTATGAGTCTGCCCACCGACGCCAGATAACTACGGTTTCCTCCCAGTACCGGGCTACCAACCAGCCAACTTCTGTAAACCCCATGACCTCCACCTTAGTTGGCTTATGGAGAAACCACGTGACAGTCGTATAACAAACACCTAGCACAACGCCCCAAGACTAATCCCCTTCAATCCTCTTCCCTGGTCGAAAATCCCAATCCAACTAGTCACCCAATTATCCCAAAGAGACATCGCGAAAACATACTGTAGCTTAAGGAAATCGAGACTCCCTAGTTCAGTGTGCTTACACGAGTTTGCCTAACGACGCCAGAGGATGCCTGAGCCCTCTCAGTACCAAGCCTTCACCATCATAAGAACAAGAGTTGTTAATATTTTCACCAAGCCACCGAAACCGGTGATCTCCTTTTTATTACTAAGGACAAAATACATCTTCTATATAACGGTCAAAACACATCTCCTCCCTATGATTCCACAGGCCATATATAAGAGTTAAACCCACACGGCTTCGCGAACCTGCAACCCAACCCCGCAAGCTTGCAAGTCCAATCCCCAACCCCGCAAGCTTGCAAGTCCAATCCCCAACCCCCTGGTTCCGCCGCAAATCGCAGGCATAGAAGCCGCGTACCTTGTTGACTGGAATGAGAAACCCTAAATAATTAGGGACAGACCGCTTACGCCGTAGTTGTTGACATAATTAACATACATCATTAATATATATATTATATAATAATTTATTATTATAATAATAAAATGGAATAAAAGTGTTTCTTCTTCACAGGTGTTGTGTGCCGAAGGGACCACGGCGGCGCTGGAGGGACCACGTCGGCACTAGGAACCATGACGGTATGCACCGGAGGAACCACGACGGAGTCCGCTGTCGTGTGGTTCTTCCAGGACGACTCGTCCTCCGTCGGTAGACAAAAGCTGCACCATGGTCGTTGGTGTCTCTAAGGTGGTCAGCATCTCCGGCGTCCGTGTGATTGTTGAGTTAGGTTGCTCGCCGAAAACAATGGCGTCTCGACCTCTTTCTTATGTGTGTTTCAATTTTTGAAAACATTTCTTTAAATTTCTATTATTTATTAATGATTTTGTGAAAAGTCCACTATGCCCCTTAAGTTGTTATTCAAGAGAGGGTAAAACGATAATTTATATTAATTAAATTTTGGTTTTATTTTTTCATTGGTTTCTAAATGCAATAATCAACCTGAGACTGAGATTGAATAAAACAATTCATCAGAAAAACAAACCTTGAGGATTGGAAGAGGTCAACGTCAGCCTCCGACAACAAGGTGGTGTTCTTCAGTAGGGCGGAAGGGAGCGAGACACACAGAGGTTTAGAGATAGTGAGAGAGTCTGAATCTGAAAACATACATGGAGAGCCAATAAACCCAAAGAACGTGAGCAAAGACATTTTGGGAAGTGAAAAATATATTATAGTCACGTGCACACACGTGTTTGGATGAAATTCACTTTTTCTTCCTTTTTATATCTGAATGCAAGTAAACATTTTATTTGAGTAGACACGTATAGGAAAAAAAACCTTTAAGTATGTATGTGTCTGTAACTTGATAATTAAAAGTAAATATCTGCAGTTACCCTTAAAAGTTATCATTTAAGGTAACATATAGAAATAAATTTAATATTAAAATATAGAGTATAATCTTTTTGATAATGTGGTTAAAGGTTTACTATTTAATATTGGAGTGTGCACTCTTTGCTGAAAAGTGTTTGCGTGGATAACTATATTTTTGGTTTGGTATCATGTTTTAGAGTATTCCGATAGAATATTTTTGTGGTGGAGATAAGTGAAAAAGTAGTATTTTACATGTGGGTTAAGTGAAATTTTATCTATTTTTTAAAATGACAAAATTACCTTCATCAAAGTTTTTTTTTAAAATTAATTAATAAAAAAAATAATATTTGTACCTCTAATCTCAAATATTTTTACCCTCATCTATAATAGCGAACCAAACTTTAAAAAAATTGATTTGGACAAAATGATATTTGTATCCCTAATCTCAAATTAAAATTTAAGAATATTATTGTCTTTTCAAAAATTAAATAATAATAATAATGAAATGTTGATATTGTGAAATAATACTTTTACTCTTATTTATAATTGCAAGTTAGTTTGCTTTATAATTTAATAATATGTTAGCGTTTTTCTCCTAAAAATATCTATCAATTTCAACTTGTAATTTGAGAGTAATTTTGTATTTAGAAACTAAATATATATAAAGGTTCATCTTCAACCTCAACCTCTAGTTTTGAATCATTGTGCAGATCTGCGGACTGTAAAATCCTACGTATCAGTCGGCATTTTTCACAAATTTTACGAACGGAAGCCCCCATTTTCATAGTTCTTATTTCTTAACTTCGAATACACTTAATTGAAGAAAATGAGTTTCTTTCAATTTGGAGTCTCCAATGGAATCCCCACGAAGGGAGTGCTCAAGTTCCAAAGCCCCCTTCCCTTACTCGTCCGAATCCCTTCTGTTGAATCTAAAAATTAGACCCCCCAGCCGGAATCATAACTTATTTCAACTTTGACAGGTGGGTTTAGAGTACCTTCTGATTCTATGTGTGTGAGAATTTCTCACGGATGGTTAGGGAAGAAGAAGAGAAAAAATGAGGGTGTGACTTGTAAATTTAAAACAAACATATGGACATTTTTGTCTTCTTAACTTTAAATTTTGACCAGTGAAAAAAATAATTTTACGGGGTGCTGAGTGAAATTTGACCTAACGAGTGCTGGGTGAGATTTTCAGTAATAAGAATGCAAAGACACAGAAACAAAAAAAAATCCAATGGACATCAATGATGTAGTCTAAAACTCGGGAGAGAGATTAGGGTGGGAGATTGAAGATGTCCAATTTATCATACAAACCCTTTGCTCCGGATAGGTACTAACTAACTTGTTCCATATTTACTTGGTTTCTGGTTAAACGAAAGTATTTAATGGGTCTAGTTCCAGATTCGACGGTCAAGCAAATTTGGCTTCTACGGACACACCTTCCGTGCAACCAGTTCTCTAGTGGAGGAGCTTCTTATGATTTACAATTTGACCTTATCTGCCACATATTAATCCCCTGTTTCTGATTTCAAATTTTACAAAACTATAATGCACACACCCCTACTGACCAAATTACTACAACAAAAACATAAAAATAGAAGATAACATGTTTTTAATTAATATTTTAAACCAGTGACTAAAAATGAAAACAACTAATGAACTTCTAACTTGAAATTTTACAAAACCAGAATAAACACTTCAGTCCATAAATTCGGAACCATTGAGACTCAACATCCACTTCCAAAACAAACGGCCCCCATTTCTTGAGTCATTTTGAAATCTTCCGAGAGATATAAATACATATATAGTACCTATAGCTTGTTATGAAATCTTTCTTGATAGATTCTTTAGGCCACAGCCTACACATTTCAGAATGACTGTTCCTGTTGATGGATCAGGCTTGATCACAAACTTCACTCCCATAAAGTCTCTGATGTTTCTGAGTGTTTCGATCCCATAAGGCGAGAGCTTTCCAACACGAACCTTGGATACGTCTTGCGGGCATAGAGCACAAAGAAGAAATAGTATACCCTACAGGATGACAAAAGATTATTACTGCCACATACCAAAATGTCAAGGAAGTTGTGGGGACATGAAACTTAACAACTGATAAGGAATTTTGAGTTTTGACATGTCTAGATCTATTATATTCTGGTAAATGCGTCTAATATGGATAATTTATTCCCGAGTTTCATCACAATGAACTTTGCTATATCATTATTTTACAGCTATTTGTGCACTTAAGAGAATAATGGGAATTGGTTCTGTCAAATAAGCCTTCTCTAAAAGACAATCACAGATAGATACATTCTACTGCAGCAAGTGCATAAAATATGGCTGATTTATTTTTTCAACTTCATCACAATGAACTTTGCTATATCATTATTGTATGACTATTTGTGCACTCCGGAGAACAATTGGGTATGTCAACTATGCGTTCTTTAAGATAAATTGTGTAAAGTGTATATTATAAACCACAAGGGTATATATTCTAGCATGTGGCAATGGGGATAAAATCAAAGGATTTTATAGAATACGAACCTGGTGGGCTGAATCTACTACTCCGCCTTGCTCAATCTCACCGAGCAGAACAGACGCCATTTGCTCCCCTACCTCCTCAGGAGGCGTCAATTCTTTCTCTTCCTCATCGATTTCACCAGATTCTTCGCCACGTGCATAGGAAATTGCGGTATCACAAGAGATGAAGCAACCTGAAGTTGTTTCTGCAACTAGCGAGATTCCATATCCGGGTGACCTGACATCAAACATGTTTCCATCAGTTAAATTATGAATAGAACCCACTAAATGAAGTTTTAAATCGATATAAATGGACATAGAAAGCATACTTTCCAGCCTGGACACCGGCTTTATGGTCCGTATATATGTGAACATCAGGAAGCAATCGGTTAAAGATCCCACGAGCAGCATGTACCATAGTGTTTTCAAACTGAGAAGTCACTCTGGTTGAATAAGTAGTCCCCCTGATCCTTTTAACCATACCCTCGTCAATCCAGGTGACCGCCTGCAGAACAAATGTTTGATGAGCAAGAGACACTAAAAACAATAATCTTACACAAAAATGGCTCACTATTGGGACTCACCGATAGGCTTTGAACTGTGGGAACAGACAAAATGACTTCACCACCACCGTGAGGAGGAGATCCACGACTCTCAATCTTGAGCTCCAATCCTTCCAAAGGAACTCCAAAACGCTTCAATAAGGGTAAGGTAGTTGATCGGAATGTGTCTAAGCACGGATCCTTTGCATCATTGGTAATCCCTGAAAACAACCACAAGTAGATTCAAAATCACTTGAGACTATTTTAAAACATCCTCTTTTCGATGTTTAGAAATCAATAAGGATGAGCCACAGTAACTGGTGAGAAAGTTTCTTTCAAAACAAGGAAGGAAACATGCAGCTGCAATTGTCACAACAATGCAAAATTCAGATCATATTCTCCCAAAATGTTCTAGTCTGTTTTTCTCACACACATTCAATCCACATCATCCAGACAAAGTAATAATCTAGAACCACATGATCAGTTGCCAGTAACAAAAGGGGATGATCGAGAGCATAAATTGAAGCTTTCACCTACAACAGACACGAAAAATAAGGGAAGAGTGGAGTTATGACTGTTATGCATAATTCACTTTATTCTAGAAAATGTGGACAGCAATTCATAATAAACATACACATAACACTAGTAATTACACAATTCCATCTCCAAACCTTACAATATTAAAGCTCTTAGCCCATAAGTAGAATTGATGGTTTATTAAGAAGCAATGATGGAAAAAGAAGAGTACCTTTGAGCCGAATGGTGAGGGGTTTCTTTGCAAAGAGAGAAAGAAGAAGCAGAGGCTCCAAGAAGTAGCCAATGGATCGACTGACACCACAGTCATGGACAAGGTGCCTCCCACCCATGACAATCCCAGGCCTGTACTTGAGTTTGGTACCTGTTTCGTTGATTTCAACGGAGCAGTCGTCGGAGATCTTCTCGAGGAGGCGGAGGAAGGAGACCTCGTGGGGGCGGAGGCCAGGCCATGTGTGGTCGGAGCGAATGTCGTCTACGAGAAGAGAGGTTCCAGAGAGAGTAGAAAGCAATAGCCTTTGCCTAAAGCTCTCGCTTCCCTGAACTCTCTTGTACTCAGTCTTCCCCATACTATCTTCAAGCTTCAACCTCAACAACAAGATGAAGAAGAAGAAGAAGAAGAAGAAGAAGCTGAAGAAGAAGAAGAAGCTCGTAAAGGGAGGCTAGGGCATCAGTCTGATTTTAGGTGGGCTCTACTCGGCCCATTCAGTTGGCCCTAACATGATCATGTCTGAGGGTATAATTGTAAATTCGAAAATAATATTTTATTTTTAACGGAAATTCGACCTCACTACCCTCAACATTGCACATTTTTCATTGGAAAACTTTTTTTATGTCGTTTGACTTTTAAATTTTATTAAATGTTTAAATTACTTTTGTATTAAAAAAATTAAAATAATTATTTAAAAAAATATATGGAGTAAATAGTAAAATAACTTATTTGAATATTAATTTTTTAAATAAAAACGTTGTTAAAATTGTTTTTCTATCTTAACTTTTTTTTTAAATTAATAGTGAATTATTTTTTATTATTTATGTCACAAAAATAACTTTTTTTAAATGTTTTAGATTTTTTAATCAAATATTAATATGAATATTTTATATAAAATGTAACTTTGGGCAGTGAACTAAAATTTCACGTTATCTTTAATTGTAAAATAGACTTCTATTGATAAGATGATCTTAAGGTTATATAAAAACAGGTAGGCTCAGTCCTTACATGCACCATTCCTTTTGTCTAACTGACCAAGGCCAAAAGCAAGGCGTGTCCCACACATGCGACTCGAGAAAGTTCTAGAACCCCTAGAAACGACTAACCGTTTTTCAAAATGATTTCTTCGCATGGACCAAAGCTCATTCAAAACGATGCCACCTCTTTCCAACACTTAAATTTCTACATGCTCATTAGCCGCATACTCATCTTCATCCTCATAGGTTTCATTTTCTAATTTTTTAATCTTCTTAGTGCTAACAATTTCGACCCTTTTAGCGATCTTACCCTCAATGTCAATCTGCTTGAAGAACTTCAGAAACTGTTTTCTCACCGTCGTCTCATCCTTTCATATAGCCTTTTTTGGAGTCGTCAGACTCTACAGTGTCAAATACCTCACCACTCTATCATATGTTCGCCGAATTAGCTATTTGTCTAAGAGTTTTTACGGATGAGAGTTCATTCCCCTGATACATCTGGAAACTGTGTGATTAGGGTATTGTCCTTGCCCTATTTCTTTTTCAAAAAGAGAAACGTGAAATATGGAATAGATTTTAGAGGATGTCGGCAGTGCGAGTTTATATGCTACATGACACTTTTTTCCAAAATTTCGAAAGGGTCGAGGTATCAAGCTGACAACTTTAATTTTTTTGCGAATCTTCACGATGGTTTGCTGATAGTATTGTAATCTCAGGTAAATCCAATCTCATTTTTCGAACTCCTCTTTGTGCGTCTTATATCGACATACAATTCCATACGCTCTTGTGTTGATTTAAAATTTTTCTGGTAGCAATTCTAACCTCATTTTCTTCTCCTTGATTGTCTCTTCCACTATTACCACTAGAGTTTTGAAATCAGCTATGACCAGTTGCGATGGTTCGTATCCGCACAGAAGCCCGAGGAGTGAAAGTTGTCGACCATGCGTTCCTCTATCCCTATTTTAGAGTCTAAATAGATATTCTCGTTCACCCATGTGACACCTTGGTGGAGTTTGTAATGAGCAATGTCTATGGCATGATGAAAATCTAGATAGTCATTACTTCGGCCTCTTCAACGCCGATGTAGTTGTCAGCTATCTCTTGCATCCAATCTGGCATCATCGTGGAAAAGAAAATCAATTCTCCATAAGGGATGCGAAACAGAGCATCCATAACTGTTTTTAGAAGACTTCTATATTAAATTGTATATGTAAGGTACATAAGTTTTGAAAGCCACTTCTATCATAAAGACGTCATGAGCCTCTATTATTTAAGGCCTTGGTGATCGTTTTGATCATTAAAATGTGGTTAACAAGATATTGATGGAAGCGTTTAACGCTCATAAGCGATGACCATGACTTCATTCTTGTATGTGGAGAGTGTATTGTCTTTAAGACCGAGGGTTTTACTTAAATACGCAATTGGGCAACCCTTATGCATCAATACATCTAGGATTGCAGAAAACCGTCTCCAAGATAAAAATCTTAGAAAAATCAGGTAGTCAGAGAATGGAAGTCTCCGTCACGACTTTCTTGAGATATTCAAAACTTTGAGTAGCCACTAGCGTCCAACGAAATTAGTCATTTTTTTAACTTTTCATTTAATAATTTTGCGATTAAGCTATAGTTCCAAATGAACAGCCGTTAATAGACCATTAATTCAAAAAAAATTCGAAGATGAATAATTATCATATTTTCTCTTGATATCAAAAACACGCGCCGCATTTTTCACGTACGATTAATGTGATTCAACATTACCGTCACACCCGAATACTTTGTCTCAAGATATTTGCATTACCTGCGACACATAGTCATGTCAACAACGTCTATGATTGTGTTAAGTCATTCTTTACACTTGCAAAAAGTTTGCAAGTAGGCGAAAGTGTTTCTTGAATCGTGATCGATAAGGAGGCAAAGTGGAAGTGTAAGGAAAGTTACCAATGTTGTGCTATTACTAAGAAAATGAGAGAACATACAAGTTCATGTTTACAATAATATGGAGTTTGATTTTATGCCTTAAATGAACGCCTACAACACGTATTTATTCTTGAGTCATGCCCTAATACATGACCAAGATGGATGGTCTAGACTCTCCCTGTAGAGTATTCCACCAAAGTATATTAGATTTTTATAATTTATGGCAAATTCTTCAATTTCAACAATGCTATCAAAATATGTGGAAAATATCGGAGAATTCTCCAAAATTCGAGAGAATTACGCTCATCGTTTTGGGCTTTTTGAGTCACTTGGGCCGCAAGTCCACAAACACACGATAAGCCCAAATACATATAAATCTTTGAAACGACAATAGTAAAGCTTATCCTTTGACGGAAATGTGCACATATTTGAGTGCTTTCTCGGTTTGTGACACCCTCCCGCACATTCTATCGACGTCCTTGTCGGCCTGTTGGCAGTCCGTAAGGGAGGGATTCACGAACATTTCCTTATCTGTTGCGAGCACTCCATCACCCCTATATGATTTCCATCACTCTTTGTAGGAGGAGTCACTCGTTGACCCCGTCTCAACGCAAGTTTTTATCCTTCCCCAATGTTGGCTTGCTCGGCACAGTCTGACGTGCATGTTATGAACAATCCATCGTCCGTAAGTGGTTCTCAGTTCATTCCGTTTGAAGATTCACCCTTGCACCCTAACTCTTTGCAGGTAGTCTTCCCCCTTGAAGTTGGCTTACTCAGAAAAATATGTCGTGTATATGCACAATTTGTTGTACGCCACAAGCAGTCTGTCGCTCGCACGTGTTTCTCAACATTACTGGCTGGAGGATTCACTCTTGAACTTTTAGTTTATGGCCTCGCGCCTACTCCTAAGTTGTGCGGATCCTTGCCCTCGTGCCCCACGAATCTCCTTCGACACAACATGCGTGTCTCTCGCATTCTAGTGGTTTTGTGCTCAACTCCAGATCTTGCGTGTCCTCACACTTGCTCTCTTTGCTCATTTGCTCTTCGTTCCGTCGAGGAGCTTCAGGGACGACCTGTTATGCCCGTGGACAGTTTTCGTTCAATGTCCCACGCCGCCTCGTCCCTCAGCATCTCTCTCACATGATCATCGCATGTCTGCACCATTTGAACAATTTGGTTGGGTCGCAGATACACACATCTAGGTTGACTTTCGCCGACGATGTCAACCTTGAAGTGTTTGTACTGACGTAAGATGAGTTCTCGGGACTTGACATTGTTGGGAGAAAAATGAATTTAATAAAATAATTAGATGCATCAGAATTAAATAGTTCCCCCCACCTGTACAAATCTCATAGGAATCTATCAAGCAGAGCAAATCAAGCAAGCTAATAAAATATAGGGGTAATTTCACTTGGGTCACCACAAAAGTTTGTAGTCTTCCTTAGGTCACAAAAAATATAATTTATTTTGTGAGATCACCAAAAACATATTTAGTCTTATTGTTATAACTTCCGTTACTTTTTTTCATTATATCGCCTATGTGTGCAGCACGTGGCCACAAAATACGTTGGATGTGCAAAATACACGGTAAGAGATTGTTGTACTGAAACCCTAATTTTTCTGAACTCGATTTCGGATTCGGTATTTTGAATCTAATAACTTTTCTGGGTGATTTGATGATAAAATAATTTGACTTTTGAGATGGATGGTTCACTTTGAGCAATGGAACAAGCCTCCCTCGGCTTCCCCTCCTTAGGGACACTGTTTTCCAATATTCATGTGTCGCGTTAATATTAAAGGTTTCATATGAGAGGTTGTGAGATCTAATTAAGGGTAGTTTGGCCATTATTAGAAAAATTGTGGTCACGTGCCACACTTATGGGCGAGATAACGGAAAAAAAAGTAACAGAAATTATGACTGTGAGGCTAAATGTGTTTTTGGTGACCTCACAAAATAAATAAAAATTTTGGTGACCTAAGTGAGACTAGAAATTTTTGTGGTGACCTAAGTGAAATTACCCCTAAAATATAGCAAACACAAACACAATAGGCACGCACAATTTTAGCGTGGAAAACTCGAAACTCGACCCGGATATTCAAATATGAACTTAATTAACAATTTTTTTTACAATACAACCAAAAATAATAATCTAAAATAGATGTTATATTATATTATTTTAGGTTTTTTGTGTGATTGGGTAATTAGAATTTAGGTTTTAACGTTTTTTGTTAAAAAATGATTGAGAATATAAATTATATTATATAATATTATTATATAAATTATTATTTTTTAAAATTCGAACGGGTGCAGGTCGAAACCAGATCAGGTATAAGCCAACCCGCACCTGCTCAAAAACCCGTTCAAAAAACCCGAACCCGACCCTAACCTGCAAAAATCTGGGTTTCACCCGTTCTGATCAGAGCGGGTTGATCGGGTTCGAATTTTTTTGCCATCCCTACTGGTCGACCCTGAAAGTAACAAAAATTTCTGCACGGATTTCTCTCTATTCCTCTCTTGAATTGACTTATTTCATTCTAGTATGTTTTTTTTTTATGTGTGCTACTAACCCATATGGGCTTTGGTAATCCATTTATTAAATAAAGGCCCAACTTACATCAACGCTTGCACACTGTAAGAATACGAAGAATGAAGATAAAATTTTCACTAAATTCTTAAAACCAGTTCCATCCGGATGATTATGTTGTAACAAACATGTAGAAGTGTTTCCAATTCATCCACATGATTTCACTTACATTCTTAAAACATGAATACTATCCCGACGAACATGTTATAACAAAAGTATAGAATTGTTTCCGACTGATTCACTCCTTTGGGGATGGAAGCGCTAAATTTGTGTTGGTTTCTCGGTAGACATGTGTGGACTTCAAGAAGGCAAAAGAGGCGATGTAGAAGAAGAAGAAGAAAGAAGGCTTGCCAGAAGACCTTTATATGTGAAAATCCAATAGTGTTTGGGAGTTAAGTTTATGGTTATCACATGAAATTTTCATGATTAAATAAACTACAATCTCGTTTGAATTATCATTCTCATGTTCATGTTCATGTTCGATTCAACCAACCCCTTCTCTTATTTCCTTCACCTTACCTTGAAGATCGGTTATTGTGTCAATTGGCATATAAGTAAGTGTGAGTTTCTTATGGCATACATGAATGGAATGGAAAGTTGTGGTTGAATACATGCATTCATCACTGAGAATCATATGACCAATTTTCTGGGTATTAAATATATGGAAAAAGTAAATGAGAGTCATAGGTAAGAAAACTATTTCTATCTCGAGTCGACCTGTTAATTACATGTTAGGTATGTTAGTTAAGCTCTATTCTTCTTCGTCTACAATGCAAAACTTCCTTCCCTTTTTCCATCCATCTGCTCAAAGCTTCATCAACCTGCAATGCAATAGAACAACCATACCAAACCAGTGTGTGTTAGTGTTAGTGATAGTAATGTCCCCATTAGTATTCTTCTAAATAGGGATTAGCAGGACACCCCGATTCTGATGTTCCTGAACCAGTTAGATCGGGTCAGGGAGGAATGTGAAATTCTCGTTCGGGGCGGGAAAAAGCTGCCCCGCCACGTGCGTGATACATTAAAATAATGATATTTTATAATTAAGAATATTTTTTTAATATATTTTTGGCCAGAGCTCGGGAATGGTATTCCCCGTACCGAATCAGGTCGGGGCAGGTTCGTGCATGAAAGCATGCCTCGAACGCGCCTTGTCGCCATTCCTATATCTAAGTGAGCCTAGTTTAGAAAGAAAATGTTATAAAAATGGTGCTTATTTTTGTGTAGGACTTGGTAACTAAAGTATACAATCATGTTATGCTTCAGACAACGAATTGAATGGTGTTTTGACAACAACTTTAAGATTGCTGCAACTTGCAACTCTTTTAGCTGTAGTCCCCAACATATCATGTTCCTCTAACACAATTATCAAGAAAAGTTGAAAACATTTAGAAAATAGCCCATGCTTTGATGATTGGGGTTCACAGCTAATATAGGAGAATGGAAAAACCATTTCAAAGACCAGATCTAAAACCTAGGATGATTGTTCTGGACTGTTAGCCAGACAATGTGCATGTTTGACACATTGATTTTGTCTAGTGATGATGCTTCACTAATTTGCAGTGTCCACATATTTTCAAGTGGAGGGTTCAAAAAAATCATACCTGGTTGATCATTTTCAGGATTTTCAGCTCCTCCTCGACTGGTACTAGCTTGGGCCATTCCTTGATTCTGTGGGAAGAGAACAATGTTATTCATTGCTACGTGTAAGAGAAAACCAAAATGTTGAATCCCATGTAGCATCTTCATCCAATAATGTCTTTTAACAAAAATACAATATGCGTGACACGTGTTAAAACTTTAGCCCACTTAAAAATTCAAGCTTATAGGTGGAGGCATAGACTTTTTTTTGAAGACAGTCATTTGATTCACATATTTTCGGTGTAGGATCCCCTCACGTGCAGGACAGCAAAAAATCTATCATGTTGCACGTGCGCAATGGCTCTCAATCCCAAATTGTAGGGATAGCAACATGACAAGTTTAGTGATCTATGTCTCCTACTCGTCAGATCGAGGATATCAGGTCACCGTTAGATTTGGGGAGACAGACTTAGTGGTCACCTCCCCCTATCCTGCCCAATCAAGAATACCAAGTGTCGTCGGATTTAAGGATTTTTGTCATCCCTAACGAATTACGATGACATAGACGAGTGGAAGGGAGAGATGTGTCAAACTTTAATATCATATTAACGCCCGACCCACTCAAAACTCAAAATAATAGGTGGAAGTTCATGCTTATTGCTTAAGATGATTTGAATTCACACCTTTTCGATACCAATATCAAAATGATGATCACGTTATGTCAAAAGTTACCTGTGGTGGTAGTTGCATCTGTTGGAAACCAAAGTACTGCTGGTAAGGATCCGCAAAATGGTGGATTCTTGGTTGGTTAGGGTTTTGCATACTGAGGGGATTGTTACTTTGAACTGTATCTGACTGGTTGTTTCCCTGAATTCTTGATTGATCGGGCGGTGCAGGAACCGGTGGCATAGGAAATGGAGGAGGCATAGGAAACCTCGGGCCAAAGTGACCTGGTGCAGCTGTTGCTGGTGGCATGGCGGAACCAGGCAACACGTTGGGGAAATGCATCATTGGACGGTTCATGCCCATTTCCATTCCCATCCCCATTCCCATCCCCAAGCCGAGACCCATTGGTGGCATGTACTGCTGCATGCCTGGGTACATCATAGCAGGAACCATGCTGCACCCCATTGACATCATCTGCAATATTTGTTAACAGTCTGATAAATGCATCAAGTTCACGACTGACTACAGTGAACTTTAAGTCACACCCCCAAATACCTATATCAATTATACAGTCCTCACTGCTATGGCCTAATCTTTCAACAAAAAATACATAGCATAACTTTTATGGCACATTCAGAAAAAGGGGGTTCTTATACAGTCAAATGTATCGTTCTAATGTCCTGTCTATTCTATGGCATAACTTGAATATGTAAACACGTCAAAGAGTAGATATAGGATAGTTCTTTGCAGAAATAGAGATTCAGGGGAGCCACTCATATCTGCCGTAAGGTGCTTCTCATCCCATGCTCAATATTCAACATTGGCCTATAATCATATTATAAAGGGCTATCTGATTTAATAGGGCCTCAATACTAAATAATTTACATAATGAGAATGACGGATAGTAGCTATGTATATATTACTGAAGTAGCAATGCAAATTCTTAAACCCAATCAGAACAACATTAGCTCCAGCATAAATAACTATATGTTTGATATGATCTTGAATTAAGGTAAAGCTCATATAGCTAGGAGAGGGACGTATCTGAAAAATCAGATAAATAACCATAGCCGAGGCCTATCCCAACCATAAAGTTAAAAACGAAAGAGAAATAAGATATGATAAAAGTTACCTGCACTTGCAATTGAAGCGATTTCAAGTATTCAATTGCCTCATCCAGCATAGAAGCTTTATCCGACTGAAAGTCAGAGAGATGCAAAATTACAAAATGGGAAAAAGAATCTTAACATATGATCAGAGAAGAGTTACTCGAGCAGGCCAAGAGAAGGAAGACATGAAGAAAATAATACAGTTGCAGACCTTGTTACAACGAGGTATGAGCTCTTGCAAAGCCTTCATCTTCTCATTTATCCTATCCCGACGCCTCTGCACACCATTGAATGGAAAACATTTAAGTAAACAACAGCACAACGAATAGGGAAAGAGCTTCTTTCATTTCTTGCCGGTTTAACTGCGATAGAGGCACTGACCCTTTCTGATAGATTGTGAACTTCTGCTGCTCGAGCCCTCTTGGTAGATGTTGACCCTCGACCTTGTTTCTTTGCATCAGCAGACTCAAACTCAACATCCTTGGAAAAGAGGGAGAACATGACATAAGAAGTCAACAAGAATAAATACATTGCTACAATAAAAGAAAAGGAAACCATTTTCACTCCAATGGGCAATGACTTATTGAACAAAGGGAACAGCACAGTCCTTGTAACTGAAAGATAGCTGACCTATTGAAAGTCATGGGACAGAAAAGAGAAACATGAATGGTAACACTAAATAACAATAACATTTTTCTTACTTACCAATGAAGTTTAATTACCTAAATACAAGGACTAGTCACTAATAAGTTAAGTTTGTAAGTAAATTACAAGGGTCACATTAAACGGTGGAATAACATATGGATCGTTAGCCTGTGGAAATGCATGTCCAAATATACAAGTGTAAAGCTCAACCGCCTTAATTAAAGCTTAAACATATGCATGGGTGAATGCACTAACACGCTTATCAAGAAGATGAATTTATATCTTTTCAAGTATTAAACTAGATTACTATCACTCTCTTCTGGAATAAATATAGATGACAAATTTTTGCATTCAAAGGAAATTTAGATGGGATGAGATTAATTCCTAAATATCGGGAACCTGCTCCATTCTAATCTCTATAGGAATACAAATACTTCAAATTTGAAGAAATAAAAGACAAAATCCCTAATTGTATTTAACTCCATTGTCAAATATTAGAGGTTAAACTACAAGCGTTTACTATCATCCCTTTTCAGTAGATGTTAGTGATGATTAAATAGTAGAGAAGTTAATGTCCCTGTCCTATTGCACCAAGTAACTGTAACTATCTAAAATTTAATACTCAATTTAAAAACATCTAAAATGTTATTTACACTAAATAATTTTGATTAAAACAATTTATTTGTTCAGGTAAAAATAAAATTTGTGATTAAAAGTAGACATGTTATCAGTAGGGATGGAATTGGGATTGGCCAAACCCGCTCACTTCGAACGGTTGTCCGATAAGCTCAAAATCAGAGAGTGTCCGAACTGCCCAAAACGACCACGGATTTTTTTTAAAACCTAACTCAAAAAATATAATATATATTCGTTATGAAAGGAAAATTAAATGGTGCCGGTCGGAATCGGATCAGGCATATACCTGCACCCGCTCAAAAATGAAACCCAATTTTTTTTAGATTTGCCCATTTCAATCGTGGCGGGTACCTTCGTATTCGTAAAGTTTGAATTTTTTTTACAATCATTGTTTGGAGAAGAGCCCATGAAACGGAGGAAATACACGAAAAATTTAAAAACTGGTCCCGAGATACGCGCCGTCAATCTAATCATTTAAAAGGAAATGATACTGTGCTGTCCATACACGTGGCCGTCCAGCTATGACCGTGACGCCACGTGTACGGCCAGGAGATCATGACTAGCAAGACGACGAGACGTCGAGGTAAAAAGTGAAATCAATTGGCTGAAACTTACCTCGCTGTCGTCGGAGCGCTCTCTCCCCTTTCGCTTTCGGTCCTCCGCCGCCGGATTCTGAGCAGGTTCGGCGCTGGCGCTGGAGCACCCCGGCGACGACGTCAGGTCGTACGTCGTCGCCTCCTTCCCCGCCGGCGTCTCGCACGATTCCACCATCGTCGCCGCCTTCGAGCTCGACGGCCCCGCCGCCGCCTTGTGCCGCGAGAAGTAGGCGAAGTTCTGCACCGCCTCCGCCCTCCTCGGCGCCGGCATCGGCGGCTTCGAGGAACCCGCCGCCGCCGACGCCACAAACGACGCCGTGTCGGGAGGCCGCGCCGGAGGGTCGATGGCGGCGGAGGAGGTGGTGTTAGGGTACAAGAGATCGGCGCAGAAGTCCTGGTCGAAAGCGGCGTCGCTTAGAGGGTAGTGAAGCCAGGAGGCCATCTCGTCCTCTTCCATGAACAAGTGCTGGTTCGGGTTTGGGTTCGGTCTGGGCGCGGACTGATCCGGCGGTGCAACGGCGTCGTATCGAGGCTGCTTCTTCCCCGATCTCTGATTCTGGCTCTGCATAACCACCTGGCCGTCCTGCCATAGAAGCTCCATGATATCATCTTCAGGCCTGTATGTATATGTGCACACAAACTGTTTGTCAAAAGTCCCACAACATAATTAATCGAACCAGAGTCCATAGATTTACCCGGCGCTTGATTTTCTCGGTCGATTCTGAGCTGAAGAGCTTGGGATTGAGTAATCATCATCCATTTCGAACTCCGGAACACAGTGATTCATCCTGTAAAACCTATAAACTAAATCAACCACAACCCAAAAACAGTTTGAAATTGAATCGCCTCATCAATCCAAATCACTCACCTCTTCGTTAGAGAAAAGGGTGATGAAATTGGAATGACAATTCAAAACAGAACAAAATTTTCTCAGATGCCAAACAACCAAAAGAGAAACATCACAGTAAATTTCAGAGCTCAATAATCCATAATTAACCACCCTACTGCGATTCTCTTCCTCTCTGATCGTTTGCAGAGTAATAAAAGAGAATCAGAGAAAGATTTTTCCTCCACTGCTTGTGCTTGTTGTTGTTGTTGTTGTTGTGTCTCCTCTCAGCCTCTCTCCTCTGTTTTTTAGCTTCTCTGCGTTCATGCACTGTTCCTCACAACCCCAAAGATAAGGTCCACAGTTTTGGTTTTTATTTTTATTTTCTCTCACTTTCTCAGGAAAATGATAAGGAGTAATGGTGGTGGGGTTTCAGATTTGGAGAGAAAAGAGACGAAATGGGTTTTTATAATTTTATTTTCTCTTTTATTTCTTTCTATTTTAGGAGGGAGTGTTCGATTTTCAACCTCCAAGTTCAAACCCATAATTGCCAAATAAATATCGACAATTATTGATTCGAGCATAAGATGCTCCGACATTTTAAATGTTAAGTCTTTTACTACGCAAACGATAGTTATTTTTTCACAAATTGTGGTTGTACAAAATACTTTCATTTTTTTTCAATTTATTTTTAATTTTATATGATATTTAATGAATATTTGAACGTTTAAAGCACACACATTTCAACGAGTGATCATGAACTTGAAACATGAGTGATGGCAAAACTATATAATTATTCAAAGCAAAATAGTTTATTTAAGAAAAGTTTATTTTAAATGTAAAATAAACAAAAATATCAATAATCAGTCAGTTTCGAATGACTGTTTACACTGAAATTATTAAATATTGTCTATATGAAAAGAAAATGATCGTGACGTTCTTAATGTATGGTATAGACTAAGATGCCAAATAACTCCAAATTTAGTTGATATCTAATGTTTTTAATTACATTAAAATAGTTCGAATCTGAGATTTTTTTAATAATCAGATTAAACTGACGAAATATATAATATTTTTATTTGAATAAAAGTATAGAAAAACTCATCACACACGCGACATACTAAAAAAATAATTTAAATACAAGTTAAGCTAAGTTTTTGAAAATTAATTGTTATAATATGCTTTTTTATTCATAAAGTAAAAATTTGTTAAAATATGCTTTGAACTTAGATTCAATATACTTTGATAGAAATGAAATTGTCCTTCTCCGGGGTTTTGAGGGTGTGAACGGACACTCAATGTCCCGGTCGGATCCACTGAGAGGGCAAGGGAGATGAAGTTGCCTCCCATGAATTGAGAATTCGAAAATTTTAAACGTATAATTTTGTTCAAAAATTGCATTTCTTTTCTCCTAGTAATTAATGATAATATATAAATGTTGTCCAACTCTTTCCAAAGAGATATTTGGTCTACTGGTAAACAATATTTATTCTAGCCGTGAGATCTTGGGTTCAATTCCTACTGTGCACTACTATATTTTTATAGAGAAATCTAGAGGGTTAATCCTAACCCTCCAAAGTGAAATGTACAAATTAATCCTAACCGTCCATTTAGGTAGAAACCTACTATAAATAGAGGTGGTGCCATTTGGCCAAACCATTCAAGCATTGTAAACATATCCACTTGTAATACAAGGAGCTCTTACACATCTTTCTCTCGTGTTCTCAAGTTTCCTTCCCTCTCTTTCGGGTTTTCTTGCTTTCCTCTTGTTCTTACATTGTTTCGTGTAGGATCAAGGCTGACTTAGGTCGTGCACAAGTAGTGCTAATCACCTAAGTGCCGGACGTACCACGAAAAGCTAAGGGGAAGCTCTCGGGTCGTCACAGTTGGTATCAGAGCTGGTCGTTGGGGACACGATCAAGGAAAGCATGTCGGATATTGCCGTTGGAAGCACACCTTCTCAAAGCGACACTCTGCATTCAGGTGTTCGGACACGGGGAAGGTCGAGGGATGCAAATATCGCGCAAGAGTCCATTGGTGCCACCCGTCGGGAACAAGTGGTGCTTGAGGGAAAGTTCATGGAGTCACTCAATCAAATTCAAGCTAGTCTCGAGAGACATGTCGCAGAGCTAAGAGCTAGCCTGGAGGAAACGCGAGCTGACTGGGCCATATGCCGGCGAGCGGTTGCAAGCGGCGCGATGGGAGTGCAAGGGCGGGAGGTTCCGCGTGTGGATGCTCCAAAGCCAAATAGCTACGGTGGACAACGCGATGCCAAGGAAATTGACAACTTCATTTGGCACATGGAGCAATACTTCGAGGCGCTGAACGTAATTGACGATAGGACGAAACTGCGCACAGTCGTTCTTTACCTTTCGGACACGGCGACAATATGGTGGAGGCGCAAACACGCAGAAGCACAACAAGGTAACCCCTCCATCACAACTTGGGATGAATTTAAATTCGAATTAAAGCGTCAATTCTTTCCGTCCCACGCTGTTCACGATGCACACTTACGAATGCGAGAGTTGAAACATACCTCTTCCATTCGTGAGTATGTGAAAGAGTTCTCGGCGCTCATGCTCCAAATCCCCAATATGGGAGAGGAGGACTTGTTATTCAACTTTACAGCTGGGCTTAAACCATGGGCGCGGACGGAGTTGGACCGACGCGAAGTGCGGGACATCTCGACGGCGCTCACCGTGGCAGAATCCTTGATGGAATACCATCAAAGTGAGAGGGGCGAACCGTCAAGATCAAAACATCCCAAGGCAAGTGCGAGTCCAAGCCATGCCGTCAAACCCCATAACCAAGGAAACGGTGGGGGAGCACCCAAGACGTTATCCCAAAGGAGCAACAACAACAAACCTGCGTGGAAAACACTACGGAGTACCGAAAAGAAGGATCGCACGCCAGGGAGCTGTTTTCTCTGCAATGGGCCACATTGGGTGCGAGATTGCCCAAAGCGCAACAGACTTAGTGCCATGCTCGAGGAAGAGCCCGTGGAGGAAGTCGCGGATGAGCAGGCCAACTTGGGAAGTCTTTGCCTTAGTGCATTGGCAAAGCGGACGGGAAGACAAGTTCAAGCAAAGGAAGGGACACCTATGGAAAGGACTCTCCTATATGTGAAGGGAGAGCTCAATGGGAAAATAGTGTCCATCATGATCGATACGGGCGCCAATCACAACTTCATCCGTAAGAAGGAGGCGGAACGACTCGGGTTGACGATGCAAAGGAGTGCTGCCACCCTCAAGACCGTCAACTCGAATCCTATCCCAGTAGAAGGCGCCATCCATGATCAAGACATAAGGTTAGGCGCTTGGAGCGGTAAGGTCGATCTCACGGTGGCAAGGATCGACGATTATGACATCGTGCTCGGCATGAAGTTCATGAGAAGGCATCATGCATTCCCAATTCCGCACGAAAATGTCTTTGTAATACTCTCAGGAAGTCAACCCACCGTCATGAGAGGTACACCTACTCCCTCTCTTCAAGTTAAAATTAATTCTATGATTTTGTCGGCCATGCAAGTAAAGAAGGGCGTCAATAAGGGAGAGCCCACATTTCTGGCCACTCTCAAGGAGGATAAGCCTCTAAAGGATTATGTTACAATACCAAAGGAGATCGAGGGAGTACTGATCTAGTTCAAGGACGTCATGCCTCCTGAGCTGCCGAAAAGACTACCTCCACGGAGGGAGGTGGATCACAAGATTGAATTGGAGCATGGTGCCAAACCACCGGCAACGTTCATCTCTCACGAAAAACAAGTGAATGAAGTGTTAGCCGAACGGAAAGTCTCGAGGAGGGGTGTTCCAGCATACACGGAGTATTTGGTGAAATGGAAGGACCTTCCTGACAGCGAGACAAGCTGGGAGCCTGCTGCGGACCTTTGGCAATTTGAAGATAAAATACAACAATTTCGTGACGGTTCAGCGACGAGGACGTCGCTAGATTAGGTGGGGGAGAATGTTACGGGCCAGCAAAATGGGCCAAATGGGCCCAAGGAATTAATCAAAATTGGCCCAACCCATTAAGAATTGTTGAGAGATCTCTAGATCTTTCTTGCCCGGATTGCCCAAATTGCCCGAAACTTGCCAAGCAAGCTACCCAAGATATTTTGATAGGTATGAATATTTTATTTAGGATATTTTTATAGAGAAATCTAGAGGGTTAATCCTAACCCTCCAAAGTGAAATGTACAAATTAATCCTAACCGTCCATTTAGGTAGAAACCTACTATAAATAGAGGTGGTGCCATTTGGCCAAACCACTCAAGCATTGTAAACATATCCACGTGTAATACAAGGAGCTCTTACACATCTTTCTCTCGTGTTCTCAAGTTTCCTTCGCTCTCTTTCGGGTTTTCTTGCTTTCCTCTTGTTCTTACATTGTTTCGTGTAGGATCAAGGCTGACTTAGGTCGTGCACAAGTAGTGCTAATCACCTAAGTGCCGGACGTACCACGAAAAGCTAAGGGGAAGCTCTCGGGTCGTCACATTATGCCCTTCTAAATGTTGTTTAAATTTTAAGAAATTGCACATTACTCACATCAGTTATACTTTACTACCGTTCACCAAACTTTATTTGCAAACTAAAATGAAAATTTCAAAATAGCATTCTACAATTCAAATAATAATAATAATATCTTTAAGATGTAAATATTAATAATTTTCAAATAATATAAATAAAAAATAACATAAATTTTTTTTACGATAAATCATTAAACATGAATCATTATTATGAATAAACGAGTAAAGTTTTTAACGAGCCGATCGAGGTATGTTATATTTAATTATGTTATTGATGAAACTAAATTTTTAGCGGCCACTGCACACTTGGCTTAGGTGATTTAAGTACTCACTCTCGTTCAAGGAGGGTTGGGGCAACTTAGTGGGATGGGTAGTTTATGGTTAGTTGCGAAAATCGTCAAAAGCAAATTAGTATAAAATTTTGATCCCCTGTCGATAACAATGGTCTCATAGCCCTCGATGCTGACAAAGTTATCCTAAATTCGGTTTGTTTACGAGGGTGTGAATGTATAAAAAAACTGGAGTTTCACTTTTACCACTGAGCTACAAAAATATTTTAGTAATTGGACACAATTTATGTATACAATCAAATTAAAGGAGGTGCATGTGCAAATTCCAAAAAAAATTCACACTCAAAATTCTCAAATTACCGGGCCAAGAGCGCCCCTCTTGCCCCCTATAGTTCCACAACTGATTGTTATGTTTGGTACTTTATGCTGGACAAAATTGATGAAAATGGCAAAAGTTGACATATGTGTTAATTAGTGAATGGGTCAACTTGAGCCGTGATTTTGGAACGCTTCGACTCGGCCTAGAATGATGTGAAACACGTTTACATAATCTAGGATATGAGAGCTTTCCAACGGTATATCACGAGCTCTAAACGGACAAGAGGTGAATGAGAAATTGAACCTCAAATATGACCACTTGAAATGAGTTGTGCTGAAAATTTGGGGGCCGAAAGTCCACCACATTTTCACTAAGACACAAAAACGAATTTCCATCAATATTTTTTATTTGTAAATTGAGAATAATATTTTCCAATATAATTCGGAAATAAATATTTTCCAAGTCAGTAAATTTGGGAATAAATATTTTTTCCTAAAATCGGAAATAATATTCTACAACTTGCAATGTGGAAATAAATAAATATTTCAGAATATTTGTATTGAAGAATTAAATATTTTCAGAATATTTTTATTCATGAATAAAATATTTCTGTGATATTTTCTAAATGTAAAGTATTTCCAAAATAATTATTTGGAAATAAGTGTGGTCACATTATGGCATTAAAAGAAAAAATCTCTTAATTGGAAATTAAGAGAATATTCCGAGATATTGTCTTTCTCCCCAAAAAAGAAATTTGTAATTATTTCTTTCCCTTTCTCTTTAGGTTTCAACTTTTCCTTAAGCATATAAATAGATAGCTTTTGTAGAGAAATACAGACACATCGAAAAATACCCTACCCGACCACCTCTCTCTCTAGTTCTTCTTGCCTGATTCTCTCTATATCACGGTTCAGAGTTCGCCTATAATCGGCGTCGTATCCTGGGAGTGGTTTGTCCATACGGGGGCTAAATTCGTCTCAAGGAAAGGGAATTACCGTGCCTCGTCGATAATCGTTTCCTCCTTCTTCATCTGTCCAATACCGAATCACAGGTCAAGTAAACATTATGTATTGTGACGGTGATATTCAATAATAATAAAGTATTATTCATTATGTTCGTCCTTTTCAATTTATTTAATTATTGCATGCATGCTTGAATGAATGTATTAATTGCTCGATTTGCGTTTATGGACTAACCCCGTATCTAACAATCTTGAGACGAATTTTTGTGTTGTAGTTTTTCCATAAACGCTTTCTAACCCGACGAACAGGTTACCATGGCGGAATTAATCTGATTTGACATTTGGTCAAACAGACTCGATAAAACTGTTTACTCGAAACTTTTTAAATTCTTGTTAATCAAAAAGATTAACTTAATGTTCATGATTTATTGGTTTGAAATAATCAGATTTGATTATTATGTTTTCCTAAGTTTTGTTTTCCAGAGCATCGAACCAAGATTTGAAAAGCTGTCCAGGAAAATTATGCGATGTCGACGTTTAAGTTTGGCTCGGAACGAAGCACTTCTGGTCCGAATCAAGTTTTGACCAAAACTACAAAGTTGCAGAGGACGAAACGAAGAATCTGAAAAAATTAATTTCAGAATTTTTGGATATCTGTAGCTCACTCTACACCCTCCGTACAGTAGCGTACAGTAACGTTACTGAAAGTGACAGCCTGAAATTTATTAATTAATCATTTATTATACACTTGTTTATTAATGATGGTTTAATGGGTTATCTAACAAGATTATTCTATATGGTTTGTGTAGTAATTCATATACGATGAACAGATAAATACATATTTGGAATCATCTTGATAAAATCTCAACGAGATTATAGTAAAAGGCATATGTGAGAAGACACGCGAATATGGAGGCAAGACAATGAGATAAGTTTGCTCCTCCCTTGTATTCATATACACACGTAGATGACTTGTGTGTTTAGATAATCAAGCATGAGATGGTTTTTGTATATATTACATATATACACTCACACACTTATACTATTACAAACATGAGATGTTATTCTTTGTATGTTTATATAGTAAGATAAGCGTGCTTCTCTGTAATATGTATATGCTCGTTATTATATTTGTTAGCATATGATGCCGAAATATATGTATATATATAAGTGTGTGTATTGGTGGTTTGATCTATGTATATATACATGTATGTTTCGATTAATATATTTAATATACATATATGACTCGGTTCGATTATTATACATATATATGTGCATGACCACGATTTAATGATCATATATATATATATATATATATATATATATATATATGTCTGTGTGTGTGCGCGCGCGCGCATTTCCTATCAACTCAGTGATTCAAATTCCTTGTTTTCAGTTGAGTTACCAGTAAGCAAACAGGGAATCCTTGGGTATTTGAACCCGAGTATCCGGGAAAAAGCAGAATATTTGATGGAAGAACGGGAGATCCCTTTGAACAACCTGTTATAGTGGGACAGCCCTATATCTTGAAATTAATTCATCAAGTTGATGACAAAATACACGGGCGTTCCAATGGTCCTTATGCATCTGTTACACAACAACCCATTAGGGGAAGGGCCAAGCGGGGGGGCCAGCGGGCAGGAGAAATGGAGGTTTGGGCCCTAGAGGGGTTCGGTGTTGCTCATATTTTACAAGAGATGCTTACTTATAAGTCTGATCATCTTAGAACTCGCGACAAAATATTTGATACTACAATCGTTGGAGGAGAAATGCCTAAAGCTGAGGATGCTCCCGAATCCTTTACGACAATCCATCGAGATATGGTATGATACAAGTGAGTATTTGCGACAAGAAATGAATCCCAATTTTAGAACCACCGACCCCTTTAATCCTGTACATATAATGTCTTTTTCGGGAGCTAGGGGAAATGCCTCTCAAGTACCGGAGGAGAAGGATGCGCCATTTCAGATGAGAAGGAAGCGAATGGAGTCTTCCTTCTATATCTAGACTAAGTAATTTTCACAACGGAGTCTTCCTGATATGAGACTACGGTAAGTCAAAAGAGTAAATGAAAGTAGGGTTCTTTTCGATGAAGTACCCTGGGTTTGGTACACTGAACACCAAGCCAATCTTTCTGAAAAAAGAAAACAACAAGCAACTACATCTCCTCTTTTTCGAGCTCGTCGTCGACCCTGAAGTAAGACCAAGCCCACGAGCTTATTATCCTAGGTCGGAACAATTTGATAGGATCCTTTTTTTTTACGGCCCCGTGTCCCTCCCGTGTGGCGACATGTGAGCGAAAAAAGGAAAGAGAGGGATGAGCTTTCTCTCTCTTTCCTAAGGTTTACTAACTTTAGTAGCTGTAGGTTGCTCCTTTCCTTGCTTATTCCTTTCAAGATACTAACAAGACTGAGGAATCCGAGCTCGATGAGGACCCCAAGGCAAGGGCTGTGCTTCATACCCCGGAGGCAGAAGGTGCCCTGTATGGGGGGTAAGAAGGGGCAGAGAAAATGCCTCGAGCCAAGGTCCCTTTTCGTTTTCGCTCTTTTATTGGGGTCATGTTATTAAGAAATGGAATCCTAGAATCGCCCCTTATATTTTGATTTATCCAAAGCATAAAGGTAATCATATTACAAATCTTAGTAAAACCGCGCGCTTTTTAACAGAAGCTTGCCATTTAGTTTTTTATGCAGCAAGTAGAGGAAAAAGATTCTTAATTGTTGGTACTAAAAAAGAAGCAGCTAATTCCGTACTACGGGCTGCAATAAAGGCTCGGTGCCATTATGTTAATAAAAAATGGCTCGGCGGTATGTTAACGAATTGGACCACTACGAATAAGCCCCTCGAGCTCCCGATGCAAATAAATGCGTTTTTGCTCGACGTTTCCGAGCTGTAGAGCCGCGCGGAGTTCTGGGCATTAAATAAATGAAACTTAATAACATGACCCCAAAATGTCACGGGTTCAAATCCTGTCATCCCTAAATACTGCCTCGCCTAAGCAGTAACGAGAGATCCGTTGCGGTTGAGGTCGATTCCAATTGGACATACAGAATTTATCATTTTATGGTATACTATATGATAGGATAGATATCCAAATTGTATTGGGGTTACAACAAGGAAGAATCTTGTCTTATTTTTTCTGATAAAAAAGAAAAGCGCCCTTAGTTCAGTTTGCGAATAGAGATGCAGAAGTGCAGGAGCTGTCTAGTACTTTCTCGTGCAAAAAGAAGAAATGCGGTAAAGAGGAGTGGAGGGAAGGCAGGATAAGCAGATGCAAAAGAGTAGCACCTTAGTAGTAGGAAAAAGAGGAATGAATGAGTGCGTCCACTAGGACATCAGGTTGGAAGAGTTGCTGGCAGCAGGAGTTCATTGGGGTCATGTTATTAAGAAATGGAATCTTTGTTTAAGTAATAAAGCCTTTCGCTCATCCCTAGTCCGTAATAAATAGAGGTGGATCAAAGCATTGAAAGAAGTTGTTATGGAATCTCCAGGGGCTTTTTTTGGTCAAAAGAGAATAGATTACCGGTTTTTATACTATTCCTATTTGGATACTTTGATACCAAGAAATGAAGTAAATTAAAGTAGTTTACCATTACCCATTCGAGAAAAGTTCTTATCTTAGAATGCAATCCACCAAGAAAGATTCTTACTAAAAATTAGGATTCTCGAGACCCGAACGATATAGAAAGACTTTTAAATTAGAAATTCCAAATTATACATTATATATAGATACGCAAGGTACACCAATAAGTAAGATTACTGAAGTAGCAATTAATGCAAAAACAGCCAATTGGAAAGCAATAGTCATGTTCCTAATCCTCTGCGTTACCAATAAATATACCATTTGATCCCTCTAGCAGCCCCGAACTCTAATTCTAATAAAATATAGAATATAGTCAAAAAGTCTTATAAGTAGCGAAGAGCTTATTTTATTACATACTTGAAGTGAAAGTTCTAAAGAATTGGATGGAAACGGAGCCTTTAATGAATTGTCATGGGTTGAATTCGAAATCTTCTTGGTTCCGAAAAAATCCGGTGACTATAAAGTCTTTTGCATTTTTCATTGGATAGAGCTTTCCCTATGTATACATAGACAAAGGTATATATAGAAAAGCAAGTTTATTCCCTAAACCGGACTCAGGCCAGGATCATTCAATACAACAGTATGAACACGATACCAAGGCAAACCCATGGAAATACCCCCTTATATCAATGGAAAATAGGCGGGGGTATTCCTGCGTATGAGAACATAGTAATGGAGAAGGTAATAGCCAAAATAGGATTCGTACCACCTGGTCGCGAAGCTTATCCGGGAGATGTTTTTTATTTACACTCCCGCCTTTTGTGGGAAGATCGGAAAATTAAAAGAAGAAAGCGCTTTTTGGTTAGACGCATGGGATTGGCTAAGCATTTTATTCGAACAAATGTAGAACCTGAATGGATGGTTTTTGCGCTTTTGGGATTTGCGGGCTCCCTGGTTAGAGCCTCTAAGGGGTCCCAATGGGTTGGACTTGAGTAGGCTGAAAAAAGACATACAACCTTGGCAATGAGAAATATATGATTGGGTCAGTCCCACACCAACAATTAGCTACATTAGTATTTTGTCAGTTACGAAGCAGCTTGGATGTTCTTAATTTGAGAGCCAAGGTTTCTCAACGCTTGGTCAAAATGTCCAAGCTAAGAGAAACCGATAAACTAACCTAGCGACTGTCCCTCTATCAGGGTTGGAGTTGGAATAGTCTTCTTATAGGTGCTACTCGATAATGTCTATCTAGCAGAACCCCCGCCAACCCGAGCGAGCATTCAAATATCTGTCCTACATTCATTCGTGAAGGTACTCCCAATGGGTTGAAGACCCCAAAGCGTATTTGCATTTTTCATTGGATAGAGCTTTCCCTATGTATACATAGAAAAGGTATACATAGAAAAGCAAGTTTATTCCCTAAACCGGACTCTTCACTACTCTGGAAATCCTAGTTGAAGCTCTTCGTTATTGGGTGACAGTTTGGAAATATCTGTTCTTCCGTTATTTCAATGGGCTATCCCCGTCACTTTTAGTGATGTATACGTCGATCGACTCAGTCTTAGAGTATGAAGAGTCTAAAACCTCCAATCTCCACTCAAAGATTGCAATTCTTGGATAGCTATCATAAATCTGTGGGACTAGATTCTGAATAGAAAAGATATCACAAAAAAGGCTTGTTCTTGTTATTCTCATACTCTAACTAGAAGTCTTTTTTTTAAAAACACAAAATTGACAAATAAAGAGCGACAATCGCTCAATCATGGACGAATTACTAGACTAATTAATTAATTATCGGTTCGGGTGACGAAAATAGATATTTTCTTTCTTTATATATTATATTTTAAATAATCTATCTTATCAACACCCTTCCCGAATTGTTAAGATACCTCACTGGACAACTACAAATACAAATAGATTTTGATGGTGCAAATACATTCCGTGCTTTTAATCCAACTCAAGCCGAAGAAACTTATTCAATGGTCACCGCTAACCGCTTTTGGTCCCAAATTTTTGGCGTTGCTTTTTCCAACAAACGTTGGTTACATTTTTTTATGTTATTTGTACCAGTAACTGGTTTATGGATGAGTGCTCTTGGAGTAGTCGGTCTGGCTCTCAACCTACGCGCCTATGATTTCGTGTCCCAGGAAATACGTGCGGCGGAAGATCCTGAATTTGAGACTTTTTACACAAAAAATATTCTCTTAAACGAAGGTATTCGTGCTTGGATGGCCGCTCAAAAACTTGACTTTGTACCGCGCGCACTGCTTAAAAAAAAAGGCTCTGCGCAGTGCTTAAAAAAAAAGGCTCTGCGCAGTGCTTAAAAAAAAGGCTCTGCACAGTGCTTAAAAAAAAGGCTCTGCACAGTGCTTAAAAAAAAGGCTTTTAGACTTATGTGAATTGAAAGATATTTATATTGACCAATTAGTAGAATTGCCTGCAAGGTTCTATAACTGCCTAAAAAGATCGGGTATACATACAGTAATGGAAAGTGGATTATCTAACAGGAGGGGATAGGATAATTCGAATGGAAGCCTGGCTATAAGAAGGTGAGCCTACATAGCACCCTCGACCTGATATCGAATATCAATCTGAACTCCTTCCCCAGAGGCAACCCGCGCGGTTTCTTTAAGAATATTAAACCAAATATAGGAGAGGAGGGGCTGCGACTTTATGAAAATGAAACCTAGATCCTTAATGGACCTCTTTAGTTTCGGTTTAATCTATATTACCCTTGTAGGGGTATCACGTTGTATAACTTATGCAATCAGTCTGCATAGTAATACTAAGTACAAAATGGTTCGACTGGCTAAGCAGACTGATTGCATAAGTTATACAACGTGATACCCCTACAAGGGTAATATAGATTAAACCGAAACTAAAGAGGTCCATTAAGGATCTAGGATTCTTTATGGCGAGGCGTTTTTCGTAGCAGCCCAAGGGGTTGGTTTACTTTTGGACATGCTTCGTTTGCTCTTCTCTTCTTCTTCGGACACATTTGGCATGGTGCTAGAACCTTGTTCAGAGACGTTTTTGCTGGTATTGATCCGGATTTGGATGCTCAAGTAGAATTTGGGGCATTCCAAAAACTTGGCGATCCAACCACAAAAAGACAGGCAGTCTGATACAACACAACGGAGAAATAGAGTAAAGTAGGAAAGTTGTGGAGAAAGGGGGGTGCTGGCGGGTCTTTGCCCTGGTCCTGAGCCATGCCTTGGTTCATTACTTAGTTCATCATTCCCCTTATCCGAGGCGTATAAAACTTTTAATAAATTTCGTAAGCAGAGTGGGGCTCTTGCTACAATTGGTGCGAACGGGCTCTCTTTCCTTTGGGGAGAGTGTAAAGATTTTTCGAGTTGAAATTGCCAAGGTTACAAAAGAGATTTCGTTGCGATTTGATTGGTGTTTCATATACGTCTTGCTTTGACTCGAATGCACCTTTTCTTTTGCTTTGAAGAACCTTCGGTTATTCAATTAGGTTATAGAAAAAAGATTTCTAAAGAAAAGAGCATCCATACCTTGTGTTCTCTGCTGACGAAAGCATTTTTGGTTTTGTTTGGGTAGAGGTATTCCTAAACTTCTTTTTTTTATTATTGTACTTGTATCTTGAATCTGAATGCCTTGCCTAAAAGAAACGAAAACTCTCCCTGGGAATTGTATCTTGATTGCCTCCACATCGGGCAAATTCGGTTAAGTTTTTCTATCTTTATCTTGTATCCCCGAGAATTTCATTTCTTTTTCGACATCTCCCTTTAACTCCTTGATTTTGTGCGGTCCAAATTATACATTATATATAGATACGCAAGGCAAAGAGAATTTAACGCTCCCCCGGAATGATTGGGCGTAAAGCGTCTTCAGGTGGCTTTTGAAGTCCTCCGTCAAATCCCCGGGCTCAACCTTGGACAGGCGTTGGAAACTCCTAAGCTGGAGTACGGTAGTACGATTATGCATGCTTATAAATATATAGATGTATGTGTATATTTATGTATATGCTAAGGGCGATATTCACATGCATGCGCATTATTATATTATAGATGAATATATGAATATACATGCTAAATGTGATATAAGTATATATATGTGTGTATGCCAAATTTACTAAATGATTATGAGGACGAGATGTTTATGTGGTGTTGTAAATTTGATGCGTGAAATTGCACATTAATTGAGATGATATGATTTGACATAATTGGTCAAACAAGATGATGACCTACTTTATTCAATTGATGAATATAATGGTCTAGCGTTGCTCGATACATGATTAATCGATTCTGTTTCTTTTTATGGAACACGTAAGAACGATTCAATCAATGTTTATATGTAATCGATCGGTTTCTAAGTGAAACACGTAAAGACGATTAACATAGAGTAATGTTGTGAGCCTCTAACTCAGTTGATCTTGTTCTATTTATAAAACACGTAGGGACAACTCCAACCAGGTTCCAACGTATAGGAACACGCTGGTTGTGTGGGGGAACTATCTTCCTTTAACGTTCTGTGTAGTAGAATTTTGTTCTCTACGGGTAGATGTTATGTGTGGTAGAACTTCGTTATCTACAGGTATAACCAGACCCTCGCGCGGTAGAACTACGCTCCACCAACGCGAGATCTGATTTTTGTGATATGAATTATTTGTTATATGTGAACACGTTATTTAATTCGATCTAATTTTGTTATTCGTTGTATCAGATATGGTTGACGAAAACGCGAAAGCAACTGAACCAACGCTGCCAGCCGATATGTGGCTAAAATGGTGGAGGTCTAGAGAGATCCCACAAAAAGAGCAAGAAACCTTAAGGAGGCGTTGCCAAGAAACCCAAGTCTAATGGGAAGTGCTTCAATTGCAACAAGCAAGTGCTTATGTCTTCCAAATGCAGGATGCTGAAGGAAGGCAAAGAAGCTTGAAGCTAACATTGTGGATGTCATGACACAATAGATGTATGACATCGATTAAAGTGCTTAGTTGAGATTTAGAATTATATGTAATTTCAGTAAATTTTAAAGTTGTGAATAAAATAAGAGAAACATTTCTTATATTTATGTTATTAACTCACTTAAATACTTGTACAGTAGAAACAAGTTCACAATAATGGAAACACAAACCGAACAGTTTCCAAGTATAATGACAACAAGTATATAGTGCTTAAGCAAATTATTCTTTGGAATAATATGGTCTTAATTATTATATACTGTGATGTTAAGTCAATTTGATTCGGTTCATAAATGAACACACACGAACAAATTGAAAGACTCTAGTGTTAATTTTGAATAACATGGTTTCTTACGAGAAAAATATAAATTGAGTTCTTATGATCCAACTCTAGACGAGAGTACGAAAATGATATATTGAACAGTATCAATGCTTTAATTGATACATGTAGAGTTTATTCTATGCATACACATGTATGAACGATTATTGATTAATCGATTCTACGAGACATGTAAGATAAATTAAACAACGTATTTGTTTCTTTGTGAAACACGTGAGATCAACCTATATTGAATTTATTGATTGTAGGTCGGTATGATCCATCATGTTCAAGAACATAAAGGACAAAACCGAATGATCTTTGCGATCAACGAAAACACATGTGAATAAATTGAATGTTTTCAATTATTCATCTAGAATGTGTGGAATTGAGTTAGAACAATCATTTTCATTACGGGAAAACGTTGAATTGTCTAAAACTTGATATGTGAAATTGAAATTAAAAATTTTAATTGATCAATTGCATGAATGCTTTTTGGAAAAGAAGTAGTTCTGCGAAATGTCACTGACGTATCGAACATTCGCAAGGGAACTGTATCCGGTAGCCTCTTAAGCTCACAAGACGTTAAGAAGGTGTAAGGCTGGAATGAGTTTTGACTAAGTAAGGGATGCATGTGGAGAATGAATAAGTCATTTCATGCAAGTCCAAAATGATGAATAAAATAAGAGGGACGCTTCTTTTGTTTAATTCAATAAGTCATTGTATGGATGACATGTAAACTTGGACAAGTTGACTACGTAGCGCTGCGTAGGTTAACAAATGTAGAATCCCTAAAATCTAAGTGTGAATTTATGATAAGTCAAAAACCAACGAGATATTCTTTCCTTACGTCGCAAAGAAAAATGTCTGATTTAACCTATAATAGGTTGTCACGATACATGTAGGGAGGAAAGTGTACGTCAGTTAGTCACTTTTTAAATAAAGTAACCCCGCAAGAAATCAGACAAGATACTGTAGAAATTATGGAAAGGAAACGAACCTTCCAATAATTGCCTAAAGATGTGGGAGTACCTTGCCAAGGCAACAACCCTTTACAAGAGGTAATGAAATAGATCCAAAACGTTGGACTGTATTTTCATTGCATACGCTTTGCATGGTGGTATCGGTTCTTGATGTATGAATCAAACAGATTTCGAAATACAGAAGAACACGATAATGGAGTTAAAGAATGTTTAGTTCTTTGAACACATGTGTCCATGAAAAAGGGAATCGTAAGAATACTAAGGTATGTACAAGGAACCCATAACTATGGACTATACTATGCAAGAGAACCTGCAGTGCTAGAGGTATACTCTTATGCTTGTTGGATATCTAATGTAAGGGATGTCAAAGACAAGAGGAGAAACGTCTCAACCTTAGCAGGAGGAGTTGTGTTATGGAAATCCTCACGACAAACGATAATAACCAGATTAACATGTAAATATGAGTTTGAAGCTTTGGATAAAGCTATGGAAGAAGCCGATGAGCTACGTAACTTTCTAGAGGATATTCCTAAACGGAGAAAGCTTGTGCCTAAAATATGTGTGCATTGTGATCACCAAGCAACTATTTGTAGTGCACAGAGCTTGGGGATAACGGTAAAGTTTGACACATATGTCGTCGACATAATATCGTTGACCAACTAATCTCTACGAGAATTATCTATGATGATTTGATAAGATCAAATGATAATATTGCGGATCCGCTAACCGTTGGGTTAAATAGAGATCAAGTTGATAAACATCGAAAGGAATGCGGCTCAAGCCCATATAATTAAGGCGTCATGTGAAGGAAAACCCAACCTAGTTGACTGGAGATCCCAAGATCTAGGTTCAAAGGGACAACCTAATTGCATGAACCTTGTGCGGTCACTGTGGGGGCAACCCCGAGACCATTCCTATGATGTCAAACAGTGACATAAAAATGGATCAGGTTAAGCTATGCTTTTAATGATACTTTGTGCATCACAAAGTTGAGGAAAAGATATCACCTATGTGAGAGTGAAGTGGGGTCGCTTCAAAAAGAAACTTATGGGGCTTAGTTCTCTTAAGCTCTTACAGAACCAGGAGGTGTTCATGACCATAAAGAACACAACCATGAGAACCTAACAACCGTTTTCGTTGATATATGTGTGAAGTATATGATCTCTTACGCTAAATGACAGAGAGTTCAAGGACATCACGTCTACTCATCTGTCAGGAAGATAAGTATACTTTCACTAGGAAAGTTCAAAAGGGGTAACCTACTTATCCGATGCATATATCGACTGTAGAGAGTAATCACCACGTTGAAATTATTACACGTTCAATTTCATTCATGTGGGGGATTGTTGGACAAAATTGATGAAAATGGCAAAAGTTGACATATGTGTTAACTAGTGAATGGGTCAACTTGAGCCGTGATTTTGGAACGCTTCGACTCGGCCTAGAATGATGTGAAATACGTTTACATAATCTAGGATATGAGAGCTTTCCAACGGTATATCACGAGCTCTAAACGGACAAGAGGTGAATGAGAAATTGAACCTCAAATATGACCACTTGAAATGAGTTGTGCTGAAAATTTGGGGGCCGAAAGTCCGCCACATTTTCAATAAGACACAAAAACGAATTTCCATCAATATTTTTTATTTTTAAATTGAGAATAATATTTTTCAATATAATTCGGAAATAAATATTTTCCAAGTCAGTAAATTTGGAAATAAATATTTTTTTCCTAAAATCGGAAATAATATTCTGCAACTTGCAATGTGGAAATAAATAAATATTTTCGGAATATTTATATTGAAGAATTAAATATTTTCAGAATATTTTTATTCATGAATAAAATGTTTCTGTGATATTTTCTAAATGTCAAGTATTTCCAAAATAATTATTTGGAAATAAGTGTGGTCACATTATGCCATGAAAAGGAAAAATCTCTTAATTGGAAATTAAGAGAATATTCCGAGATATTGTCTTTCTCCCCAAAAAAGAAATTTGTAATTATTTCTTTCCCTTTCTCTTTAGGTTTCAACTTTTCCTTAAGCCTATAAAATATAGCTTTTGTAGAGAAATACAGACACATCGAAAAATACCCTACCCGACCACCTCTCTCTCTAGTTCTTCTTGCCTGATTCTCTCTATATCACGGTTTAGAGTTCGCCTACGATCGGCGTTGTATCCTGGGAGCGATTTGTCCATACAGGGGCAAAATTCGTCTCAAGGAAAGCGGATTACCGTGCCTCGTCGATAATCGTTTCCTCCTTCTTTATCTGTCCAATACCGAATCACAGGTCAAGTAAACATTATGTATTGTGACAGTGATATTCAATAATAATAAAGTATTATTCATTATGTTCGTCCTTTCCAATTTATTTAATTATTGCATGCATGCTTGAATGAATGTATTAATTGCTCGATTTGCGTTTATGAACTAACCCCGTATCTAACACTTTATGATTTGGTGTTTTAGTCTAAGTTTGGGATCCATGTAAATTAGGTTTTGTATTTTGTAAATCTGATCGGAAATGATTGTAATAGTATGAATACTATATTGCATGACCTAGTCGAATAGTTTGTGCTTCCAATATCAATCTCCATCGATAGAAAATGTCTCCACTTGGTATGTGAGTATAGTTAACACATATTTGATGAATTACATAACTCTATATTCTTGTCCATTACTTTATCATGGTTGTTTGTATTTTACACAACAAATTCATTTTCTTCACAATAAATATTACCATACTCAAACGAAGAATAAACAATATATCAAATATGAAGTATAGATATGCACTCCCGGCGTATTCTATACATGTCTTTCTTTTCCCCCAAAGGTTTCTCGATGATATTGGAAAGATGTTTAATAAATTTTGGTGGCAGGGTAATGCGGTAGGAGCAAGATTACATGGCGGAAATCGGTTGATCTATGCAAGCACAAAAAACTGGGAGGGATGAGCTTCCTGAAACTCAAAGAATTCAATTTGGCACTCCTGAAAAAACAGCCCTGGAGAATTCTAACAAACCCATATTACTTGCCAAGTCGATTAATAAAGGATAAATACTTTCCCCATGACACATTCTTGGAGGCTCCATTGAGGACCAATCCAAGCTTTGTTTGGAGAGAAATATGCGAAGGAAGATTAGTTGTTTCAAAAAATGCACGAAGGAATATTGGACATGGAGGTTGTCGGGTCCTTGGGACCCCATGGTTACGAATCGACAATACACCAATCAGTGAAGGGGTGGCCATCCTATCAGATATGCGCGTCATGGAGTTGCACAGACCTGAGTGTCAAGCTTGGGATGAGGAAAAAGTAAGAGCACAATTTGATAAGGACACATGTAATAGAATATTCTCCATCATCATTAGTTGGTAAGAAACAAGAGACCACTGGTATTGGGAAGCGGACAACACTGGAGAGTATAGTCAGAAGCGCTTATCGAGACATTTGTAAAAGGAGACAGATCCGGGCTCCATCGGAACTTGCATCAGGCTGGAGAGACGTATGGAAATTAAGAGCTCCGCCTAAAGTTAAAAATTCTATATGGAGAGCAATATCAAATATGCTCTCGACTAGGTCCCGCCTGGCAGAGAAGAGTCCCAATTGTCAACCAATGTCCCCTTTGTGGGCATCCATAAGAGACAGTTGATCATGTCTTCTTCAAGTGTAGTATAGTCGACCCTATTTGGGGGGATAGACTTCTATAAGGTATCAGATGGAGAATGGGTACACAACCAATGATGAATAATTGGCGTAGTTGGGTGAAAGGGGAGGACGAGGCAAGCCTTTGGGCTATCACTCTATAGGCGATATGGGGTGTGAGGAACCAAACTGTTTGGAAATCAAAAGTATTCCATCCAGCAATGGTGGAAGCAATGGAAAAGGGGATTCGAAGAAATTGGACCGCGACAAAATCAGGTGACAAATGCTATGGTGCAGATAGATTAGTAGTTGAGTCCCCAAAGGTATGGATTCCCCCGGGGTCCTGGGAAATTAAAGATAAATGTGGATGGGGAAGAGATGCAGAGAGGGGGTTCTTGAGCATAGGGCTGGTTTGAAGGGACTCAGAGGGGCGAATTGTGGGAGCTCTCTCAAGATGGTTTTCGAGACATCTCCATTCCGAAGAGGTGGAGGCCATAGGCGTTAGAGAAGCGCTATAATGGGCAAAAAGAAATAGTTGGAATGAATCGATAGTCGAAATAGATTGTCTTAGGGTGGTGGATACTGTCTGACAAACGAAACACACGAGAAATATGTTCGGGGGTATCATCCATGACTGCAGGAGCATCCTTTTCTGCCCCAGTGGTAGATCTCACACTAACTTTCGCTCGTAGGACCTGTAATAAAGTGGCTCGCGAATTGATCAAGTATGCATTAACTAACAATAGCTGGGATTATGAGGGGTTTGTCTCACCAACTGTAGCTTCAACTGTCTAGCTTGATGTCGGGTTAGTTGTCTTTTCTTAAATAAAATTCGTTTTCCTTTCAAAAAAAAAATCATTTTGTGGAGGTTGGGATTTGAAAAACATATATGCAAGTAGGAATGGCAAACATGTAATTTCAGTAATTCTTTTCAATTTTTTTTATTTAAAAGACTAATATCCCTTTAAATCATATGCTATATTTGTTATATTTATTAAATTATTTTATATTTTAAAAAAGTTAATGTAAATGTAACTTTAAAATAATTGGAATATGTATAGAATAAGAGAGTTATAAATAAAGCTATTAAACTGTATCTTGGACATGTCACTGGCTGAACTACACCACTTAAATTTTTATAGGGAAAATTCATAATCACTATTTTGAGTATTCAACTTTTGCATTTCACTATTTTCACCTGATTTTTGTTGCACATTACAACTGTATGGTGCCATTTAGATGCATAAAATATTCATAATACCCCTATATTAAAAAAATTTAAAATAATATCTTTCAACTTTTTAAAAAAAATTGTTATTATCGCATAAGTAATAAAACACTGATTTCATCATCATTATTATTTTTTAAAATGGTTTTAAAAAATAATAAAAATAAAAAAACCAATTTGAACAACAATTCTTATTTTTATTTTAAAAAAATTATATTCAAATCAGATTTTTATTATTTATTCTATAATAAAAAATAAACATATATTTTTTTAATTCTTTAAAATATTTAAATACATGGGTGTTTTAAACATTTAATAAAATTTGAAAATTAAATATTTAAATGATTAAAATATCATTTTAAATAAAAAATGAAAAAATAATTTGTTTAACTTGTTTTTTATTTTTTATAGAATAAATAACAAAAAGATGATTTGAATAGTATTATTTTTAAATAAAAATTCAAAAAGATATGTATTAAAATAAAAAGTCGTTAAAAATGGTTTTCTATTTCTAATAACTTTTTGAAAAAAATGATTTTTCTAGAAATTAATAATATTGAAATTAGTGTTTTATCATTTATGTGATAAAAAAATTAAAAAAAATATTTTTTCAACATAGAAAAATTATGAACGTTTTAAATACCACTGTACAATGGTAACGTGCAATAAAATCAAGTGATTATATTGACATGTAAGAATTGTATACTCGAAAATGATTATAAATTTATCCATTCTTATATAATGACTTTAAAATGATAAGATGTAAATTAGGGTACATGTTTCAAAATCGTGCATGTTGGAGTAGCGTGAAGTGAAGTGAGAATATCCCTACATTTATATTTGTAAGAAAGAAAATAAAACTTGAATTGAATGTGTGTGCATATATAATTAAGAATATCTGAAAACAGAGGATGCAGGTGATGGATGATCTAATGCAGGCTAGGCTGTAGCTCTACCTGCCGCCTTCACCTATTCATTTTGATCCCACCTTTTCTATTTTCGGTAGTTGTTAATTTGTCAGAGAACAGTCCTTCTTATTCACGTGCACTGTTGTGTTGTGTTGTAATAAAATAATATCACTATGTAATTTAAAAACTTTAATTAAATAACTGTTATATTATTATATTATATTATATATCGAGAAATATCAATAAAAATATTTGTTAATATAAGTTATTTCTTCTTAAATTATTATTTAAATTTATCATATTTAACTTGGGGCCCTTAAATTTAAGTTATGAAATTAAACAATCTTTCAATAGCTTCAAATAATAAGTTCTTTGATTGTTTACTTGTCAAGGTGGGGCCTTTCTTGTTGGGTAAGCACTCAAACGGAGATGGGTTCTACTTGTTATCCTAATAATATATTCATTTATTTTTGTAAAAACGCGAAATTCAAAAAACTCTAAGAAGAGTTATATGTATATGTGTGTGTTTGTTTTTGTTATTAATGATAGTTTCTGATTAATCTTCCCTCTGGTAAAATGATTAGACAAATTTGTTTTTCTTTGAGGAGCTCTCGTTCATTATTTCTTCCATATCCTTAGAAAATGAGTGAATCATATTAGAGTTTGTGATGAAAACTTGAACAATAACTACCATTGAAACTTCAAAATCTGAATGAAAATGATAGGTTTGAGCAATTATGAATGAAAGTGACCTATCATTTCGATACATTAAAAACGTATAAATTATGTGAGAACCAAAATTAATGATTTAAAATACATGTCCAACATATAGATAATGACAGCATAAGAATAGACATATCTCAATGTTTGTTTATATTATCCACCCATGTATGTATGGCGCCAGTTGCCAAATTTATTCACTTTCCCATATGTATATATATGTTGTTTTTACTTCCTTCTACTACCCTTTTAATGGTCATAATAAAGAGTAAAATATATCGTTAAATATTGGAATTAGATATCTTCTATTTTAACTAAAGTGGGTTGAAAAAATTTTAAACTACAACATTTGAATATTGAAATTAAATATTTCATATTTGTTAGAGGGATTCGAGTCTTACCTAAAAAGAATACTCAAAAAAATTTATGTACAAATTAAGTTCCACATTTAACCCAATAGATCAACCTATCATATCTAGTATAAGCTCAACTTATTAAAAGATGAGAGGCCTATTTAAAAAAAATGTTCAATCTCAAATCAGTTTCTTTCTCCCCAAAACAAAGGGTCAAATTTTTTCTTTATTTCTAATTCTTACTTTAGGCCTCAACAAATAATGTTGAGCCGGCCTTGCCACAATCTTTCGACGTGGATTTTGAACTCACGTGTGGACCTAATAATGACATAACAATCTCCTCTTTCACATTGAATCTCGTCACATCAAGTTGGCTCCTCATAAACCTAAACTTTACTTTACCTACTAGAGTCTACAGAACCAAACAATTATTCAACTTTTGAAGATCCGAGTCTTACCTAATTTTCCGACATGAGACGTTGAACTCGCATGAGCACTGAACACTGTTAACATCTTTAATGCAATATATCAAAATCTAATTAGTATGTTCGTTATGAAATTACCCATTTAATAAACTAATTTGATTAATTTAAAACTAAGTAATCCAATATTTGAAAGATACAGTAATCAAATACTCAATATACAATGTTGTCCAAATATGAAAATATGCAAAGAGATTTTTATATTTTTCACGTCAAATTAAAATAGATGATTTCATGTTTATAAACATAAATTAACCGATGGCAAATTAAAATTCAATCCAAAACAAAAACTTAAATTAGTTATAATATAAAATAGTAGTAAAAGTGACTTACTAATTTCATATCAGTATATTGCCATTGAGATTAAAAAACGCTACCATTACGAATGATAGCGCAACACAACCTTAAGGACATTGTTGTTAACACGTGGCCATAAAAATGGCAATGCACATCACATATATATAGCTAATACTCTGCCATTATAATCACATTTTTATTCCAAATTACCTGAAATTTGTTAAAATTATTAAGTGAAATATAAATACAAAATACTTGTATTAATCTGAGGTCAAAAACTAAATTATTGTTGTTGTAAATACAATTTAATTCGAGTCATTGAGTTTAGAATCATCAAAGAATAGAACGATGGTCGGGGTATGAAGGAATCTTTGAGCTCCTTTATGACCGATTTCATGAAGTTTGTAGTCTTCGACTTGAACTTCTTTAATTTCTTCATGTCTCGTTCTTTTTCTGTCTTGAGCTCTGCTATTAGAGCTAAGTAGTGTTGCGACTCCTTTAATCTCTTTGCGAGCTCTGACAGGACTTTTGTGACCTCGAATGATGCCTTCCGAATCTGGGGACACAGTGCACACTCTCGTGTACGCTCCATAATGTGCAAGGTCCGTCAGTTGTTGTTCCTCTAAGCGATTTCTCTCGTATAATTCATCGTACTTAAATATGAACAACGTATTTCTCAATTTGTGGTTCAACTTCAACTTTCGAATCCTTTTTATTTTAGTACCGACTTTATATTTCAAAATAATGTAAAAAATTTAATTATGTAATTATTAAATAAATTATATTACAAGTAAATTACGCACAAACACAAATCTAGACGTAAGGTTTATTTTAATTAAAATAATATTATATTTTTTAAATAAATACGCATGTAAAATATTATTTTTCAAAAAAATATATGTATTATTTTTTAATATATCAGGTGGAGATACCTCGCTCACTCTGTACCTGTTTGAATACGGGGATTTGTCGCTCGGTCCCTACTTCGAATCAGGAATTTACGGGTCGTCCTGGGGTCAACGACCGTGGTTGGGAAAAGGGTCTCAGAGACTTCCAAACCGAAAGCGAGGGGTCGGAGACCGAAATCGCTAACGCGTGTGCGGGCAACGCCGACCGTGGTCTCTATAAAGATTGGGATCAGGAACCCTTGGACAGGAAGAAGAATTTCTGGCGAATGATAGGAAGGGAGTTACGAAACCTGCTTTCTCTTCTCCTTTGGCTCCTCCTTCTTGCCAGCTTGGGCTGGTGGCAATCTTTCTTTTGGAGATTCGTATACGGAACAATTTATTATCTGACTTATCAGACACACTACGTCTTGCCTGGTCCCTTTTCATAGACGTGAATAGGTCATCCTTGTTTGAGAATCTAAGTAGCAATGGTTGTCGACTGATTAATTATTTACTAATTACAAAATCTAAGAAGCAGGCATGAATGTTTAAAGTTTAATTACTTTATTAATTGGACCTATCTTAGCTTTCTTGGATGTGTTTTTGTAGTTGTTTTAATAAAATAACGCAGCAAATTATTGGAAGCATGATTGCTTTTAATAGAATATGACAATTACCGGTAAACCGTCTCCAAATCTATAAATATATTAAAAGCTAACTACCAAATCGTACTTTATAAAGAAATAAACAAAGTTGTATAGTATTGTAGCGATATTAGAGGCCATTATAAAATTAAGGATAATTCATGTTGATTAGAAGATGTAGTATATTATTTTTTCATTTCACTAATTGATTGAGCCACGAAACCTCCACCCAAACCACCTCACAACCCCGGCCCAACCACCAATACAAGAACCCACCCAAACCTACACTACAAACCCCTCTAGTACCAGAACCTCTGCCCTTGTTTTAAGGGTTAATTCAAGAGGAAATTGCAGGTCACTGTTTTTTATTACATAACTTTTGCATTGTTCCTATTTTCTATTTTTTTTAGTTGTATGTCACCATTATAAAATTTCATTTAGTTGCACCGTCCATACAAAATTAAGTTTGATGTAAAAAGTCCATAATACCCTTATATTAAAAAAATATATCTTTTGAACCTTTTTTTGAAAAAAATATATTTTTATTCAGATAAATAATGAAATACTGAATTCAAAATTATTTTTTTTCAAAATAATTGTTTTTCCAAAAAAAAATATTTAAAATAAAAAACAACTTTTAACAACGTTTTTTTATTTCTAATATTTTTGAAAATATATTTAAAAAAAATAATAATATTCAAATCAGTTTTTATTATTTATTCCATAATTTTTTTTAAAAAAATATAAGTTAAACAAATGATTTTTTTCATTTTTTAAATACAAGGGTATTTTAGTCATTCAAATACTTTAGTTTCAAATTTTATTAAATGACTAAATACCCTTATATTTAAAAAAAATGAAAAAAAACATTTTAACTAATTTTTTAAAATTGTTTTTATGGAATGAATGATAAAAAAACCGATTAGAATATTATTTTTTAAAATAAAATAATTTTTAAAAAAATTATTAAAAATTAAAAACGTTGTTAAAAGTTGTTTTTATTTTAAATAATTTTTTTCGAAAAACCATTTTTTTGAAAAAAAAATAATTTTAAATTTAGTATTTTATTATTTATCTGATAAAAAATATTTTTTTCAAAAAAAGTTTCAAAAGATATATTTTTTAATTTTTGAATTTTTTTAATATAAGGGTATCATGAATTTTTTACATCAAACTTAACTCTGTGATGAACGATGCAACTAAATGAAACCTTACAGTGGTGACATGCAACTAAAAAAAGTAGAGGGTAGTGACATGCAAAAGTTGCATAGTACAGAGTAGTGACCTGCAATTTCCCCTTAATTCAACGAAGAAAAGTGTATTTGTGATAATTTACCCTCAACTTCGTTAAAATAAACAAAAACTGACCTTTTGAGGTGAATTTTAAAAATACCCAATTTACCCTTGTACTAAAATTTTTTTTTAAAAAGGCAACATTATTCATCATCTTCACATCTCATGACCTTCACCAACATTTTTCTTTACCGTGTTCATCAATTTGTTCTTCATAATATTCATTAAATCCTGGAACACTCATATAACCAAAACTAAAATATAAATCAATATAAAAAAGATAAAGTTCTAACATTCAACCTAAATCAATTCAATAAATACTCACAATCTCACATATTATGTTAGAATCTGATTGTCGATATCAGCAAAATGCAAACCGGAGTAGAGAAGCCGAATTGAAAGAGAAACCGCGCCGTGGTATGGGAACCACTGAGTTGAAAGCAATTTGCCCGGGTAGACCGTGGTGGCGATAGAATGTCGGTTGCCTCCGAGGTTAACACGGTTGTCCCTCTGTGGCGCGCCCACTTGCACAACAGAGGCTGGAACTAGTAGATGATATCCATGAAGAGAGAGAGAGAGAGAGAGAGAGAGAGAGAGAGAGAGAGAGAGAACTCGTAGTGTAAGTTGACAACGGTTAGACGAACAACAACTCGAGAATCGTCAGAACGCACAATCGAAGAACGCCAGACAAGTTACAAGAATTTTTGTTTGAGTTGAGTTTCCATCTCAAACAAAAGCAGAGCCTCGGGTATTTATACAAAATATCAGAGGAGAAGCCATAAAGTCGAGTAGTAAATACGAGCCATCAAAACACATAACAGTCGTCATAAAGCTCAAGAAACCGACGTCATAACTCATGAATTAAAACAAGTTTCGAAATTCAAAGGTTTGAAAATCATTATCAGATTTTAATAAAATGATATTTTATTTACCAGAGAAAGAAAAATAAACTTTTAGTTTGCAATTAGCCCAAAGCCCGAGACCGGACCCAGACCATTCCCCGAGCAGAACAGACGACAACTGCGGCGCGCGTGGTTTTGGCCTAAGCCTCATGTTACCACTACAAGACCCACACGGATAATAGAGGTGAGCAAAACAATATAAACCCCAAAAATAAATCCAATACTTTCCATGTGGGATTTCATCAAAGAGAGGGAAAACAAAAATTGATAACTTTTAACTTATTAAAACCCAACACATTAGGGATGTGAAAACAACAAATCTCTTGTAAATATTAAAATGGATCAACAATTTTGCAAACAACAAAATTTGCCCATATTCAGAAATTCCCCCAAATTCAAAGAGGTTATGGTGGTGGTCAATATGGTGATTCTGGTGGTGTGTATGTGCTCGTCCTCGCCTCCATCGCCCGCCTCTGACACCCTCTCGCTCAATTGCTAACTGATCGATTCTACGATAAACCAAGAAACCAAATAAATCTTGTCAACTTTGTTGAATCGGGAATGTTCGAGCTAGCCGAAGCAAATCCTACCTCCGAAAACAGAGCGATTATTCTATTCAAAACAAGAAGAAGCTAAGCTCGAGCCACCGTTGCGGTTGCCACCAGAAGCAAAGCAACACACCGATCAAATCTAATGGTTTTAGGGTGAATCATAGGAGCTCAAATGGTCTTTCCATCTCAACTTTGGGCGGCTTCACTGTGTGACTTTCGTCGTCGCTCGATGCCTCCATAGCCACCACGTCTCAAATCTACTCGCGCCGCTGCTTTGCCAATTGTTACCTTCTGTTGAATATGGAAGGTTGACAGTATTGGAGCGTTCCGCCTCGGCTCCGGACGACTCCACTGTATCACCGTCGGCAACGCAACGCTTCCATAACCACCACATTACTTGCGAAGTCTAGAAAATCATATGTTTAGATTGACGAAGAAGACACGATTATGTCATGTATGAAGTTATCGTGTCTATTTTAATTTTTAATGTTTTATTGAACAATATCATTATTGAGGGGTAATTTAAATATTTTATACTCAGTTTGACGGAAATATAGATGGTGATACATGAAAATAGTTCTCCGTATTAAATTGACTCTAAAAATAACATATTGTAAATTTGTAATAAAGTAAAAAAGTGGCATACTACACACTATAGTGATGAAGAATTATCCCATGAAACTATCCTAGCCTTCTATTTAAGTTCTTGAAGTGCTTATTAAACTAACCTTCTAATATATATCTTGTAAAGGAGTTTTATTTATGCATAATAGCTAAAACCAATTATAACTAGCTAGAATCACATCTAACTTTTATTACATTTTATAATTTGAGTTTGTATTTCACAAATATAATTTTGTACGTATTTTAAAATTTGACTTACTTAATAAAGGTCTTAATATATTGATTATGTGATAATGAGCTCAGTACCTTTAATATGGGATACTGATATTTCTTTTCATGTTACGTCAAAATTGACTATTGAATTAATTCACATTACTTAAATAAGATATATAGTAAACTTGATACTGCATTCACGGTAAGTATATTGGGGATTGTTGAAAAAATGATTTGAATTAAAATATGATTAATTTTTTTAATGTTGTTTATTTTATATTCTTTAACAAATATATGTTTCTATAGAACTCTTGATGTTCTTTAGAACTGTAACTAGTTAAGGTTAGAGTTTCATTCTCTATAAATAATAGAAACTACAAACCCTAATGCTCTCTTAAAAAAATCTCTTTCTGTATTGGTGATGCTCTCATAGTATGGTAAGGGTTCGATGAACGCCAACCGTCGTATCTTGAGAGATGATTGTTCATACATAGCAATAATACGTCTCAAGAAACCCGAATTATCGGCCTTTATTGAATCAATCTCTATCACGTTTATCTGCACACTATTTAAATTTATTCTAATCTCAATTATACGCAATATAGTGTTGTCTATATGATTTGCATATTTTATTTCTCTGCTTGATATAATTGGCAATTGACGATTTTCGTTCGTATTTATGTTTTGAATGATCTGTGTCTACCAGTTTTTGCACTTGAACCAAGTTCATGTACCATAAAGGACACATCACTCCTACACCATTTCGGCATTCGGCCGCGTACATTGGGTCAGTACGCAGTTAATTCGTGCTGCGTACAAACATGTACACAACTAATTGATGTTCGGGCTGCGTGCAAGCATGTACGCAGATAGTTCACGCATTCATTCTCATCCTTACATCGCCCTCTCTTTATCTGCTCCCAAATTTTCTCACCTAACTTTTACCTCTATCTACTCTTAATTACTCTCCCAAACATATCTCTCAAGTTGTCTCTTCTCTCTATCCATGGCCTCTCTGCCGCCAAACACCGCACTCCGCTCGCGGTGGCTTAATTGAAAATCTTTCGTCGTTCCCTCCACCGAAGCTGGTGCCGTTGCGCAGCGCCGAAACTCTGAGCGACGAGGCCTGACTCGACCGGTTAATTGTTTTCTGGGATTTTGGAGATTCTGTCTCTTCCATGAGAGCTTTACCATCCATATCTACCTCCTCCATTGAATCTCTCTCCGACATATCTCTTTCTCTCCTACACCTCTCTATTTTCAACTATAAACTTTGTGCGATTTAAGATATGTAGCTGGATCTATTAATTTTGTACGATTTTAGTGAGGGTTTTCTTTCTTCCTTTTTTGAAATCTAGAACTCTTCTCGCCATCTTCTTCATCTAGGTTTTAGATCTCTTACTTCCCTTCAAATTAATTTATGTATTTTTTTGTGTTTTGTGTTTAATGTATGTTTCGTTCTCGATGGGGTTTTTGGTTTTGTGTGATTCCGAACTCGCTAGGGGAGGTGTGGATAAGCATTCTCGATTGCTATCTTAGAGGAATTTCTAAAACCGATTGAGGAACGACGAAAATGATTTCATTCTCCGGAGCATCTCTTTGTTATTGTAAATTACCTCTCCATTTTCTTGTTCTTAATTGTTCATGTGGGGCCTTTAGTTTAGTTAATTTATTGTTTTTAATTTTCCTATTTAATGTGTAAGGACTTGATAGTTTTGGTATACATTTCCGGGTACATGTGTGTCTATTGTTTTGGGTTTCTGCGGGTGGACTTAGGGGCGCTTCCAGCTACTGGGATTTGATTATGGCGCCTGGGGTTTGGGTGATTTTTTTATAATTATTTTAATTAATTGGGGCTGCATACAATACAAAAAAAGAGCACATCCAAAGTTTGGGCTGCGGTCGTTGTTTTGTACGCAGCCCGAATTCGCGTTGCGTATTGTAAACAACGTGAAATGCTCGGACCGAGATTCATCCATTGCGTTTTTCACAATGCATACTTTATGGGTTTGATTGCGTATTTTGTAAAATTCTGTTAAGTAGCAAAAACAAGATGTCGAACACAATGTTGTACCAATTGGTTCGACGACTTGCTTAATCACCGTTTACGGACTGTAAATAATAAAGCAGACACACAATATGTTTACCTAGTTCGGCGACTCCGCACCTACATCTGGGGGCACTCTGCCAGTGGAAAGATTTTCACTATTCGGTAGTCAATAGTACAACTTCAAGCATCAACTAGCTATCACACAAGCTATTGTCCTAAGCTACTAGAGATCTCACCGTGAACAACCTCGACTAGGGACTCCCCCTATCTTTGAGAGCGTCTCAATTCCACCCTTCGAGCAAGCCTATGCTCGGTTATGTTGTTTTCGACAATTTTCTTCGTGAGTCTTCAATCACGATTCAAAACCCAATAGACTACAGACATTCAAATCTCTTCGACTTGATGTATGTAATCGACAGCGTCCTTTTTAAATTGATCAGCCTCTCAATCTGCTAGTCGTACACGGTTAAGAGCTCTGAGAATTTAGCACAGAGAAAGGACTAAGTTGCTAAGGGGGTAGCACCTGCTTTTATAGCAACCCCTATTGCCTAATCGGATTCCTTTACCGATTAGGAAGTCCCTTGCCGCCTTGCGTTTCTGACAAGTGACAAGTTGGCGTTGCCGCCATCATTAAACCTTGCTTGCGTGTCTTTCTTCCAGCCGGTCCTTGCCTGATTTATCCATTGTCTTTATTCCTTTGTGCGCGGAGCTTCTGTGCTCTGAAACAAGAAGTCTTCGATGTCTTGCCTAATCCAGCGAGTATTATATCACGCCAACTGTGTTGCAACTGTTAGGTATTATACAATAATATTAACAAATTGCGGAAATTAAATAATAATGAATTATGACAACAACAAAGATACATGAACCTTTACAAAATATTTAATACAAACTTGGGAAATAAGTCGAGGCGTGTTAGACACTTTTCTTAAAGTGTATTCGCTCTCCCTCGGGTGTTGGAATCAACGAGCGTACACCTCCCAGGATACAACGACTTCGAACTAGCATCGTACACCAAAGGTCTAGTTCCGGCGAACTTTAACTTGTGACTTTTTCTATCACCATACTTACGAAGAATATTTGAGACCAAAAAAAGAGATGAAGAACCAAGAACTCATGTTCTTGGTGTTGAGATTGTTGAAAAGAGAAGAGATGTGACCATCTATTTATAGTCTCCATCTCTTCAACCAAAGAACTTCTCAAATCAATGAAAATTAAAGAGATTAAATGAAAGGTTGTAACATATGTATTCAAAAGAATCAAATGCACATTATGTGTATTATCTCTCGTGAATGAAAAAACCATTTCAATTTCATCCATTTAGAATTTAATATAATATTATATTATTTTTTTCCAACAGCAATATGTTGCCGGACATGTTGACTTCGTGATAAAAACTCTGCATGTAACGCGAATGTCTAGAATGGTGTGATGCACATTCACATGTGTTGAATAAACCATGCCTTAAGTCGCCTATGGTTTTAGACGACAAAGCATGTATTCGGCGCCTATGAATTTGGACAGAGAAGCATTCACTCATCATCTATATTGTGTAACCTATGACTTAGACGACCGAACATATATTCGTTACTAAAAAATATTGTTGTTGCTTATAATAGTTTAGGTGTCAGATGTCGACTAAACCCTTCAATTTAAAATAATTCATATATTATTTTTTACCGATTTTTAATGCCATGGGTGTATCATGCATGGACACCAGACATATTATATATAAGAACATATGTAGTCGGAAATTTACAGCTATGTATGTTGTTTTAGGAGGAAATAAATATATTATGGGTGAATCCAAGAGTCGAGGGTATTGAGAGACAAATTAACGTTGGCAGTAATAAGTGGTCCCATGTTCATATTGTTAAGACATGTCAGAGCCGCCGCCAAGCACAAGCTAGCCTTGAAGAGTGTCCCTACCCTAACCCTAGGAGATAACCTTTAGCCGTGAACCCTTATTACATTAATATGTGACTTACAATACTAGTTCTTCATTACCACTCCATCATTGGCTACCAAATTTGATGTCCGGTTCACATACGATATATAGACGGCTCATTGAATTTTGTAATCAGATGTTAAAACTCGGAATAATAATTACATCGAAATTTGGCCTTTTCTACTTCACTATAACAAACTTACAACTTTGGTATCATCTATTATACATAAAGTAACTTTGTTAAATTTAAAGAAACTGATTTGTAACAAATTCAAAATACTTTTATTGCAGAAATTCCAAATCATGTTTTGTTGTAATTATGAAATGACTTTTTCGGCATCCGTTGAATACCATATAAAAATTAATGTATTAAAGGTGCATTTGTCTTTTGAAATGAACAAAATAAAAAAAATGTAAATGTAAGAGAACTATTTTGTCCTCCCACTTCAAATCTCTCCCTCACACCCTCTCTGTCTTCTATACTTTGAGAAATGTTCACCTCGTCTGTGAAGTCGACGCCCGGTTTAGATTCGTTGAAGAGTCGAAGGTTGGGACAAAATGGGAATGGACGACGGTGTATACTCTAGGGGAATCGACGCCGTTGGCGTATACTAGATCTCCTTAGATCCTGAGAAACCAGAAATCATGAGGAGGATTTCACTGGGAATCGCACCCCGAGTATTCCGACGAGACGAGGTCTTCGTCTGCGAGTTCTCCGTCAATCGAAAGCGTTGGCAAATGATTTCCAGAGAACAGAGGCTTAGGAGAGCCGGATCTCTCAGATTATTTGTCAAACTAATAACTGCCTGATAAATAGTCAGATCTCTGCAATTCTTCGGAAATCAGATATGTTGGGCAATAGTCGTTGGAAAAGAGAGTCATATATCCCCTGAGAAGAATTTGGAGATTTGGAGTATATATAGAGCGAGGTTGAAGAAAAAGGTAAGCTTGTCATTTTACATATGTTTTTAACTTAGTTATATGAAAAGACTAATATGTACTTACACCATAAGTTAAAAGTAGTTATTTTAACGTAGGGTAAAATGGTAATTTCATATTTATCAAATAGTTATACCATTTGAAACTTATATAGTTAGAACATCTTAGAATTTTTACAAACCAATTTTGTTAAGTTCAAAGAAATTTACCTTAAACGTAACAAAAAATACTTGGGGTACATGTGATTTTTTTTTTAAAGTTAGGTATAGTAAAGTTGAAAATGACCAAACTTCAGTACAATATTATTCCTTAAAATTTTGCATATTGTTAGAATCCATTGAACTTAATAGCATTGACTTTAAGTGTGTTAAACTTTACATGTTGACTTAAATCGAATTAGACCGTAACGTGATTAACTAATACATAAGTTTTGTTAACAAGTGAATGAGTCGGACTCACAGTAAAGTCGACACGTTGTTGTCACACACGCACACCACATAAATATTTAGTGTTATTCACTAAATTTTATTACGTTTGTATTTTGTTTTCGCACTCAATCTTTCTCATTATAATATATATGTTTATTTGTTGACTATGTGGTCTTCAAATTTGGTTGATACATGCTTATGGACATTTGGTTATGTTAATCATTTATCGCTTTCTACATAGTCATATTTTGATTTGGGTTAACCGTTTTTTTTGTAAACTTTGAGACCAATTAATTTGAGTTTGTAAGTATTTCATCAGGTGACTTTTGTATCTCCTCATATGATATTCAATTAATTTAAGCATGTAACTCTTTAATTATGTGACATATATTAACTTTTTCTTATGTGATTTTCGATCCATATGCAATGTATTATTCCTTGTTTTGATATGATATGAAACTTTGTGTGTAATCTCACTTAAATATAAGTAATATAATAAGTTTGATTTTAAAATAAAGAGTAAAGAAGAATAAGGTATGGGGGTGTGGAGCCATAGAAATCTAATGAAATCATAAAATTGTCTAGCAATGTAAAAGCATGGTGAGTGAGAGAGACCCCATTGGTTGTGGGGAGCAGTTACTTGTTTACTATACTAGTGGATGCCCCAACCAATAACACCATCTAATAATATACTATTATTATTAATTTCTCTTTTTATTTTATGTTACCCACGTCATGTGCTACCTGTCTCAATAATATAAAAATTAATCCTAAAATCTAAATCTCGTCAACAATAAAGGAAATTATAAATGGAGACACATTCCTGAACACATATACTAAGATACACATTTGTTGAACCAAAAACAATAATGTAACCATAGTTTAAATTAGATTGAATAAAAAATTGAACCTAAGAATTGGCGGGAGGAATATTATGTAATACGCACACACGTTTATTAGTTTAAATTTTCACGAGTGGTTATTGTACATGATAAACCGGTTTAAATATAGATGATACAATATTTTGAATCCAACCAAAATTTGATATCATTAATTTTTCTTATCATCAATTTAAAAGGTTTTTTAAAATTTGACAACCGAAATAAGAGTCAAAACACCACAAGCACCATAATTCCAAACGCTTTACAAATCTTAAAGATCGTACTTCAGATTAAAATTCCAACTAATAATAAAGACCATATAAGGTAAAGATTCAATGAACTGCGGTTCAAATCTCCTCCTTGTTCATAACAATAAAAGAGATTACCCATACTTTAGAAAAGACGAATCGGTGAGATATTTGCCTTCCTTCTACGTAGAAAACTAAGACGCATACGTAACAGTGAGACTGGAGCAATTAAGTGTTGAGATAAATAATGTCTCGGGGCTATCCTTATATTTTTCTCCGCCATCGTAAGCAAGTGAAAGTCCAATGATCGGCCCTTCAAACCGAGTCGAGAGAGATGTATTACTACTTTTAGTATTGGCATACTTTTTAGTACAAAGTCAAGATATCGGTAAACATGTTGCGACGAAATTGGTGCGACATAGTACTTGCAGAATTAGGCAGGACATCGAAGACTTCATGTTTTATGCACAGATGTTGTACGCGCGAAGAAGTCAAAGCAAGACAGATTTAGGTAAGGTTCAGCTGGAAAGAAGACACGTCAGCAAGACCAAAGAAGGCGGCAACGCCAACCTGTCACTTGCCAGAAACGCAAGGCGACAAGGGATATCCTAATCGGAATTGGAATCTGATTAGGCAATAGGGGTTGCTATAAAAGCAGGTGCTACACCCTTAGCAACTCAAATCTTTCTCTGTACTAAATTCTCAGAGCTCTTAACCGTGTACGACTAGAGTATTGAGAGGCTGATCAATTTAGAGAAGACGATGTCAATCACAGACATCCACTTAAGAGGATTTGAGTGTTTGTGATCTATTGGATTTTGTTCGTGATTGAAGACTTCACGAAGAAATTGTCGAAAACAACTACGCCGAGCATAGACTTGCTCGAAGGGTGGAATTGAGACGTTCTCAAAGACAGGGGGGGTCCCTGGTCGAGGTTGTTCACGGTCAGATCTCTAGTAGCCTAGGACAATAGCTTGTGTGATAGCTAGTTGATGATTGCAGTTGTACTATTGACTGTTAGATATATTATATTAGTTATTAATATATGGGCCGAGGCCCACTACACTTTGTATCTCCACTTAAACCCTAACCGTCATATCTCATGTAAACACTTGCTTATCAAGCCTATATATAGAGGCATTTGTATTCTATTGTAATAATCAAGTATTCAATTTATAAACACTTTCATGGTATCAGAGCGGGCCGATTTGGACCTGAGTTGGTGGGCCTCGCCTCCCTATGGCTCTGCTCCCCTGTAAGCCCGATATTGTGGTCCGCGTAAGGGGGGAAATAAGCGGGAAAAAAATCAGCAGAAAACCATAGCTATAAATAGGTACCAAGGGACAAATCTCAGCCACACGATTATATGACCAACGGTCAAGATGGACGCGGTGTAAATAAATCGAAGTTGGAATTTTTTTTCGTCATTTCGCATTTTCGGCAACATGTGCAGGGGTATGATCGTCATTTCAAGAAGTTTTCTGATATGTGCTGAGTCGAGTTGCGAGAGGTGGTGATTTGCGTTCGATCGATCGAGTGATTAGCGATTTTGGGAAGGCGAATTGACATAGGAGGTGATTTTGGGAAGGCGATTTGTGAGTGATTTCCGATTTGGGGAAGGCGATTTGCATTAGTAGTCGATTTCGAGTTTTGCGAGAGGTTGCGATTTTTGAAAACCGAGATCTCTGTATCGTGCCGTTGACTCTGTTGCAGTGATGGCCAAATTATCGGAGAAGATGAAGTTGAAGGAGGCTCGTAGCATTGAGACGAAGAAGACAAGTAATTATTGCTTAATTTGCTTGGATTTTATTTCTCTGAAAGGTCATCATATTGTGTAAATGGCCTGCTTTGAACAGAATGTATGTGAAAGGTCTTCATAGGTTTTTGCGTTATATGAAAGCCTTTCATATTTTTGTATATAAACATGATATGTGTTTGCAGAACACCTGTTCAGTGTCACTATGACTTGGTTTGATAGATTTTTGCGTTATATGAAAGCCTTTCATATTTTTGGAATTCCCTTTGATTTTTTTAAATGTGTCGCTGTGAACTGGTTTTTTGTATATAAACATGATATGTGTTTGCAGAATACCTGTTCAGTGTCACTATGGCTTGGTTTGATAGGTTTTTGCGTTATATGAAAACCTTTCATATTTTTGGAATTCCCTTTGATTTTTTAAATGTGTCGATGTGAACTGGTTTTTTGTATATAAACATGATATGTGTTTGCAGAACACCTGTTCAGTGTCACTATGCTTGGTTTGATAGATTTTTGCGTTATATGAAAGCCTTTCATATTTTTGGAATTCCCTTTGATTTTTTTAAATGTGTCTCTGTGAACTGGTTTTTTTGTATATAAACATGATATGTGTTTGCAGAACACCTGTTTGGTGTCACTATGGCTTGGTTTGATAGGTTTTTGCGTTATATGAAAGCCTTTCATATTTTTGGAATTCCCTTTGATTTTTTTAAATGTGTCGCTGTGAACTGGTTTTTTGTATATAAACATGATATGTGTTTGCGTTATATGAAAGCCTTTCAGAGAAATGTTTGCGTTAAACATTTGTTAAGGTATAATGAAATGACTTTCATATTTGTTAATGATATTTTGTGTAGGTGAAGTTGATTCTAATGAAAACCAAACTATTGATTTTGTTATGAAGAAGAGGAGAAATGTTGGAGCATATGTTCGTTTTCCTTTTCCGATTTCTACAGAAGAATGTAATGTGGATGACTTACCCCTCAAAGAGACAACAAACAAGTGCATGACAAAGAAGCTTAGAACAGAGAAGCCTATTTTGAAAACGAAACAGATCATGAAGAAGTTTTTCGCTATAAAAGAAAAACCAATTGTTGAGTGTATAGACACTCGTTCGTCTCCAAGAGGTCTTTTCTGCAGCATGAAAGTTTTTAGTGATAAGCAGAGGAGTGATATCAAGGAGATGGGTTTTGAAGGTATTTTACAGCTTGAATTAAGTCGTACTCAAGGTGCTCTTGGGTACTGGATTGTGGAGAATCTGAATCCTCAGTTTGCAACAATTAGACTGGATTGTGGTCGTGATTTAGTGATTGAAGAAGAAGATATTCAGTGTACCCTTGGTATACCTCGTGGTCATCGCCCTATTTTGGGTCATAAGGAAGGCGATGCTCTTCAGTTGTGGAGGTTACAGTTCAGCAGAACTGGTGAAAAAATCCATAGTTCATATGTATATGATGCCATGGAAAAGCAGAAGGAAGGGGGTATTTTGTTTAAGCAGAACTTTCTCGTCATGTTTTGCACAAGTTTTATAGATTTTGGATCAAGTAGTTATCCAAACATGTCATACTTTGGAGCTATAGCAGATGTTGAAGTTGTTAAGGACTTCAATTGGTGTTCTCCTATACTAGAAAGTTTGAGAAGAAATAGTTACATTTGAAACTCTCAACTAAGTAACGTTAAACGCAGATACTATGGTCCACTCATATTTTTGACAGTAAGTCTTTCTTTTTTTTTGATATGTTTTTGTGTATCTGAAAGGCTTTCATATTTATAAAATGAATATGATTGACATAGTATTATCTGTTTTGTCTCAGCTTTTTTATTTGGATCGAGTTGATTTTGTTGGGAATGTTTCTGTACCACGTATATTTCCAACAATTACTGGATGGACTGACACGTTTGCAAAGACTCGTGTGAGAGAGGAGCTGAAACAGGGGGGATTTGGAAAGGGTTCTTTGATTTTGGAGAGGGTTGAGATCCCAGTGGACATGCAGAGTTCACAAGCCAAAGATGCTGCAATGAACGTAAGGATTTTATTTTGTCTACTACAGTGTGAATTTTATATCCTTTATTGTTTTAGAAGAATTTTTTGAATGTTTTTCTTCATATGTTGTTCAGTTGTCGTATGAAAAGTCTTCATATTTTTTAATATGTCTGATTCGTGATACTGATGCATGGTCTTCCATTTGTTCAGTTTTATGAGAGCCTTTCATACATAACGTTAATATTTTTATAAGTGATTAATTGGATTTCAGTGATATAAAATGTTTTCATATTATATTTCGATACATGTTTGTGTGTAGTTTCATTCAGTTTTGAATGCTCTGATTTGGTTATTATTTGAAGTGTGTTTGGTAGAAGCAGTTGAATTCTAATTCACCATTTTGTTTATAGGTTTTCTAGTTTTCTGAGAGCCTTTCATACATAGCTTTCATGGTTTTATGAGTGTTTGTTGGATTTCACTTATATGAAAGGTGTTCATATTATATTTCGATACATGTTTGTGTGTAGTTTCATTCAGTTTTGAATGCTCAGATTTGGTTATTATTTGAAGTGTGTTTGGTAGAAGCATTTGAATTCTACTTCACCATTTTGTTTATAGGTTTTCTAGTTTTCTAGAGAGCTTTTCATACATAGCTTTCATGGTTTTATGAGTGTTTGTTGAATTTCACTTATATGAAAGGTGTTCATATTATATTTGGATACATGTTTGTGTGTATTTTCATACAGTTTTTGTTGCTACGTTTATTTGTTGGCATGATTTTTTAGCGCAAATGTAAGAAGTCGTGCAACATGTTACATGACATGTGGAGCGACTTGTTGCTAGTCGAAGATTAGGAAAGTCTGAAGCTTTCCTATTTCGACGAAGCTTGGAGCGAAAGAAGAAAGGTGCCACGAAGACTTGGAGCGTAAGAGAGTGACGTCGACAAGTCAGGCGACTTCCAGCTGGCAGTTACACGTCAGCAATAGGCGGCAACTCGACTTGCCTGATTTCATCAAGAAGTCAAAACAGGCAAGACGACTTCCAGCTGTTCGTGGAAGGCGACAACAACTTGCCTGACTTTCCTGTTCCTGATCCAAGAAGGATTAGGAATGTGAGCTGCTATAAAAAGCCCTTGGCTTCCCATTAGCAGTATCCGTTCTTGTTCTAACACCTGCAAGATTTCTCAGAGCTCTTAACCGTGCATGTTGAGAGGCTGATGAATATTCGCTAGAACGGACCTTTTGCTCCGATCAAACCTTGAGTCGCGAAGACTAAGTGTTTGGGTCGGTTAGGGTTTTTGTTTGTGATTGAAGATTCACAACTCCGTCCAAGAAGACAACGACACCGAGCATAGGAGCTTGCTCGAAGAGTGGAATTGAGGGAATCTCAAAGACAGGGTGAGAGGCTCCGGGTCGAGGTGATTCACGGTGAGATCTATAGTAGCTTAGGACAATAGCTTGTGTGATAGCTAGTTGGGCTTGAAGTTGTACTATTGACTACCTATAGTGAAAAACCTTTCCACTGGCAAAGTGCCCCCAGACGTAGGTGCGGAGTCACCGAACTGGGTAATCATCTCTGGTGTCGTGATTATTATCTGTCTATTACTTTTCTTACGGTTTCCACAAGAAGTCGATACACAAGTTAAAGACTTTGTGTTTGACTTCCTGACTCGGCTACGGTTCAGAATTTCAGTTTTGAATGCTCTGATTTGGTTATTATTTGAAGTGTGTTTGGTAGAAGTAGTTGAATTCTACTTCACCATTTTGTTTATAGGTTTTCTAGTTTTCTGAGAGCCTTTCATACATAGTTTTCATGGTTTTATGAGTGTTTGTTGGATTTCACTTGTATGAAAGGTGTTCATATTATATTTCGATACATGTTTGTGTGTATTTTTATACAGTTTTGCATCTTTTCATATTTGTTCATTTATGTATTCAGAATCTGATTGAAGAAATCAAGTGTGTGAGGAAAAAAGTTGAGGAACATGTTCAAGAGCTTGTTGGACTGTTGTCCCGGGTTGATGTTTCGTTTTCTGGGCATAAATCACAACATCACGAGAACAGACCGGCAGAGGAAAAAAATCACAAGGACAGATGTGATGAAGGATTTTATAATGATGCTTATTTGAAGACACCCTCTGTTATTTCTGCATTGGTTGTTGCAAAAGAGACTCTTTCCTGTAATAGGAAGAAGAAGAGTTCTCCAAATTTTTCCTTGGGTGTTTTTGATGTGGAGGAAATATCTACTCCTCTGGAAACACCCCATGCTGTCTTGAACGCCATAAGGAAGAATATGGGGATGTCACCAAAGGAATATCTGGAAGCATTGATTGCTGCGCAAGACTGTTTTGGAGATGATAATTTGGGAAATTATGAACCTCCATTTCAGAATGGAGTACCTGGAGATACTATTGTTAACTTTTTTGGTTTGGAAACTACTGTGAGGGAGTTGGAGTGTGGTTTACATGGTGGATGCTCCGGTGGAAGCCCAAGTGGTCATAGTATTCAAACTGAAATTGAAATGCGCAGTGTAACTGATTCAGATTCAGATGTTGTGCAGAAGGATTGTGTTAGAATTGATGATTTATTGAAATTACAAAACCCTGAAGAAGAAGTAGAAGTTGTGCCATCTGAGATTCTGCTGTCAAAGTTTAGCAATCAAAGAACAAACTTCCATTCTGATTTGAGTTGTTGTGAAGAGAGGTTGTATTCGTGGGTTATGGAAGTTGTGGATGAAAATGAGTTTTTGAAGGAAGAGATCTCAGGATGTTCTCTCTACTGTGACGATTTCCAATCCCTCAAGTTCAATATGTGGGTTCATATTCCTGTAATTGATGTTTGGTCTTTGTACCTGAACGAGCAAGAAAGATACAGGGATAATGCTACCCCTTCTCGATTATTTTTATACTGTAGTATGTCGGTAGGTGACTTATATTAACAATCCGTGAAGTAATTTATGATTTGTTATAAAAAGTTTTATGTTTTAAGTAATGTTATTTGTTTTGCAGGATCCACTTGTTCGGACAAGAAAGTTAACAACTACTTTAAGAAAAGAATGGATAGATGCTGCACAGAAGCAATTGAAAGATTTATTTCTCCGAATTGATCAAATTGATTTGGTAATTGAACTGTCTTTTGTCCACTAAATTTTGTATTTTTTTGTCAACTATATGAAAGGCTTACAGATTTAACTTTTATAGGTATTTGTACCAATTTGGCAGTCCAACCACTATTATTTAACCTGTTTCAATACTAAAAAGTTCAGCTTTGAGGTTTTGGACAATCGCCAATTGCCTTTGGATCACTACCAAAATGTTCCCAACTTTGTGGTATGTGTATTAATACTGAATTTTATTTTAGGTTTTGTGTACTAGATGTTGTCATGATTTATAACTAATTTGTTGTATGACAGCATGAGTGTTTCTGTGAATTGATGTCCAAGTACAAAAAGACCATTGCTGCAGAAATGAGGCTAGTTGATTATGATCTTGTAGAACTGCCATGGGCTTCAATATCAAATAGTAATGACTGTGGAATTTTCACTATGTGGCATGAAGAAAACTATATGGGTTGTAATCATTGGAAAACGTTTTTGGAGAAAGATAACGCAAGTATATGTGAATTACTGATTATGCTGTATGACTATTAAGTTTTGTTGGATATATGAATTACTTACAACATTTTGTGTTGTGTTTCTGTAGATTGATCAATTAGAAAGGCTTCGAGTCCGTTTCCTTTTTCAATTACTCACTTGGAAGAAGAATATAATGTGGCCAGAGATATATCAGAAATATCAGAGTTCTTCAAAAGTGAGGGGTAGTCAGTTTAAGATAGTTGAGGATATGAGGAAATAGGTTGTACAGTTTTGAGTTGTTTCTTTTATTGAAAAGATTCAAGTAGATGTATTACAGTTGAACACTTTGTAGATACAAAATGTATATGAAAGCATTGTTCTGTATATAATTAGTTTAATTTGACAATTTTTATGTTATATGAATGGCCTTCAGATTTTGAAAATTGATTACAGAAATCATGTTGCAGTCAATAATTTGGTTATATGAAAGGCCTACAGATTTTACAAATTTGCCTTACTTGTCTGATTTTTGGATGGATACCTTATTCTTATTTTTTTGTTAAATATTACATTTGAGTTTCATATAATGTATCACAGAAAACCTGATGAAATGTTCTTGTCCCTCAATTTGACAATTTTTATGTTATATGAATGGCCTTCAAATTTTGAAAATTGATTACAGAAATCATGTTGTAGTCAATAATTTGTTTACATGAAAGGCCTACAGATTTTACAAATTTGCCTTCCTTGTCTGATTTTTGGATGAGTATAATGTGAAAGGGTTTCATATGTTTCCTAAATTTGTAGTATGTGAAAGGCGTTCATATTTTGTGAACGATTAGCTAGTGGTATTGTTTTGTAATATTCTCCAACTTTTGTGCCTATTAAGTCTTTTTATCGTTGTTTTGGAAATGAGTTATGTATTCGAGTTGTGCATATTGGCGGTCACTGTGATCTCTTAGTTGCGATTTCTGGAAACGACATTCAGAGCGAATTCAAACCAAATAATTCATCAGAGAATGAAGAATCGCGGAGGCTCTGATAACCTTGGAAAAAGTTCTGACAAGATGTTAGAAGTGCGCCGAAAGCGGAAAGCCGGTAAGCATTGACAACTAATAAATAAATTTCAGTGAACCCTAGCTCGTGATTTTGTAGGATTTGTGATTTTTAGTCTATTTCGAGCTTTATAGATATATTTATCGATGTAATTTTAACCAGTACATTTGCATGTCATTGTTCGATTGAACAAGTTGTAGCTCGATTTGATGAATTTACTTGATTCTATGTATAGATTCAAGGCCAGTTGTGACTGAAGGATCGTCTGATTCTGACGACAATCTGGTAATCAGTGTAGTAATTAAAAAGGCAAGAATACAAAACATTGATGAACAGATTTAGAAGGGGGAAGGTACTAGTGCCACTGCTGGTACTATTGTTACTGTACCTGATATTGTGGAACCAGAGGAGATGGAGGTTGATGACAGGCAAAAGAGAAGTGGTGGTAGAGCCAAACACATTAAGAAGAAGAATGTAAAGAAAGGGAAGGACAAAATCTCTCAACCGCGTTTGGACAGACTCGACACACGATCATCCCCAGATAAGTTACATTATGCTATTTCAGTATTCAGTGAGAAGCAGAAGCAAGATGTGATTGATATGGGGTTTGGGGGTATACTTGAACTGGGGTTGGATCAGACTTTTGGCCCACTTTGATATTGGCTGGTTAATAATTACGATTCAAAATTGAAGGCGATTATTTTTTAAGATGGCAGAAAATTTGCAATAACAGAGGAAGACGTGGTTTCTACTCTGGGCATACCACGTGGTGAAGAAAATATTCCCATGCTACAGAATGACCAAACAACTAATTCACTTATGGAATGGAGGGCTCAATTTTTGACGCATAAAGCTTCTATAACTCCAAGTAAAGTTTTTCAACAAATGGAGACCCAGACGGGTGGCGGCAAGTTATTCAAGCAGAATTTCTTGGTTGCCTTCTGTAGCTACATGATTGATTTTTGTCCAAGTAGCTACATCAACCAATTATATTTTGAAGCAATAGCCGATGTTGAGCGCGTCAAAAAATTCAATTGGTGTGCTGCCGTGATAGAGAGTTTGAATAGAAACAAGGAAGATTGGGTTGCCCGGGCCACAAACAAGGGTAGTTGGTATTATGGTCCAATCAATTTCTTGACGGTATGATATTTCAGATTCATTTGAATGTTTGGTTTTTACAGAATATTATGAATATTGAAATGTAGTTTTGGTTTTTACTTACTTCAATTTATTTTTTGTCAGTTGTTCTATCTCGATCGAGTCTATTCTGAGAATTATCAAGTCCCTCGTGTATTGTCAAGCATCACTGGATGGGAAACTGAAATTGTCAAGAAAAGACTCAAGACAAAAGCTGAAAGTGGAGGATTTGGAAAGTGCACTATTTTGCCTAGACTTGGTATGGACAAACTTGTTGAGGTTGTAGATGTTTCGCAAGAGAAGGTATTGACTGATTTTGTGTGTGTGTATTTTCAAGCAATCTATATAAGCAAACTTGTTGTGTGTGTATTTAGTGTATGTGAATGGTTTGTTCTTCAATGTGTTGACATGTTCTTTAGTTATATGAAAGCTTTTCAAACTATGTAATGTTGTCCTTCACTGGTTTGATAAGTTTGGTATTATATGAATGCCTTTCAGATTTTATAAATTTGTCTGATTCATGTGATAATTTGTTAATTGATACATTGTTTTGATTTGTTTCAATTGAACTTTTGTTCTGCTTATCTTCTTGACTCTAACTGATATCTGCATTCAGGATGTCATAAGAGAGATGGAAGTAGTGAATCAGAAGATGATCCAAATCATGTCAGAAGCCAAATGTGTAATGGTTCAGGGATGGGCTCATTTTAATGATTATAATTGGTTGGAGGACATTGTGCAAACTAGGAAGAAAGATGGTTCTGTAGATGTTGTTGTTGAAGATGCAGTTCAGCAAACTTGTCATGTACTATTTTCTTCTCTGAAAGAAGGTACTCATCATTCTCCTATTTCAATTGCTGGCAAAACTGATGGGGTCCATAGAACAGAATGTTCAACAAGTGTTTTATAAGAGAAGAAGAGTCATTGTCTCTTCACAACAAACATCAGAACCTTTTATCGATGAATATCATGACGTTGACGCTGACCACTTTGATACACCTGATTTCCCGTCTTTTAGTCTTGGAATCACACAGGATGAAAATGAGCAAGATGCTGCGATTGGTCTTAAGGAGCTTAATTCCGGAGCTAACATTTCTACACCTATTGAGAAATTATGCTCTGCATTAGGTGAGGACCTTATACCCGAAGAAGAAGATGATAATGGACAGAAATCACATGACAGTGTTACTACTTCATCAGACGAATGTTCTGCCTCATACCCGAAAAATGTTAGCAGTGAACAACCAATACTAGGGACGAGAGTTGCATCTCAAGCTGCTGTGTTTTTGTCTCCATATCGCGAACGCAGCACTAACATCACCAGAGCACTGAAGTCTTATGAGAAGCTGCTGTATGAGTGGCTATTTAATCAGAATAGCAGTGAACGTAACTTACAGTAAATATATAAATAAAAAATATATGTTTTATTACTTGTGTGTTAAATTGTTGAACAGTAGTAATAATACGATATGATATGTTGCAGGAAATCTGTTGTGGTTAATTATTTTAATGAGACCCTGTCATTATCCAGTGTAAGAACTCTACAGTCAGGTGTTCGTGCTGATACAAATGTTATACACATGTGGGCGAGGTTCTTGAATTATGATGAGCATTATGGAAACCCATATGCTCCAAAGAGAATTTTTCTTTCTCCAGAGTGTACCGTAAGTACTACTGCACTAGCCAGTGTTTGTTTGAATTTTGTTATATTTTGAATGAATATTAGATGTTTAACTTATTTGTTTTGTTTTGCAGCAAAATATATTTGAAGATGCATGGGATCCTGAATTGGCTGTAAGATGTGCAAATGCGTTCTTTAATTTCAAAGAAATAGCAATGAGAACTTCTGTGGTCAGTATCAAACTCTTTAATGTATATGTTTTTAATGATAATTATTTTGAAATCACCTTGCACAGTTTTTATCTACTTCTGATGTTTGTATGTTGTTGTACTTTGTTTCATATAGATTATGGTTCATGTGTGTAATAATAACCATGTGTGGTTGTTATGCTTTGAAGTGAAGAAACGTGTCATACGCATAATTGATAACATGTTTTCAGAAGAGAGTGATTTTGAACGATACAAGGAAGCACCTTTAAGAATGGTAAACACATAAACAATTTATTTATTTTTCACTTTAGTTTGTTTTATAACTAATTCTTTTTTTATTACATCCTGCAGTGCAAAATTATTTTGGAATATTTCAAGACGCTTAGTATAAAATTGGCTCAATCTTTTGAAAATATACAGCCAACGTTATTGAACATCCGTTGGGCGTTCTCAGAAAAATTTGACAATTCTGCAATATTCGCAATGTGGGTGATGGAGAACTACATGGGAAATTTAGAGTGGAAAGCATCATTGACTACAAACAAATTGGATGTATGTCTATTTATCAATTTATTTGCTTATATACACATTAAAATGATTAAATGACAGTGAAAACTATTACTGATAATATGTATTTTTTTTTCACAGCACGAAGCTCAACTTAATATTCTCCGTGTGCGCTTTTCGTTTAAGCTGTTGACTTGGGAGCAAAATGTTGAACGCGCTAAAATTTTAGAAGATGTTGAAAGCTTTTACAATGGAATAGGCAAAACATTTAGAATCGATGAAAAGAATTTAAAGTCTATTAGAAAATATTTAACTGTAATTGGTTGTCGATGAATACAATGTCACACAAATATTGTAATTTTTCTATTATGTCATTTCTATGATATGTAATTGTTATGGCATGAAACATGTTGTGATAATAAGCTGATGAACTCATTTTTTTCAAGTGTATTTCAGAAATCTTGTTCAAATGTAAATATCCACTGTTTTGTCTTACTTGTAGTTATATGCAAGGCTTACAAATTTTGAAACATGTCTTATTCTCTTGAATTCCTCTTAAATATTTCAGATTCTTCTAGAATCTGAAAGACCTTCAGGTTTTGAACAGATATGTTCACATGACTCTCTTATGGTATATGAAAGGCCTTCACATTTTCAACACACTGGGTTCCTTATTTGTCTGGTCGACTTGGATCTGAAAGGCCTTCAGGTTTTGAACAGATCTGTTCACATGACTCTCTTATGGTATATGAAAGGCCTTCACATTTTCAACACACTGGGTCCCTTATTTGTCTGGTCGACTTGGATCTGAAAGGCCTTCAGGTTTTGAACAGATCTGTTCACATGACTCTCTTATGGTATATGAAAGGCCTTCACATTTTCAACACACTAGGTCCCTTATTTGTATGGTCAACTTGGATCTGAAAGGCCTTCAGGTTTTGAACAGTTCTGTTCACATGACTCTCTTATGGTATATGAAAGGCCTTCACATTTTCAACAGATATGATCAAAGGTTGATCAGAAAACCTATCATATTTTGCACCGGGCCTACTTGTAAATATAATATGCTGTGAAAGTAATAGACATCAAGCTCTTTATTTTCTTATATTGTAAATTTTGAATAATATAACAGTTGGACATAATTTTCTTGCTCATACTGAATACCAATAACATCTCTAGTATCTAAAGTGTGAAACAGTTTATTACTCAAACTCCTAATTAAGAGTTTATTGCAGCATTTGCCTTCTGCTCATCCCTCTTATGTTTGCCACAGGTTGTTGAATTGTGTTCTCCAACTTCCTTACAATATCCACATCTATGGTGATTGTCTTTTTTCTTCATTGCCTTTGTTATTGCCTTATCTCTTTCACTCATTTCCCGTACAACATGTCCTCTATTCTTGTAAACATTTGGAATATGTACTTTCACCACTGGTGGTTTAGGAATACCTGATATTTCTTCTATTGAAATTCTTGTAGAATTGGATGAATATGCTGAACTTGTACTTGCAACGTTCTGATGGCTTTTTATTGCTTGTAGAATTGATTCCCGTTGTGCGTATGTTGTTGTTGGGTTTCCTAGTACTGTGCGAAGAGCTGTCCAGATCTCAATATTGATAATGCTCTCATTCTTGTTTGTGTGCTTCGAGACGCCACCATATTCTCCCAATGCTAGTGATTCTGGTGTCTCCCTACACCAACGTTCAGATATTAACGAACGTGGGATCTCCTTTACATTTGCAGAATTAATAGCTGCAAATATGTGTGGACAAATTAGTCCCCATCCTTCAAACTTTTTGCAAGTGCACAGGCAATGATTGGTCTCCAAATCCATGCTCACCTCATACTCTGACTTGTCTACAAGTTCGCCAAAAACTATGTATATATTGCAATGTTGTCTCTTGATAATATCCTTTATTCCGTAACCAAAAATGCCTTCCATTATATATTCTTTTACCTTATAGAAAATGGTTCGGCTGAAAACATTCTAAGCCTGTGTCTCCAAAAGACAAGATGCATTCTCACTCGGACGTGCATTTGCTGCATACTGTGTGACTGTCTTCATATGTTCACTTTTCTGTTTCTTGACAACAGTATTTTATTCTCCCATGAACTGAAACAGACTCAAAACTTTGTGTCTGTCACATCCAAATGTACTGTTCTCGCTTTCAGAACGTGAAGTAGTACGCATTAACATCCCCATCGGCCAATCTCTAAAATATGTTGGTATCCACAATCTACGCAAATCAAACAAGCCTTCAAGATATTTTATAGTTTCGGCAGAGCACTCTTCCATTAGTGATTTCCAACAGGCGTCAAAATCTTCGGTATTTAGTTTACTCGACCACACAATGGAGCGGAGTTTTCTCAGAAATTCTGCTGAATTTGGCATATATCGTTGAACCTGTATTAACAAGATTATCTTCAAATTTTTCTGAGAGTGAAAATTGTATACAGAAACATAGACTATGAACATAATTAAAAAAAATATTTTTTTCATACTTACATTTTGTGTTACCCTTTGCATGATATGCCACATGCACAATCTGTGCCTTGAGTCGGGGAACACTTGGGCGAGGGCATTCTTTATTGCTGAAGCTTGGTCTGTGATAATGCACAATGGTTGTTTACCTTTAACTGCTCTCTTGAAACAGTTGAACAACCATACAAATGAAGGAATATCTTCATGGGTTAGGAATCCGGCACCAAATGTTATGCTCATCTCATGATTCTCTATTCCCGTGAATGGACAGAAGACCAATGAATACCTTGATAAAAAGAATCTGAATCTGAATCACACCAATCACACATATTTGGCAAACCAGTGAAACAATAGAAATATTTTCAAAATTTGAAGACCTTTCAGATAATTGAAACCCTGTCAAAGCATTGAAGAACTAGATTGAGACAGTTTTTCTAGAAACCATTTCATGTGAATAAAGCGTATAAGTTTTCAATTCATTCAGATAAAGGTACTGGCAAATCTGTTTCGCAGAAATCAAGCATGTTTTTAAAATCAGAACACCTTTCATAAAAGTAAAATCCAAACAAAAAAATGGAAGGACAGAGTTGTGAGCATATAGACTCACCGGTTTGTCGAATAAGTAGAATCAAATGATACACAATCACCATATCGCAGATAGTTTCTCTTCGAGACTCCATCTATCCAGAACAGCCGTGTAAGTCGATTGTTCTCCTCTTGGTCAAATTCAAAATAAAAGTCATTGTCAATTTCTTTCTCCTTGTAAAAGTCATTGATGACCATCTGGACATCACTCCCATTAACATACACCTTCAGTTCTCGCTGGAAATTGAGGAAGTCCTTAACAGTGGCACCGACATGCTCGGATCCACCTACCATGTTGGTAAACACAGAGTGCACTTTTGTTGGTCCAACTGTCGCTTTACCACAGAAGAGATAAATTCCTTGTGCTCTTTTGTCATATGTCTGTTTGACCGCAGATACTCATAGTGGACTTGTGAGTAGAGTGGATGATTATGATCTTCATTGAATTTCGAAACCACATAATGCTTGCTGGTTGTTAATTTGAAAACTATAACAGCCTTGCATCCGGTTCTTGTTGTGACACACCTGCGTTTCTGTTTTCCAACGTGCTCTTCGTCTTGTTGATAATCTTTTTGAATAATATCTCCTTCTTTAGCACAGAAGACATACTTGAGCGAAATTCCATTACGCGATTTTTTTGTGTGCCACGACGTGAAACAAAACCACAAGCTCTTGCATATTGTTCATAGAAATGAATTCCTGATTCCAAGTCTGGGAATACCATATCCTTTGCAGGTTTAAGAGAGTCTTGACAAACCGGTCGATGAGTTTTAGAGTCTCCATGCAACCAATCTGTCTTGTATGCATTATTGTCATCAAACTCTGAAACACCTACATTATTCATCATAAAAGGGAACATGTAAATCTGAAGACCTTTCATGCAAACAAAACCACTTGCAACAAATATGTTATTCACCAGAGGCAAACATACACATAAATCTGAAGACCTTTCATATTATTCAAAACATGATCACATAAATCTGAATGCCTCTCATACAGATGGAAACATGTTAAATAAATTTGAAGACCTTTCATACAAGCAGAACCACTTGAAACAAATATGTTATTCACCAGAGGCAAACATACACATAAATCTGAAGACCTTTCATATTATTCAAAACATGATCACATAAATCTGAATGCCTCTCATACAGATGGAAACATGTTAAATAAATCTGAAGACCTTTCATACAAGCAGAACCACTTGAAACAAATATGTTATTCACCAGAGGCAAACATACACATAAATGTGAAGACCTTTCATATTATTCAAAACATGATCACATAAATCTGAATGCCTCTCATACAGATGGAAACATGTTAAATAAATCTGAAGACCTTTCATACAAGCAGAACCACTTGCAACAAATATGTTATTCACCAGAGGCAAACACACACATAAATCTGAAGACCTTTCATATTATTCAAAACATGATCACATAAATCTGAATGCCTCTCATATAGATGGAAACATGTTAAATAAATTTGAAGACCTTTCATACAAGCAGAACCACTTGAAACAAATATGTTATTCACCAGAGATAAACATACACATAAATATGAAGACCTTTCAAATTATTCAAAACATGATCACATAAATCTGAATGCCTCTCATATTATTCAAAACATGATCACATAAATCTAAATGCCTCTCATATAGATGGAAACATGTTGAATAAATCTGAAGACCTTTCATACAAGCAGAACCGCTTGCAACAAATATGTTATTCACCAGACATAAACATACACATAAATCTGAAGACCTTTCATATTATTCAAAAATCATTGATCAAAATTTCAAATTACTCAAGATATATGTCTGAGAGATTGATCTCACCGTTTTGGTCGAAGATTATTTCCAAATTCAAGCTTGATGATGCTGCTTGACTTTGATTCGTAATCGATTCCGGTATTTGATCTCTGAGAGCTGAAATACTTCGATTGGTGATTGTTGACAGATTACTTTCACTAGTCGTTTGTGGAGATGAACTTGACATGATGGAGAAAATTAATTTGATCGTTGTTGATCAGCTCGATCTCTGTCGATATATACCTAGAACGAACAGCTCGAGCTCAACTGACTGATTTTGACTTCATAATTTAAAAGTTGACCTGGACTGTATTTATATTTACATATGGTTTAATCATGGCCACACGATCAAGACAGATCGAACGGTTTACATATAAGTTTTAATCATGGCCACACGATTAAGCGGTGGCACGAATTGTAATTATGTCTATTTCACATGGTTTTAAAGTAATTCTAATATGACTTCAAAATTGAGTCCGATATTGGTTCTAAAGGGCCTGAATTACCTTTTCCCCAAATCAGCTTCCCTCTCGTTGTTGATCTCATTCTCTTTTCTCTCTGACCATCAACAACCCTAACTTGAAAACCAGTCAGTGAACCAGAATGAAGAATCAAGGATCATCATCGATCGGGCAAAGAAAGTCTGATATGTCGATGAACATTCCGAAGAAGAGGAAATCAGGTAAAAATTGAAGTTGTTTTGAGTTACTAAACCCTAGTTCATCGTCCTGTGTATTTAGTGTAATGTAGTTAATTTAGCTGCAATTAAACAAGTTTGTGTCCTCTATGACTTGTTTTTGATATTATTTAGGTCTTCGTTTAGGTGATATCTGTTTCGAATTTTAGGTTTAACTGTCTGATTTAGTTTGAACCAACAGATCTTCGTTTCATCAGTTTTTTACTATTTCTCTTTAATGTTTTACTTGATCTTTCAATTGCTTTAATTTTGTCTCAACTATGAAAGCCATTCAGATTTTTGTTTGAGGTTTCCTGTTTTATGAAAGTCATTCAGATTTTTGTTTGATGTTTCATGTTTTATGAAAGCCATTCAGAATCTTGTCTCAAGTATGAATTTTTGGTTTCTTGTGCAGATGAAGTTGATACAAGAAAAAGTCTAGTAGATGAATCTTCAGATTCTGATGACAATCTAGTAATCAGTGAAGTAGTCAAGAAGGCAAAACTCCAGAAAGATGCGGAACAGATTAGAGATACAAGTGCAGATGATTTAACTCTAACTACTGTAATAGAGGCTGTCGATCCAGAGGACATGGAAGTTGATGATAGCCAGAAGAAAACTGCTTGTAAGACAAAAAAACTAGAAGAAAAAATGTCAAGCTAGTGCAGAACAAAAAATCTGAAGTACAGTTGAACAGGATTGACACTCGATCATCCCCATTTCACTTATACACTGCTATTAGCGGTTTCAGTGAGGAGCAGAAGCAGGCTGTCATAGATATTGGGTTTGGGGATATACTGAAACTTGGCTTGGATCGTACATATGGTCAGCTTGGATAATGGATTGTGGACAGTTACAATTCGAATTTAGGTTGCATTATGTTCAAAGATGGTAGGAAACTGCCAATAACTGAGGAAGATGTGGCTCTCACCCTTGGTATACCACGTGGGGAACGAAAGATCCCTATCATACTTGCTGGCGGAGCAACTCCTTCTCTTTTGAAATGGAGGAAACAATTTATGACAAGTAATGGAGAGATAACTCCAAGTGTAGTTATCGAGCACATGAAGACCCAGAAGCGTGGCGGCAAAAAATTCAAGCAGAATTTCTTGGTTGCCTTCTGTACGCTGATGATTGATTTTCGTCCCAGTAATTACTTGAACCAGTACTACTTTGAAGCAATAGCTGATGTGGATTGTGTGAAACAATTTAATTGGTATGCTGTTGTTATAGAGAGTTTGAACAGAAATAAAAAGGATTGGGTTGCCCGAGCCAACAACAAGGGTAGTTGGTTCTATGGGCCGATCACTTTCTTGACGGTGTGTTATTTTAACTTTAAAAATCACTTCATTTCCTTGTTTAATAATATATGACATTCATGTGTAACCATTTTTATGTGTATGTTTGTTTCTTAGTTGTTTCATCTCGATCGAGTCTCTGTTGGGTTCCGGGGCATCCTAATTACGTTCATGGCAGCGGAAGAAACCTATAAACCACCCCTAACCTACGCAAGATCGACTACCAAGTTAGATCCTTAGGAAATCGAGTTTTCGGGTTTTACCAGAATCTGCCCGGCAGAAAACCAAGACTTTGAAGCTCTATATCTCGAGCTACAGATCTCCAATTGCTTCGGTTCTTTTTGGAGATTACACCCCAGCCAATTCCCTACATCTTTTGTGTTTTTCTCCGAACCCAGTTCGGACGAGAAGACCTCCGTCTGGAGCAAAACATTTTTCCCGTCTCGCTGGACAGACTCTGCGGACCAGTCTGCTTCTCGGTCTTGTATCTCCCAAACCAGCGCTCGTTTGGAAAATCAGTATTTCAAAAAGGTTGTAGCCCTTGGACTTATCTTTCCAACGCCGCCAATTTCAGGTCAATCGGAGCTCGGACGAAGCGGCTATGGCTCACGCATTGTCGGTCGCCGGAACTGAACAATCTGGACAGTTTCTCTATTTTGCATTTAGTCTTTGTTGAATCGATAAAGAAGAACTTTCGGATCTTCTTCTCTAGAACAAGTCCACACCAAGGGGATGATCCTGAAGATCCTTCACTTAATTGCCTACTAGAACAATTAAATGAAGAACAAGAGAGCAAAGAGAGGAGAGAGAGAGTTGTGAGAGTTGTAGGATTGATGAGAGTGTGTTGTTTCTTGAATCCCATTTGATATTTCTCTACTTCAACAATCTCATGAGCATGGGTCAAAAGGTGATTGGTATGGGCTTAAAGGTGCTTTAACCCATACCCCTTAAATCACTCACCTCTTAATCCACAATCACCAACTAAGCATGGTGTTGTGTGGCCCCCACACATGGACCCACCATGTGGGCCGGCCAAGAGGGCTTATTGGGCCCTTAATGGGCCCTTGTTTGGGCCGGCCATGAGACCTCATGGGCCGAGCCCAATGGGCTCGCCCGTGTGGTCTCGTGCTGTGTCCAAAAGTCGCCCGACCCTTTTTGTCGTTACTTATCAAACAAAGTCCGACGCGACATCGACGAAAAAACTCAGTTTTCTCGATTCGCTAATTATTCTCTCAAACCGAACCCATGGCACAAAACCTCCAGTTTTGTCCATGTATTGCTCCTCAAGAAACGTTAAGGTTTCCTTGTCTCAAGTTATCCGTCTTGAATGTGTGTGACCCTCTAGGCTCATGCCACCGTTGGCAGATCGGCGCAAAAGATCGCTCTTGCCCGATCCATCATAAGTGGTCTCTAGTAAGACGTTATGATTACCCAAGGTGCATGATGATCGATGATTCGACTTAACCTTGTGCGTACAAGTCACTATCCTATTATCTCTAGATATCCCGATTGATCACAAGGCATAGAGTCGTCACCCTTGTTTAATCAATCATTGTTACTTGATATGCGAGATGGCTGAGAACTGATAACCCGTATCATCGGCATGGCCATGCTCTTACTCTCAGTCAGTCTCCATCAAGAGGCCCTTTTAACGGATATCTTTCCCATACCGTAGTATGAGGGATAAATCCCTTAGCCGTCTTTCGTGTCACTCATGCAACCCGTTCCGCCACCTAATCATGCCCTTTATAGCAATCCTGTCACAGAAAGCGTTAGGCGCAAGTTAAAGCCGCACGTTCATTGCATAGTGATCACAAAGACTCCTTGGTCTAAGGATGTCGTGACAAGCTATCGCATTTGAATATGTTCATGGCTTAATCTATGAAAACACTATTCAAAGCGGGTCGTCCGATATCAATCACCTCATGATATCTATGATATGATTCCGGGATCCCTCATCCCAATGACAAGTAGAACTACGTCATTAAGAACCATCCTCATACTGGTCGCTTCTAAGGAAGCATATTTTTACCAGGGACTCGTTAAGTGTGATCCGTACAGATTTATGGTTCTACTACTTTAGTGGTCATAAATCAGATCATGCTTAACATATTACTTCAACACATAAGTAATACAAAGCCGTTTTATATATATAACGTACATAGACGTTTACAGGCTAATAGCAATTGGACTAGGGCACAAATGCTATCAATCTCCCACTTGACCCTAGTTCCAATCTAAGTCCCAGTCTATACCCATTGACCTAACATGTTTATCATGTTTTGCTTGTGGAAGAGCCTTGGTCAAGGGGTCGGCTGTGTTATCATCAGTTGCAACGTAGTAGATCTTCACGTCATCTCTAGCAACAATGTCGCGGATGATGTGATACTTTCTGAGTACATGTTTGGATCTGTCATGTGCCCTGGGTTCCTTTGCTTGCGCAATAGCCCCGGTGTTGTCACAATATAAGTCTACTGGGTTAGATGGGTTTTTAATTACACCTAACCCAGCCATGAAACTCCTGATCCATACAGCCTCTTTTGCCGCTTCAGATGCGGCAATGTACTCAGCTTCTGTCGTAGAGTCGGCAATGGTGTCCTGCTTCTTGCTTTTCAGCTGAAAGCTCCACCATTCAACATAAACATATAACCCAACTGACTTTTAAAGTCATCGGGGTCTGTCTGGAAAAACTAGCGTCGACATATCCTTTGACGACTAGATCATCATTTCTTCCCCCGTGTACAAGAAAAGCGTCTTTGGTTTTTCTCAAAAATTGAGAATCGCCTTGACGGCAATCCAATGTTCCTTACCGGGTTTGGACTGATGTCTACTCGTACAGCTTAGGGCAAACGAGACATCCGGTCTCGTATATATCATGGCATACATTATGGACCCTATAGCCAAAGCATATGGGATCTCATTCATTCTTGCTAGCTCTGCAGGTGTCTCAGCACACTACTTCTTGCTTAGCTTCATGCCATGACGCATGAGCAGCAGTCCTTTCTTTGAATCTTGCATCGAGAATCTTCTCAACACTTTGTCTATTTAGGTGCTTTGACTTAAGCCCAAGACCCGCTTGGCACGGTCTCTATATATCTTGATCCCCAAGATGCAAGAGGCCTCGCCTAAGTCCTTCATTGCGAAACACTCACCTAACCAAGTCTTTGTCAAGAGCAAGGTAGGGACGTTGTTTCTAATGAGCAGTATGTCATCAACATAAAGCACCAAGAAGACTACTTTGCTCCCATCTGCCTTTTTATACACGCAAGGTTCATCATCGTTTTTGATGAAGCCAAATTGTTTCACTACTTCATCAAAACGCTGATTCCAACTCCGAGATGCTTGCTTCAAACCATAGATTGATTTGAGCAACTTGCAAATCTTTCCCTTATTCCTTGGATCCTCAAAACCCTCAGGTTGGGACATATAAACGTCCTCAACTAACCTCCCGTTGAGGAAGGCGGTTTTGACATCCATTTGCCATATCTCATAGTTGTGATACGCTGCTACGGCAAGTAGAATGCGGATAGATTTGACCATAGCTACTGGAGAAAAGGTCTCTTTATAGTCAATTCCGTGGATTTGCCTATAACCTTTTGCTACCAGTCTTGCTTTATAGGTCTGAGGTTTGCCATCCATGTCTATCTTTATTTTAAAGATCCATTTACACCCAATGACTTTTACGTCAGGGGTATGATCCACCAAGTCCCACACTTGATTATCTGACATGGATTGCATTTCTTCCCTCATGGCTTCCAACCATTTCTCAGAGTCGGTTCCGTCCTTATTAACTGTAGCTATTGGTTCTTGCTCAACGACTACTTCTGGTGGGTCGTCCAGTGGTTCCCGAGTTACCATCTCATCTATAAATTCATTAAGATGAACAGCCCTCCCACTGACTGTCTTGGAAATAAATTCCCTTTCCAAGAATGTCCCACCTCGATTATGAATGCGGCCGTTTGCAGAGCGTAACCCCAGAAGGAGAACGGGAGATCAATGAGACTTAACATTGATCGAACCATATCCAACAATGTCCGATTCCTTCGCTCGGACACACCATTAAGTTGCGGTGTTCTTGGCGGAGTCCACTGAGATAGTATTCTACTTTCTGTAAGAAACTCTTCGGATAAGTATTCTCCACCCCGATAAGAACGGAGTGCCTTGATACTTTTTCCGAGTTGGTTTTCTACTTCAGTCCTAGACTCCTTGAATTTATCAAAAGCTTTAGACTTATGTCTTATGAGATAGACATAATCATATCTACTGAAATCATCAGTAAACGTGATAAAGTAGCCTAAACCACCTCTGGCTGGTGTACTCATTTGGTCCACATACGTTTGAATGTATTAGACCTAATAGATCACCTGCCCTCTCACCTAAACCAGTGAAGGGCGTTTTAGTCATCTTGCCCATTTAAACAAGCTTCGCATCTATCAATCGTTAGGTATTCGAATTGACTTAGAAGTCCGCGCTTATGAAGCGCTGAGATGCGTTTCTCATTTATGTGACCTAGACGACAATGCCAGATTAGAGTTTGGTCTAAATCATTAGCTTTAAACCTCTTAGCATTTATATTATAGAGCATGTTGGATCTCGAGTTTTGCATATTCAATATGTATAAACCTCCAACAGTGTGAGCATTGCCATAAAACATGTTGTTGCGCATAATATTAAAAAACCCATTCTTAATATTAAAATAATAACCTTCCTTTTCAAGAAGAGATATTGAAATAATATTCCTGATGAAAGCAGGTACGCAAAACACATCAAAAGGTTCACTTACAAGCCCACTGGGCAAAACAAGGTTAACAGAACCCACGGCAGTTGCGGTAACTTTCACGTTGTTCCCAACTCTTAGGTCCACCTCGCTTTTCCCATTATCTCTTCTACTATTCAACACCTGTATATCCGCACAGACATGAGACTCAGCTCCAGTGTCTAGTACCCAAGCATTTATAGTAGAAAGATTTAGCTCTAATGGAATACCTGACGAAGTAGCGGCCCCACCGCCCTTCCTCTGATCATCCTTCAGCTGCTGACAGTCTTTCTTCCAGTGACCAGGCTTTTGGCAGTAGAAACAGACCGACTCCTTTGCCTTCCCCTTGCCTTTTACGGGCATGGAAGGTTTAGGAACAAATGGTCTGATCTTTCTTGCCAGGTGCATTGGGCCTTTACCCTTGCCACCAACAGCTTTGAAGCTGGATCCCGTGCTGACCATAAGAACACTTTTGGGCGAACTGCCCCTTATGCTCTTCTCAGCAGTTACCAACATGTTGTGCAACTCCGATGCGGTCTTGTCCATGTCATGCATGTGATAGTTCATGACGAATCCACCATATGAATGAGGAAGGGATTGCAAAATAAAATCCGCAGCCATTTCCTTTTCCATAGACATATCGATACTAGTCATATAGTCAAAATGTCCCTTCATACGTAGGACGTGCGGACCTACGGAGCTGCCTGCTGACATCTTGCAGGCAATGAGTTCTCGGAGAACAGTGTATTTTTCAATATGTACTTTCTCCTTGAACATATCCTTGATCTGTGCAAACATTTGCAAACGGATCATGGGATAGCTCCATAAACTGCTTCTGGAGGTCCGCCTCCATGCAGCCCAGCATGACACACGCAACGTCGATAGAGTCGCTAAGGTGTTTCTGGTACGCATCCTTAATGACCCTCGTTGTGTTGGCAGCTGGCTCCACCGGGATAGCCTTATCAAGGACGTACTCCCTGCGTTCCAACTTTAACACAAGTCGTAAATTTCTGTCCTAGTCCAGATAATTTGTCCCGTTGAGTTTACACTTTTCGAGTATAGTCCTCAACGACAAATTAGACGAGTTTGTTTAATTACTAGCCATTTCTACACGAAGAAAGTAAATTTAATCAGAAAAGTTGAATAAATTTACGAAGATCCGAATTAAACACCAACCATATGATTCTAAGGTTTTAGAATCTTAAACCAAGATCCCTTATTCGTCATTTGAAGTACGCTAAGGCGCACCGCTCCAATTGACTTATTTAGGTAGGACGTCCGTCCAATTACAACCCATGTAACTCTTGGTCAGGGTATGTGCATAAAACACACGGCTTACCCTTCCGATGCCCCAGCTCGACCTCAGGCCAAGAATCATGGTCAAGTCAACCAACCTTCACTAACGAGTTAACTTTGTGCAGATGCTCCGCTAAGGCGCACGACATCCCAGAAAGTTTACCATTCCCTATCTAGAACCCATTCGATCGATGCTCCGCTAAGGCGCACGACACCGATAAATGTTTCTACATGAGTGTGAATTTGGGTGGCATCTCACTTGACTCAAATTCGTTTATATATTGGTTGTGCTTAATAATTCGAAAGTATTTGGCACAATTACGAATCCGTCATCAACAACCCGTGTTGTGACATTTCTAATTGTATCACATACTATCTTCATTTGAAACCATCATTTGCAACCCGTGCAAACACGTTTCAAATTTGAACTCATCCATCACAACCCGTGCGATGATAGTTCACAACGCTTTAAACATGCAAACAATTAAAGTCGATTTTAATCTTTGCATGTGAGGTGATGGCTTATAAACTTATAAGCTAATCATGCAAGCATGTTATAAATTAAATAATTCAAGCAAGCATTCATAAAGCGTTAAATATGCATTTTATAGCCCATCCTAATCTTAGGATTCTACGAGTCTTCACATCTTCTCGTCTTTCTCATTCGGGCTCCCACTAGCTCTTGGACTTCCTCCAAGACCGTCATTGTGCTCGATTTTCCATCCTTCTCGTCTTTGAGTAATAATTACAATTAATACTCGTTTCGTAGACCGGATAAAAAATAATTACACTTTATGGGCTCGAATAAAAGAATAATTACACGCTAACACTAACGGTATGCAAACCGTGAAAGCGATAAAATCTAATGGGCTACTAATGCATCACACATCTCATCACATCATCCAACATGTTATCACACAAACATGTTATCAAATAATATGCAATAATTCCGGTTTTAATTTTGCCAAGTTGCTTGGTCGGGTTTATCGAAACTAGACCTTTTCGAAAAACGGTTTATCGAAACCGATCAAATTTAAGAGTTTTCGAAATATTGGATCGCGGGTTCATCCACGGACATAATCAACGTACACGAACCAAGTCGGGCCAAACCCAATGGGCCGAAGCCCATTGGGCCGAGCCCAACACCACGGCTCGGTTTGGGCCTAGAAAAGCCCAAACCGAGCTTGCCTCTCCTCTTGGCCTCGGCCAAGAGAAGGGACGGCCCCGGTCACCGCCGGCCTCTCCCGGCCTCCGGTGACCTCCGTCCGGTACCTCCGATCCGGCTCCCTGAGAGTCTCTTCTCGGACCCGACAAATCCAATAATTTCGGAAAAATTCCAAATTCAATATATTTTCAAAAATAACATATTTCATGCAATTATCCCAAAACGCATTAAAATCATGTTATCAACAATTATGACATTTATATCATTACAAAACCGAAATAACAAACAAGGATCTCGGAGTGGTAGACCGGCTTTGATACCACTGTTGGGTTTTGGAGCGTTCTAGATCGTCGAGATAGCGGAAGTAATATAAGAAAATCTACTCCAAACCTTGTCCAAGAACATAAACCATTAAATCCCAAAGCAAAATCTATTCCACAAGATATTTACCTTTAAGTCTTGTATGAATCGATAAAGAAGAACTTTCGGATCTTCTTCTCTAGAGCAAGTCCACACCAAGGGGATGATCTTGAAGATCCTTCACTTCATTGCCTACTAGAACAATTAAATGAAGAACAAGAGAGCCAAGAGAGGAGAGAGAGAGAGAGTTCTGAGAGTTGTAGGATTGATGAGAGTGTGTTGTTTCTTGAATCCCATTTGATATTTCTCTACTTCATCAATCTCATGAGCATGGGTCAAAAGGTGATTGGTATGGGCTTAAAGGTGCTTTAACCCATACCCCTTAAATCACTTACCTCTTAATCCACAATCACCAACTAAGCATGGTGTTGTGTGACCCCCACACATGGACCCACCTTGTGGGCCGGCCAAGAGGGCTTATTGGGCCCTTAATGGGCCCTTGTTTGGGCCGGCCATGAGACCTCATGGGCCGAGCCCAATGGGCTCACCCGTGTGGTCTCGTGCCGTGTCCAAAAGTCGCCCGACCCTTTTTGTCGTTACTTATCAAACAAAGTCCGACGCGACATCGACGAAAAAACTCAGTTTTCTCGATTCGCTAATTATTCTCTCAAACAGAACCCATGGCACAAAACCTCCAGTTTTGTCCATGTATTGCTCCTCAAGAAACGTTAAGGTTTCCTTGTCTCAAGTTATCCGTCTTGAATGTGTGTGACCCTCTAGGCTCATGCCACCGTTGGCAGATCGGCGCAAAAGATCGCTCTTGCCCGATCCATCATAAGTGGTCTCTAGTAAGACGTTATGATTACCCAAGGTGCATGATGATCGATGATTCGACTTAACCTTGTGCGTACAAGTCACTATCCTATTATCTCTAGATATCCCGATTGATCACAAGGCATAGAGTCGTCACCCTTGTTTAATCAATCATTGTTACTTGATATGCGAGATGGCTGAGAACTGATAACCCATATCACCGGCATGGCCATGCTCTTACTCTCAGTCAGTCTCCATCAAGAGGCCCTTTTAACGGATATCTTTCCCATACCGTAGTATGAGGGATAAATCCCTTAGCCGTCTTTCGTGTCACTCATGCAACCCGTTCCGCCACCCAATCATGCCCTTTATAGCAATCCTGTCACAGAAAGCGTTAGGCGCAAGTTAAAGCCGCACGTTCATTGCATAGTGATCACAAAGACTCATTGGTCTAAGGATGTCGTGACAAGTTATCGCATTTGAATATGTTCATGGCTTAATCTATGAAAACACTATTCAAAGCGGGTCGTCCGATATCAATCACCTCATGATATCTATGATATGATTCCGGGATCCCTCATCCCTATGACAAGTAGAACTACGTCATTAAGAACCATCCTCATACTGGTCGCTTCTAAGGAAGCATATTTTTACCAGGGACTCGTTAAGTGTGATCCGTACAGATTTATGGTTCTACTACTTTAGTGGTCATAAATCAGATCATGCTTAACATATTACTTCAACACATAAGCAATACAAAGCCGTTATATATATATGTATATGTTACAAACGATGATAATGTACATAGACGTTTACAGGCTAATAGCAATTGGACTAGGGCACAAATGCTATCAGTCTCGTGTGAGGGAATTGATGTGCCACGTGCATTTCCAAGCATTATTGGCTGGACCAAAGAAAAGGTGAAGCAAAGACTGAAAAAAGAAATCGAAGATGGAGGATTTGGCAATGGTGAAATTCTGCCAAGATTTATTACAGATGCAATTGGTGCGGGTTCAACTGACCCTGGAGGAGAGGTATTAAATTGTTTTCATGTTTATATTTTTATAAGAACTATTGCAGATTTTGTTGATTTTTATTTCCTGGAATTTTTGTTTGAATATAAATTTCCTTTGCATTCAGAACATAACCAAACAAATGGAACAAGTGAAAGAACACATGATTCAAATCATGTCCGAAGCGAAATCTGTTTTGTTCCATGGACAGGAAGTTTACAATGACTTTTCTTGGTTAGACCAAGTTTTGAAAAGTAATAAGGAGGATGCTTCAGTGGACAATGTTATTGAAGATGCAGTCCAACAAGCATGTCAAGTTATAGTATCATCTTTAAAAGAATGTAGTTCAAATGATCGGCCATTACATTTAAGGAAGAGCAGTAACAGAAAAGATGATGCTGTAATCGCAGACAATATAGAAATTACAGTCAAGAAGAAGACTCCAACTATAACATATTTCCGACGAAGAAAAGGAGTTAAGAAAAATGTTGGAAATGAACAAGAAGCTGTAATTATTGAATCGTTAGTGATTCAACAGAAAATTGATGAACATGCACAACAGGATGAAAATGTTGTACAACAAGGAGAAGAATATGTAGAGATTCAGCGGACAATTGATGACACTGAAAATATGGAAGAAAAGGAAGCACAAGAAGAAGAACATGAAAGCCCTTCACATTATCAAATAATAGAGTCTGCTGGTGCTTCTGACACCGCCTCTGCCAAAGAGAAGGAAGTAGAAGAAGAAGAACCAGAAAGCCCTTCACACCATCACAGAATAGAATCTGCTGGTGCTTCTGGCACCGACTCTGCCAAAGAGAAGGAAGCAGAAGAAGAAGCACCAGAAAGCCCTTCACATCATCAAATCATAGTATCTGCTGGTGCTTCTGACACTGAAAATGTGGAAGAGAAGGCTGCAGAAGAAGAAGCACCAGAAAGCCCTTCACATGATCAGATCATAGACTCTGCTGGTGCTTCTGACACTGAAAATGTGGAAGAGAAGGAAGCACAAGAAGAAGCACCTTAAAACCCTTCACATGATCAGATCATAGAGTCTGCTGTTGCTTCAAGTAATGCTGCAAACCGTGAAAATGTTTTTTACTGTATTGACAAGCTTCCAAATTATATGAATCAGTTTTATATCTGGTTCATAAATCGTTATCACGGAGCAGGAAAAAAGAGACTGAAAAAAGATGAACCAGAAGAAGAGTAAGTCATAAACTTGTTTTGCACCAATTATTTTAAAAATAGTCATACCTATTCCAATATTATGCTTATGTGCTTTAACTGTTGGTTGATTTGATAGAATTTGTATTATCTGAAAGGTATTCAGATTTAAATGTCTCACTGTGAACTGTGTTTTAGTTTATTCTTTTGAATTTCAATTATATGAAAGGTCTTCATATAATTTACATGTCTTCACACAATAAAAGAGTACATGTCTGAAGAGTTTTGTGTTTCTGCAGGAAAATTGTTTACGCAGATGGTCATATGTTTCTACTTCTTCCAGATATGAAGACTTTCCAATTTGATACATATCTTGACAACAGTGTCATAGATGTCTGGTGCACTATGTTCAATTCACTGAATCATTCAATGAAAGGAAAAGGACCTTCAAAGTTTTGTTTCAGCACAACAAGTGCAGTATGTATTAATCATGATTTCATTAAATTAGCTATCAATTATATGATATACCCTATCAGTTTGTAAATCATTTTCATGTTTTGAAATAATTTTTTCTTTTGTTTTGCAGAATGCTATTTATAATCTCGAACATGATTTTCATAAAAACCTTGAAATTTACCAGGGAATGTTGGATCATGAGTTTTCACGGTCCGAGTTGGCATTTGAGAAAATAGATTTGGTAAGCTTTTGTTTGTTATGTACAATTTGTTTGTAATAAATTTTGTAAACAAACTTATGCCTCCTGTTTTTTTTTCGTACATAGATATTGTTGCCATTATACTTGAAGAATATGACACACTTCATCGTAATATGTTTGAACACAACAAACTTTGCGATTGAAATACTGGATAACTTAGCTGTTGTTATGGGAACACATGATGAACGATATAACGATGTTCCAGAAATACTTGTAAGTAATGATTAAATTTTAGTGAGTTCCACTACTTTCACTTCATTTATTTTTCATCATTTTGATTATATTTTGTTTGCAGGTAAAAGCTTTTAGTTCCTGGGCTAAGAAAAAAAATAAAAGAATTGGTAGAAAATTCTCGAAAGCTCCATTAAATTACATCTCTCTTGAGTGGACTACTCAAGAAAATAAGTTTGATTGTGGAATATTTACAATATGACACATGTGGAATTATATTGGGAACAGTCATTTCAAATCAAGCCTGATCAAAGATGATGTAAGCATATTATGTTTTCATATATTATTGAATGTAAAGTACATTTGATTTTTAATAATGAACTAACAATTATTTTGCACTTCTGATTATGCAGTTCAAGACACTACGAAACTTACGTAGGTTTTACCTCTTCATGTTGCTGAGCAGCACAAGTAACATATACTGGAAAGACTTGGAGGCAAAAGCTAGAAAAGACTACGGAATGTTGAAAAGGAAGATTAACTTTGTAATTGATGAAAAAATTAGGTTCTAATAATATTTTTTAATATCGGGAATATATGTAAATTCTCTGTATTGTTAAATAAGCATTTCTTTAGATGTATTCACATTCTTTTGTTAAATGAAAGGCCTTCAGATTTTTAACAAGTCTGCACATTCTTCTGGTTTATGAAAGGCCTTCACATTTTTAACAAGTCTGCACATTCTTCTGGTTTATGAAAGGCCTTCACATTTTGCAATACAGTTGTCTCTATTTTGTTATACAGATCCAAAAGAGGCTTGTTATAATACATCTGCACTTTTTTTCAGATTGTTTTGCGCTACATGAAAGCCTTTCAGATTCTGATTCCACTAGGACTTGAAAGCTTGTGCGACGAGGGGTCCCCTCGTGTTTCTGAAAGCCTTTCAGATTTTGAATTGAAGAGGATCCCTCGTGTGTCTGAAAGCCTTTCATATAATTGAAAACCCTCGTCGCACGAGGGGTCCCCTCGTGTGTCTGAAAACTTTTCAGATTATGAACAAGCACTTGAAAGCCTTTCAAATTTTGAATAGCAGGGGAACCCTCGTCGCACCACTCCCCCGACGGGTATTAGTGTTTTCCTATAGAAAAATACAAGAAACCTTCGTCGCACGAGGGGTCCCCTCGTGTGTCTGAAAGCCTTTCAGATTATGAACAAGCACTTGAAAGCCTTTCAGATTTCAAATAGCAGGGGAACCCTCGTCGCCCCACTCCCCCAACGGGTATTAGTGTTTTCCTATAGAAAAATACAAGAAACCCTCGTCGCACGAGGGGTCCTCTCGTCGCACGAGGGGTCCCCTCGTGTGTCTGAAAGCCTTTCAGATTATGAACAAGCACTTGAAAGCCTTTCAGATTTCAAATAGCAGGGGAACCCTCGTCGCACCACTCCCCCGACGGGTATTAGTGTTTTCCTATAGAAAAATACAAGAAACCCTCGTCTCACGAGGGGTTTCCTCGTGTGTCTGAAAGCCTTTCAGATTATGAACAAGCACTTGAAAGCCTTTCAGATTTTGAATTGAAGAGGATCCCTCGTGTGTCTGAAAGCCTTTCATATAATTGAAAACCCTCGTCGCACGAGGGGTCCCCTCATCGCACGAGGTGTCCCCTCGTGTGTCTGAAAGCCTTTCAGATTATGAACAAGCACTTGAAAGCCTTTCAGATTTCAAATAGCAGGAGAACACTCGTCGCACCACTCCCCCGACGGGTATTAGTGTTTTCCTATAGAAAAATACAAGAAACCCTCGTCGCACCAGGGGACCCCTCGTCGCACGAGGGATCCCCACGTGTGTCTGAAAGCCTTTCAGATTATGAACAAGCACTTGAAAGCCTTTCAGATTTCGAATAGCAGGGGAACCCTCGTCGCACCACTCCCCTGACGGGTATTAGTGTTTTCCTATAGAAAAATACAAGAAACTCTCGTCGCACGAGGGGTCCCCTCGTGTGTCTGAAAGCCTTTCAGATTATGAACAAGCACTTGAAAGCCTTTCAGATTTCGAATAGCAGGGGAACCCTCGTCGTACCACTCCCCCGACGGGTATTAGTGTTTTCCTATAGAAAAATACAAGAAACCCTCGTCGCACGAGGGATCCCCTCGTGTGCCTGAAAGCCTTTCAGATTATGAACAAGCACTTGAAAGCCTTTCAGATTTCGAATAGCAGGGAAACCCTCGTCGCACCACTCCCCCGACGGGTATTAGTGTTTTCCTATAGAAAAATACAAGAAACCCTCGTCGCCCCAGGGGACCCCTCGTGTGTCTGAAAGCCTTTCAGATTATGAACAAGCACTTGAAAGCCTTTCAGATTTTGAATTGAAGAGGATCCCTCGTGTGTCTGTAAGCCTTTCATATAATTGAAAACCCTCGTCGCACGAGGGGTCCCCTCATCGCACGAGGGGTCCCCTCGTGTGTCTGAAAGCCTTTCAAATTATGAACAAGCACTTAAAGGCCTTTCAGATTTCGAATAGCAGGGGAACCCTCGTCGTACCACTCCCCCGACGGGTACTAGTGTTTTCCTATAGAAAAATACAAGAAACCCTCGTCGCACCAGGGGACCCCTCGTCGCACAAGGGGTCCCCTCGTTTATCTGAAAGCCTTTCAGATTATGAACAAGCACTTCAAAGCCTTTCAGATTTCGAATAGCAGGGGAACCCTCGTCGCACCACTCCCCCGACGGGTATTAGTGTTTTCCTATAGAAAAATACAAGAAACCCTCGTCGCACCAGGGGACCCCTCGTCGCCTCGTGTGTCTGAAAGCCTTTCAGATTATGAACAAGCACTTGAAAGCCTTTCAGATTTTGAATTGAAGAGGATCCCTCGTGTGTCTGAAAGCCTTTCATATATTTGAAAACTCTCGTCGCAAGAGGGGTCCCCTCGTGTGTCTGAAAGCCTTTCAGATTTCGAATTCAAGGTTGATTAGAAATATTGCAGTTGATCGGAATCGAATTACAGTTTCAGTTCTGTCAGTCACTAAAGTTTAGTCAGAATCGAATCGATTAATGAATTACAGTTTCAGAATTGATGAATCGGTCAATCAGAATTGTATAACAGATTGATTACAAAATCAGAATCGATCAAACGATGGATTACAATTTCAGAAGTCGCAGATTACATTCGCAGAACTGATCGATCGAAGAAATCGCAGAACCGTCGAAGAGATCGCAGAACCGTCGGAGAGATCGCAGAACTGTCGAAGAGATCGCAGAACCGTCGGAGATCTAACGCAAAGATTCATGACGTTGAATGACTGTTATGCCCTTTTTATGTTTTTTTATTTAAATTTGAGCAGAAATTGGTTAATATTCATAACCGTTGATGAGTTTGCATCCGACGGATGGTGGAGGTCCCTTTGTACCTATTTGAAACATGGTTTCTAGCTAATTGCATCCCGAAATAAGCCTGCGTGCAAAAGGACACGTCCTACTATGGCCCACGTGAGGGGAAGTGAGTTGATAAAAGGCCCACGTATATAATACACGTGAGGGGGAGTGTCGAGAATATAAAGTCTCACATTGAAAAATTATGAGATCAAAGGGTTGTATATAAAGGAAATGGTCAAACCCAACTATTAGCTTGAGCTTTTCATGGTATAACAGGTTTATGTTAGATCTTGATTACACTTTTTTCGTTGCGTATGGCTTTGCCCACTCGTTAATCATGATTTAACGGGTGGGCGAGGCAATTCTTTTTTTTTTCTTCAATTTAATGTTGCCTCCACGGCCAACTTTAAGGCATTGTTTATCCTCTCTTTTTTCTTTGATATGTTGCAGATATTCATCTAAACCTATTTTTCAATTTTTATCTTTTATATATTCTTTCAATTGTTCAAGCTTGTCGTAGGCAACTCAAGTTCTATCACACACCTTTTCTTCATTGTTCTTATCTTATTCTCTTTCTATACATCTTTCTTTGTCTTTTAACAATTTTTCCATCACTTTTTTCTTTGTCTTCACCATCCATATCCTTCTTACCCACTTATCCCTTTTGCACCTGGCTCTTTGATAAAAAAAATAAAAAATTCTTTCTTAATCAATCTATTTCTATTTCTATATTACATCTAATTTTCCTAAACTCTACCTTTTATTTTTTTTGTCAAATTTTTTATATTGTTTCCTTAATAATCTTCGCTCTTCAATATTCTTTATTATATTCTCATCTTTTCTCTAAAACAAAAATCACTTTTTTCTAATATAATATTGCACCGCCGTCCTACGACGATGTTACTTATTTTTGCACCGTCTTAGTTGCTTGAAATTATTTCGCACTAACGTAGTTGCCTACAAATTTGGTGGTATATCTTAAAACCATCTCTTGCACCGTCCCTATGAGACTTAATTGCCACACCGTCATTATATGACGTAGTTGCTACCCCCTCATATTCCCTCTTTTCCTTTCTAGTTATTTTTATTTTCTTTTTCTTTATCGTCCTCTCTTATTAATCTCTCTAAATTCTTTTATAAATTCTCACCACCCTAAATTCTTTTTCTAAATTTTCATTCCCTTCTCATCAAATCATTCCAGTTTATATATATATACTTACCAAAGGATTTCCTACTGCTCTCTTTGAAGAATTTTGCTCCAGTCAAAACATTCGGCCTCCTCCTACTTCGACTGCGGGGGAATGTTAGATATATTATATTAGTTATTAATATATGGGTCGAGGCCCACTACACTTTATATCTCTACTTAAACCCTAGCCGTCATATCTCATGTAAACCTTAGCTTATCAAGCCTATATATAGAGGCATTTGTATTCTATTGTAATAATCAACTATTCAATTTATAAACACTTTCATTGACTACCAAATAGTGAAAGCTTTTCCATTGGCAGAGTGCCCACAGACGTAAGTGCGGAGTCACCGAAATGGGAAAACATATTGTGTGTCTTCTGTTTTCTGCTTTAATATTTACAATCCATAAACTGTGGTTAAACAAGTTGTCGAACCAATCGTTACAACATTGTGTTCGACATCTTCTTCCTGCTACTTAACAGAATCTCAGTTGGTATCAGAGGGGGCACCTTAAACTCTTAGGTAATTTCATGCAAAGATTTTGTATAACAAGTATGGACTCAAATGAAGGAGGATCGATCAATTGACTACCAGTGCTCGATGGAACCAACTATAGTTATTGAAAAGCACGAATGTGTGCCTGCATGAAATCTCTCGATAACAAAACTTGGAAAGTTGTTATGCATGGCTGGGAAGAACCTCAGTATGCTGATGCTCAAGGAAATCAAACCGGTCCAAAACCCAAGAAAGACTGGAGCAACGAAGAAGATGAAGTAGCCCTAGGTAACTCTAACGCTCTCAACGCTATATTTAATGGAGTTGACAAGAATGTCTTTAGGCTTATTAACACTTGTACAAGTGCCAAGATAGCATGAGATGCTCTTGTACACTACCTATGAGGGAACCTCCAAAATCCGAGAGTAGAAACTACAATATCTCACCACCAATTTTGTAACTGTCTCTATGAACGAAGACGAAACCATAGCTGAGTTCAATGTACGAATCAGGAATCTAGCCAACGAGTCATACTCATTGGGAAAACCATTGACTGACGAATATCTAGTCAGAAAGATTCTTAGAGCTCTAAGCTCCAGATCCTCCGCTTAGAGGAAGCCTCGGAGGCTACAGATATTCTATTATTGAACCTCCAAGCTAGGCTTCATCGCTCGAGAATGCCTCTCCCGTTTCATCTTTTCCAAACTTCGAAAAATAACATCCTCTGGCCCCTTGTACTTGACATCTTTTGACTTCGCAAAAGCCTACACAAGCTCCTCCTCCGTAAACGGCATGTCCTCCGTGACAATTTTACTAAACGACATTGAGGGAAACGACTTCTCACCGTCTGCGGGACCTTCTCGATTACTGGAATGAAAGTCAAATTGAGAATCCTCAACATAATGCGTAGGGTCCATGGAGTTTAGAGAGCGAGGCTCGTCACCAAGTCTAACTCCACTAACCGAGACATAAAAATAACAAGCTTCAATTAAAGCCGTCCAATTTTCTTCTATACAAGTTGAGACAAAATGCTCTAAACCCGATGAAAATTCGATATGTGTGATCTAATTAGGTGGAGACGAGATCACAAAACTTGCTTGAATATCTTCAATTATCATCTCTTGGTTTTGCGATGACAACATACCAAGTTGGAGACACGTTTTGTCATTTCCGTTGAGTTGGGAGTACCATTCTCCTATTAGGTTTGAGTTATTTCATATTGGGGTAATGACAGTTGGCTACACCCAACTATGTCACGTTTCAATACCCTAAATATCCCAATATCAGATTAAATAAGCGACACTTAGCTCAACTTCTGTTAAATCTAACTGAATTGGTTTGTTAAAAAGTCTAAAATACCCTAAATAGTTTTGATTTAAAACCAGATTGATCTGACCGGTTTGATATCGGTCTAACCGATTCAAATTAATTTTTTTTTTATTACTTTTATTTAATAAATAATAATTAAATAATATTTTATCACTTAATATTTTTATTTATAATAATTAAAATGATTAACAATTATCACTATCTTCCACCCCTCTCTCTCTCACTTCCGCCACTCTTTCTCACCCTATCTCTCTTCCATTCTTCTTCTTCATCTGAGTATGCATTAACATCATTAAAACCATTATTTTTGAAGACCACCTCAAAATCACAATAACTCTTTTTCTTGATTATGCAAATATAGATTCTAACATCTTACCATTTCATTAACCTAAATTCTAAATTCCTTCTTTTGTATACAATTTATTTTCAAAAGATAATACAACAACAATCTAAATATTGAACCCGGAACAGAAGCATCATCTCTGTCCAGATTCAATGCTCTCAAAGAAAGAGATTCAATCCAAATATTCTCAAAGAAAAATCCAAATATTGAATTTGACGAAGAAATCAACGCGCCCATAGCCAAGTCCTCTCCGCCTCCGCTTTGGTCGTCGCCAGACACGACCCGAGCTGCTCCGTTGTCTACATCAAGCCCCGATTCGAGATCTACGGTTCGATCTCGCGCATTAGGTCATGCTTTCCAATCGGCGACCAAGTATCGACTCAGCGAACCGAAGTCATGACAGAAAGACGAAGAGTCACTCCATTGAAGTAGTTGCTGGAGAGGACGGCTTCGACACGGCTGCTAGATCCGCGACGGTGTTGGTCGAGCTCGCCTCTGTGGAGCCCTATGATGAGTCCGCCGCCGGTGACGCCAAAGGCACCTTCTTCTCCAGCGTCGAGCACAGAACCGGCCACCGCGTCAAGCACCTCCATCACCGCCGCGAAACCGCCACAACCACTCGCCCAGATCTGGTGGCGAGACGCGGACGAGATCCGCCTCAGCCATTCACCTCCTACTGCGTTTGTTGGTTTTAGTTTGTGAAGACGAGATAAGAGATGAGATGTGAGTGAAGAAGAGATAAGATCTGATATTAGGTCAAGGAAGATGAAAGAGAGGTGAGACGTGAGAGAGAGCATAAGGGGTAGAAGAGTAATTTCAATAATGATTTTTATCTTAATTATTATTTGTGTTTGGTTTTAATTTAATTTAAAAGACAATTATGCCCTTTTCCCCATAAGTTTAAATTAATTTTAAAATAAGGATGAAATAGTCATTTCAATCATTAAAAAGTTTTAATTTAAAACCAATTAGGCCAGTCTTGAACCGGTCAGACCAATCTAAATTTAAATCAAATACTATTGAGGGCATTTTAGACTTTTTAACAAATCAATTCAGTTAGATTTAACAAAAGTTTGGCTAAGTGTCGCTTATTTTAATCTTTACGTGACATAGTTGGGTGTAGCCAACTGTCATCATCCTTTCATATTTTATAAAAGTGATATTTGTGTAAGTTTGAAACATATTTTATGACTACCTTTTATTTTTATTTAAAAATTATATCACAAATATTATTTATTTATAAAATATTACTCGTCCTTTTAATAAGATCGAATTTTCAAACTCACGGCAAATAATACAATGTTCAAAAATACGTTTTTATTTTTATTTGTTTTGAAGGTAAAAGCGAATTTTATTTATTTAGTTCAAATGTATTTGGCTTATTTAAATTTAGAGGTATAATTATATTTTATTTGAGTGAATTGGTCCTACCTAAGGAAGAAGTGCAGACGTGGCATGTCTGCAACGATCGTTGCTTAACCGACATTTGGTTTCTTGCCGACTTTACTAATACAGATTCATCACATGTGCTCACCTTCATCCTACCCACTGTGGACTCGCTTCATGAAAACATCAAAGTGTAACCGAATAATCAATCACATGACTAAATACCTAACAGCCGCCTTCATTATTTATGCATTTCAAATAAATCAAAATAAATAAATAGATAAATATTTTAAAAATAATCAACTATCTATAACATTTTTAATCATCTATTTTATTATACAATAATTTTGATATTGAAAAATATTTAAATTTCAATTACTTTTAAACGTCCTACGCCATTCAGTCCTCTTATTTATTTTTATCAAGTACTTAAATTCAAATATCTCAATTTCTGCTTTAGACTGAAAGGAACCAATATTTATTGCATACTTCAATTCAAATAATGCGTAGCAAATCATGATGTGTGTTATGTCTCATGAACGTATCTAAGCAATTAGATGGCTATGCAAAATTTGATGTTTAACTAGCACGAAAATTTAACAAATTACTGGAAACAATACTCGAATCATGGGAATATATATATATATCCCCTCTTCATTGTGTGAATGTCCAACACTTGAATTGAAATTAGACTACCTTTGTAAAAGGCTATCTTTTACCGATTAGACTATCTTTGGTTGATTTTAGTAATCATATTTTGTATCTTGTCGGTTCATATATATTGTTTCTCCTTCAAATTTAAAATATCTTACATGTTTAATATATATTTTGTGATTACATTTCTTATCCGTCAGATTGGATCAGATGCCAACTTTTTTCGAATTCGAATATTTTTATCACCCTTACTTATTTGTTCCTTCACCCACGTACTAAATTGTGTTGTCATTGTAGGAAATTTACGAGCCAATGTAAATGTCAAATTTTCTCGAATACAGACAATATTTATGTTATGATTTGATTGATGGTTAAATTGTATCAAATATTGTTAAGATATCAAATCATTTTTGACTAAATTCATATTCTTTTACTGTGTTGAATTTTCATTAACCATTTCTCGTATTGTTTTATAAAAAATTAAAATATACTTTTAAATTTATAATGACATTTCGCTGATAAAAAAATTATAACGAAATTTTTAAAACGATCATTTACCGTATTTGATTGAAATAAAATAAATATTTTATAAAGATGGACCATTATGTAACACAAAATTTGATTAAAAACTAATCTCCAAAGTAAAAGACGAAATTGTCCTTATTACATCAATTATATTATAGGCTTATAGCACATGATTCTAGTACAAAAAGACCAACATAATTACACGAATGGTTAAACTAAATTGCTGGTTTATTAAAGCCAATGTCTGATGGTGATAATTAATATTCACATCAACAACTATATATATTAATGGAATCAAAATCCAAATTGCAATCTCAGGTAATTTTCATGTTAAGTAAATGATCCAAATTCGAGAGGGATTTATTTCCCCTTGTATGTGAAAAATAGCTTGATTCGATTTCCAACACTTGCGAACAATAAGTGAGGCCTAGCCCAGATCAGAAAACCCACGAGGCCCGTATCAAAATACAACAAAATCAATCACTCAACTTAAACTCGATTGTTTAATAAAGTTTTTTTTTCTTGAAAGAGAACGAATTTTATTTAAGAAAGAGCAGCTAACCCAGCATCAAGCCGGACAGCTGAAATTACAGTTGGTGGGACAGACCCCTCACCATAATCCCAGCTACTGTTAGTTAAAGTAAACTTGGCTAATTCTTGAGCCACTTTATTACAAGTCCTGCGAGCAAATTGGAGTGTGATATTAACCCCTGGGGCAGAGAGGATGTGCTTGCAATCGTGGATGATACCCCCAAACATATTTCTCGTGTGGTTCTTCTTTTTAATACTTTCCACCACCCGAAGACAATCTGATTCGAGAGTTGCTTCATTCCAATTATTTTCTTTTGCCCACGATAACGCTTCTCTGACGCCGACGGCCTCCACCTCTTCGGCATGGAGATGTCCCGTAAATCGTTTTGAGATAGCTCCAACGATATGCCCCTCGTAGTCTCGACAAACCAGTCCTATGCTCCAAAACCCCCTCTCAGCATCTATCCCTCCATCCACGTTTATCTTCAGTTTTCCGGGGTTCGGAGGGATCCACACCTTTGGAGATTCCTTTGCTGATACATCTGTGCCCTGGTCACTTTCTCTGGATTTTGTTGTCCCCCACATCCTTCGGCACCCTTTTGCCAGTGCAACCACTCTTGGTGAATGAAAACCTTTTGCTTTCCAAATAGCTTGATTCCTCGCGCCCCAGATCGCCCAAAGCGTGATGGCGCATAAACTTGCCTCGTCTTCTCCTTCCACCCAATTCCGCCAATTATTTATTGTTGCCTCTGTCCCCATTTTCCGTCGGATTCCTTGTAGTAATCTGTCCTCCCAGACTGGCTTGACTATGCTACACTGGAAGAAGACATGATCCGTTGTCTCCTCAGGGTGTCCACAAAGTGGGCACTGTGTTACTATCGGGATGCCCTTATCTGCCAGACGCGCCCTGGTCGGGAGCAGGTTTGATATAGCTCTCCATAAAAAGATTTTTACTTTTGGCAGAGCTTGCAATTTCCATACCTCTTTCCATCCTGCTGCATGCGTCGGTTGTTCCCAGATCTGCCCCCTCTTGCACAGGTCATGATATGCGCTTTTGACTGTATAATCTCCAGAGTTGTCTACTTCCCAGTACCAATGATCCTTTGTTTCATACCAGCTAGGGATGATGGAAAATATCCTGTTACATGTGGCATTGTCAAACCGTGCCCTTACCTTTCCTTCATCCCATGCCCGATACTCCTGTCTGTACAACTCAGACACTCGCATATCAGTTGAGATGGCCCCTCCGTTGGTTGGCGGATTGTCACCTCGTAACCATGGGGTCCCCAAAACCCGACAATTACCCGGGCCAATATTTCGGCGTACATTCTGTAAAACAACTGACCTTCCTTCGCAGATTCCTCTCCAAATAAAGCTTGGAGATGCCCCCAATGGGGCCTCAAGGAACGTGACGTGTGGAAAGTATTTAGCCTTTAGTAGTCGACTTGTCAAGGATTCTGGGGATGTTAGAATTCTCCAGGCTTGTTTCCCCAAAAGTGCCAAATTGAATTCTTTAAGGTTGAGGAAGCCCATCCCACCCAGTTCTTTGTGTCTGCATAGGTCAGCCCATTTTCGCCATATAACCCCACTTCGTCCCGCACTGCCCTTCCACCAGAATTTATTAAACAACTTCCCAATATCGTCTAGAAGTCTTTGGGGGAAAAGAAATACCTACATAGAATATGCCGGAATAGCTTGTAGTATAGACCTTATCATTACCTCTCTACCAGCTGAGGATAGGAACCTTGTGGACCAGGATGCCATTCGCTTTGTTATTCTTTCCTTTATGTATGTCAGGGCTCGTGTCTTGTTCCTTCCTACCATGTTTGGCAGGCCTAGGTAGGTAGATTGTTCCTTCTCCTCCTTAAATCCCAATCTCAGGATAATGTCTTCCCTTACCCCATGTGGTGTATTAGAGGAGAAGAAGACGGATGACTTATCTCGATTTATAAATTGTCCCGAGGCCTTTTCGTATATAAGAAGACATTTAATCATCTGTTCCGCTTCCCTCTCATTTGCCCTACAGAATATGTAACTATCGTCTGCAAACAAGAGATGAGAAATTTCGGGTGCTGTCGTCGCTATTCTTATCCCCTGGATGTGTCCTACCCTGGCGAACTTTTGCAGAAGCAGAGATAGCCCCTCTGCACATACTAGAAAGAGGTAGGGGGGATAAAGGGTCACCTTGTCGGAGTCCTCGCGTCGGTTTCCGTATTGGTACCATGTGCCCTGTCGTTGTGACTGAGTATGTGACTGTGGAAATGCAAGTAAGTATGAGCTGGATCCATCTTTGATTGTACCCGAGAGCTTGCATCATCTGACCTAGGAAGCTCCATTCCACCCTATCGTAGGCTTTGCTCATGTCGAGCTTTAGCGCCATCAGTCCTCTCTTCCCTTGAGTCTTCCTTCGTACATGGTGTAGTACCTCAGCCGCTACTATTAGGTTATCTGTTATAAGTCTGCCTGGGACGAAAGCACTTTGGGTTTTGGATATAATTCCGTCGAGCGATTCCTTGAATCTGTTGACCAGTACCTTGGATATGATCTTGTATATAACATTGCATAGGGCTATTGGTCGGTAGTCCACTAGGGAATCTGTTGTATGCTTCTTTGGGATGAGGACTATATTTGTCTCGTTTGCTCCCTCTGGTAGTCGACCATTTTCTATAAAACTCCTTACAGTTTCTGTCAAGGATTCTTTCATCATTGCCCAGTTTGCCTTGTAGAAACCCGGATTTAGCCCATCCGTCCCTAGGGATTTCGAAGAATCCATCCCAAATAGAGCCTTCCTTACCTCCTCCTCATCTACCTGTCTTAGAAGGGGCTCATTTTGATCACTTGATATAGATGGCCGAACGAGTTCCACCGCTTCCCTGTATTCCACCCCTCCCCCAGTAAATAGCTCGCCATAGAACTTGGAGATTTCGTCCTCAATACCCGATCCCCATCCTACTGTTTCCCCACATGTTGTTCTGAGACTGGTTATATGGTTTCTTCTTCTCTCAGTTGCACATTTTTGGAAATAAGAAGTGTTCTGGTCCCCTTGCTGCAACCATAGCTGCTTGGACCTTTGTCTCCAGTGCGTTTCTTTGGCCAGGAGGAGGTCATTTAGCCTTTCAGCTTCCTTACCGTATTCGTCTCTTCTATTTCGTAGGCTCGAAACCGATTTCTGAAGAGACATGAGCTCAATCCGCTCCTTCTTGTGTTGTGACTGGCCCCACTTATGCAATTTGGCATTAACATTTGCTAGTCGGTCCACTATCCCTCTCCCCAATCCTTCTTCCCATGCTGCTGATGTTACCTTTGCACATTCCGGATTTTGCAGCCACTCGTTGTTGAACCTAAAACAATACCCCTCCTGTCGGTGCTTCTGTGGGGTCGCAGTTAATAAAATAGGATTGTGGTCAGAAGTAGAGAAACCGAGATTTAGTAGCCTGGTGTTCCCAAATGATTGGGTCGACTTCATATACTCCTTCAAAATTCATCCTCCGACACAAAGCCTGTAATTGCGTCTGTGCGCAGTATGTCTCACAGAGGAATATAAAATTGGGTTTCTTAGCTGCTGCCATCTCCAGCAAGAACTGTATGGCCCGAGGGTTCCCAAGCCCCCGGCAGTTCTAAGATAGGATACTCATTGGCCCCCCTGGGACCTCTCAGCTGGTCCCGCCGATATATTAACCTTATTGAGGTCAGAGTCCTCTTCTCGTCCTCCCTGTTCCAATCTTCTTCGTTTCGCCCCACTGTTACCCTTTATTGTTTCCCCTTCCTCGCTAATCACCCATATTTCTCTTGTCCTAGCTTTGCTTGTGGCTGTGCTACTTTCCCCCGTGCTTGACTTTTGTGTTCCCGAGTACTTGTTGGTTCCCCTGGTCCCTATGGCTCCCTGTCTTGGTACCTGTGCGAGATACTTGTCTCCCATTGTGTACTTATTCTGCTTTGCTTCCGCTCTCAACCATGTTCCGAACGGCTTTTGCTCCTCTCCCTCTTGCCCCATCCTCCCATTCTGACACTGTTTATCCGAATGTCCTAGAATTCCACAACTGAAACAAAAAGACGGCAGCTTTTCATATCTGAAGTTCACCCAGTATCCTGTTCCTCTTGAATCCTCAACTCGCATTCTTCTTCTCAAAGGTTTGTCTATCTCCATCTCCACTCGTACTCGAATATACGAGCACCAGTGGCCCGTAAAGTTACTTTGGTCCATCCTTAACACCTTTCCCAGATTGTTACCTATCCGTGTCGAGATTTTCTCTGTCTTTAGATGAGCAGGCATTCCATGGAACTGGACCCATATTTGAAAGTGGTGAAACTTTATCTCTTCCGGAGGAGTTCTCCTAGGTAAGCGTTCTAACAGGAGTTGAGTCCTATTAAAAGTCCAAGGCCCTCGTTCCATCACACTTGTCATGTCTTGTTGATCATACAATTGAAATATGAAGAGGTTGTGGTTTGCCTCTATAATTGATACCCTCTGCTCTGGCTGCCACAAGCTTGCTAGCAGATTTTTAAACGTTTTGAAGTCATATGTTTTATCTGTAATTAATTTCCCTACTAGGTAGAAGGTCTCGTCGTCTAGATTATCCTCTTCCGGCTCCTCCACTACCAGCTCCACTTCCTCTTCCTCTTCTAACGATATACCTTTCCATCTTTCTTGTATCTCGTCTAATCCCTCCGGTTCCTTGCCCATGTGGCTCCCTAACTCCTCATCCCTTTGTCTGCCATCCCCGTTCCTCCCTTGGCTCTCTTCCCCATTCCAATCCCTCGCCGGGTTCTCCCCCAATCCTACACCCTTTGTCCTCCCCCCTTGGTTTTGGTTTGTACCAGCCTTACCCCCGTCTGAATTGTTCCGGCTTGTCTCCATATTTTGTGTCTGCACATTCCTCCCCGCCTCCCGTGTACCTTGTGGGGGTTCCGTACGACTCCCCTCTCTCCTTCTCGACTCCTGTCCATATTTGTATGTCTCCGATCCTCTATCCTCTGTCCCGACCCGTCCTCTCTCCCTTCCCCTCCTTCCCTCCACCCTCATCGTTCCCTCCTCCATCCTATCCTTCCCCCGACCCCACTCCCCGCAGCCCGATCCCGCCCTACCCCCCTTCTGTCCTCCGAACCCCGTCCTGTCCCCTCCATCTCCGACTCCCATCTGCCCTCCATCTTCCCCCTGCCCCTGCCTCGGCTCCCCTACCGTCGGCCCTTTCCCCTGCCGCTACCTCGGCTCCCTCCACCCATACCCTCCCTGTCGTCCCCCCTCTGCACAACCCCATCTCCCGCCCTTGGTACGCCTCGTGCCCCCCTGTGGATCTGCCTCCATTCCTCCTGCCCTGAGGCCTCTAGCCACGCCTCTCTCCTTCCCCAGTCGACCGCCTCTGCCCTCGATCGAGCTCTCCCTCTCCATCCGTCGCCGCCTACCGTGTCCGCCTGTCGCGCCGTCGCCGAGCAACCGCCCAAGAAGCGAGCCCCTTTGCTCTGCCGAGGAGGGGTTGCTTGCTTCAGAGATTCAAGTTGCATATCTTACCTTCGCTCAGACACCGTCGCCGCCTGCCGTCTCCGCCTGCCGCGCCGTCGCCGAGAAGTCGCCCAATCGCGAAACCTTACGCTCTGTCGAGGAGGGTACCAGACCGCTTCATTAATATTCTTTGTTGGGATTTTAAATAAATCACTCTTTCATATCAAATCTTCTAGTTCCCTAAATATTTTAGAATTAAAATCATGAATTTCGAATCTCTATTTTTTTATCAAATTCCGAATCTCTAATTGATTTGAAATATTTTTAAAAATAGAAATTTAAACAATTACTTACAAAGAAATTGTCTTACAAAAATTATCAACAAAACAAATAATAACTTATTTCAACACAAACTAAAAAACTTCAATAACATTACAGACCATTATAACCAAAATTAAACACATAAATAATTCCAATGACAGAAGGTTTGTGATCAACTTTCAAAGCATGAAAATGAACTAAGTGAGTAAATATGTTAATGGCTCTACAATTTTGGGGAAGATCAAACCTAGCTATTGATCAACTATATGTTGTTACAACATATTCAATCCGCTCCTCTCTTCAAACATTTCCATTAACTTTCCGGAGGATCGAGGCGAGTTTAGAGATTGTTAGAGGCTTCTCTTGGTAATCGTCTAGCCCCGCTTCCATAAATTCGCGTTTCTCTTGTTCCAAATCACGTGATGACACTCCCGCGATCGTGCTCCTTATTCCCATGGCTCGCAACTTTTTCGTCGCCTAAACATTAACATTATTCACACGATTTTATCAGTATATGATAATTAACTATAATTTGAACCGACGATCAGATACTTATAATTACCTCAATGCCATTCATGATGGGCATGTCCATATCCATGAGAATGAGGTCAAAGTACTTGCCAGAGCCATGAACATCAACAGCTTCCTTGCCATTGGTCACCACTTGATTCTCAATGCCAAGATTGTCTAAGAGCCTATGATGAATGGTTTGTATGAAAATGCTATCATCCACTATAAGGGCTGTCTTCTTTGACCCAAAATCTAACTTCCCATTCTTCTCTTGCCCCAAACTCATCATCTAACAACTTTATTAATCAGCTACAAACATTCACACAAAAAAAATCAATAAATTAAGAATACCCAACTCTAGATGACTCAAGAAAAAGAGAAATGTGGAAACATTTTGTACCTTGAGAGATTAGAGGATGGAAATGGGTAAAGGAAACAAGAGAAACCCAAGATGAAGAATGTGAAGAAGAGATTGATAAATGATGGGTATGGGCAAGAACATGATGTGGGTATAAGAAAGAAGAAGGGAAATGAGATATGCAAGAGTATCACTTTGATTGTAGAAAATCTACATCTTTGTGTTATCTTTTCCCAACTTAGGTTGATACATTCAATAAAGAATAAGCTCAAACCTCAAGCCTTGTCTCTCATGAAAATGGAAATCAGAGATTTCATTTTTGAAAAGTAAAATATATGGGATTTTTGATGAAAAAGAAAAAGAAAATCATGTAAAGGTTTTGGGTTGTTAAAAGTTATATTCTTCTTCATTTTTAGTAAGAGATTGTGACACAATCAACTCACAGTGGTGTATATGAATTGGGACTCCAAATCTGAGATTTTATGAGATTTGTAATTTAAAAAATAAGGATTTTAATGATATTTTTTGAGATATCAATTTCAAATATGATATCATCTCAAGGGAATAATAGAAATTAGCAATTGCCAAAAATAAAATAGAAAATAATGTAAGAAAACAACTATTTTTTATTTTTGGAAAGAAAATATTGAGAGGAATGGAGATAAAATTGGTCTAATATAGAGAGAGGAAATTTCTTCTGAGATAAATCACATGAAGCACTAAATAATTCCATAAAAGGAAAGTCACCATAAATCATTCAACTCTCATTGCTATTTTTGTCAGTGACATCATCATCATAATCTCTTTTTAGTAAACAATGATTTGGGACACTTAATGTTATAATCAACCCACTGACCCACTTGGATCGTCTCTGCATGTGATGATATATCCTTTTCACATTCTATTTCTACCACAGATAAAAAGACACCATCATTACCCGATTTGCGATGCAAAATAGAGACGTGCTTCAAATGTATTTGGTTATATATATATGAGTTTCTTTTAATTTATAATCCAAGTTTAAATTATAATGACGGATGTGAAGTTTATCTTAAAAATATTATAATATTAATTAGAATTGCCCAAAAATAACATAACTAATAAATCAAACCGACCTGCAAAATAACTTAGCCGAATAGAATCATCTTAATTCCGTTCAAACTTGATTTGAATCAAACTTTATTCGTTTAGTTTTTATTTATAAAATAGTATACTTGCACAAATCAAACCAAACCAAACTAAAAACCATAAATCTCTATTAATTGAGCTTAAAAATATTAGTTCAACAATAAATAAATCAAAATATAAGTCAAGACGAAGCCCTGTCATGGACAAAAGAAAACAAGTGGACGAACGTGATAGTCAAATCAGACTGTGTTAGAGTCCTGGATCACGTCAGAAGGGAGAAGCATACAAGGAATATGTTCGGGAGTATTTTCTACGACCGCAGGCTTATTCTCTCTAGTATGAGAATAGATTTCTCATTAGTTTTTCCTAGATGATCTTGTAATAAAGTGGCTCACGAATTGGCCAAACATGCTTTAATTAACAGTAGCTGGGATTATGTTGAGGGGTATGTCTCACCAACTGTAGCTTCAGCTGTCTGGCTTAATGTCGGGTTAGTTGTTATAGCATAAATAAAATTAGTTCTATTTCAAAAAAAAAATGATAATTTCATTAGAAGAATCAATCAAAAACCGGTAAAGTCAAAACGTTTTAAAATTTAATGAATTTCATTAAATTCGATTTAAAAAAACAAACTAAATTGAACCAAAATTTATCGATACAATTTCAGTTTTTACACTAACAGATTTTTTTTGTAACGGCGCACGTTTTGCTCCGTTACAGAGTTGTTTGTGCGCCGTTACAAACTGTAACAGCGCACAAACCGCCGTTTTACGGTGCGTCGTTACAAAAGCCCCGTTACAAATTGTAACGGCGCACATTGTGCGCCGTTAGAGTTTGTAACGGTAACGGCAATATTTGTAACGGCGCACTTTAAAATGTGCGCCGTTGCAAATTAATTTTGTAACGGCACACATTTTAAAGTGCGCCGTTACAAAATTGATATATTTAAAAAAATAAAAAATGAAAAAAAACTAAAAATTAATATTTAATATTTAATTTTTCAGTTTTTTCCATTATTTTAACAAAATTAAATAATAAAAATCTAAACTAATATTATACTATTTCTTAAAATTACACAGACAATTTCATACACAAACAATTTTCCATACAAACAATATTATACAATTTCAAATTAATATCTAATAATTTCAAAAAATTCCTAAATTAATATTATACAATTTTTTAAATTACACAAACAATTTTTCAAAAATTTCAACAAATATTCAAAAAAATTGTTCAACATGCACACTACAAATTATTGTAAAATCTAACATCCAATCTAAAAATCAAACACTTAATTAAACTTAAAATTAAAACCTCTAAATACATACCTTAGCAAAATATGGAAGAAGGAGAGGAAGAGAGACGGCGGCGGTGGACGGTGGCGGTGGAGGGCGGAGGTGGACGGCGGCGGTGGACGACGGCGCTGGCGGCAGGGAGAGGCAGGGAGAAAAGGGAGAGGCATAGCACTGGAAGAAGAAGGGTTCTGTGAAATTATATAATTGGATTTTGTAACGGCGCAATTTGCTATATGCGCCGTTACAAAAAAAAGTTCGCGGGAAATTTAATTTTCGCGAAATTTGCCCGCGAAATTTGAATTTTCACAAAAAATTCGTTTGGCGCCACTTTTGTAACGGTGCACATAGCAAAGTGCGCCGTTACAAACTATAACCCTAAATTATTATTTTAATATTGTCGGTCCGATCGTGAATGATTAGCGATGTTCCCGTGGTTTGATTTTCCTAAAATTTGTACTATACCACGTACATGTTATATACAACTAATTGAACAGTTTCGATTCAAAAAATATATATTAATCTACCGAACGTTTGATGATCAATGTGTATGGGTTTATGTTAGGTTTTACCTTCCTAAACCTTAAACTCACGCTTTCAACGAAAGTAGTTTATGTTGAAAATCAAGTTTTAATCCAACCGTACGGATTGGAGCGCAATGGATTGCTACTTCATGTGCCAAAATTTCAGTCAATTCCGATAATGTATGAACCTCGATCCAAACCGGTCAAGGGGAAATCAACTTTGTTGATTATGAAATTTGACCATTTGTAACGGCGCACAATAGTAAAGTGCGCCGTTACAAAACTAACCCTAAATTATTATTTTATTCATGTCGGCCCGGTCGTGAATAATTAGCAGTGCTCCCATGGTTTGATTTTTATAAAATTTGTAATATATCAAGTACATGTTATTTACAACAGATTTAACGGTTTTGATTTTTAAAAATATATATTGATCTATTGAACGTTGGACGAGTCATGTGTTTAGGGTTTAGGATAGAGTTTACCTTCCTAAACCATAAACTCACGCTTTCAACGAAAGTGGTTTATGTTCAAAATCATGTTTTAATCCGACCGTATAGTTTGGAGCGCAATGTTTTAATACTTGATGTGCCAAAATTGTAGTTAATTCGAGAATGTTTGAATCTCGATCCAAACTGGTCAACCTTGATTACCTCCGTAAGTAAAGGTCAAACTCTCAGTAGAGACTTTTTTTTTGGGACATGGTACATCGATTTTAATTTTTTTTATTAACGTATATGAATTTTAAGTCGTTTCAAATGATTATGGTAATTTTGGTCTACAATTAGCATATAAAAAGAGAACAAAAAAACCGAAATCAAGCGAAAGTTAACAATCTTGACTAGGGAGTAGTCAAATTTTTTGACCATTTGCGACGACGCATTTCCAAATGTGCGCCGTTACAAACTAACGACAACAAAAACGGTCCGTTTTCGGACTGTTTACTCCTAACGGTAAGATTTTGGTCAACGGTCAACAATTTTGTAACGGCGCACTTTGGATATGTGCGTCATTACAAATTCAATTTGTGACGGCGCATGATAAATGTGCAACATTACAAATGCAAAAACTGATAGTGTTATTTTTTTAAAACCAACTTGACCGATTTGGTTCAAAACAAATTGAACTTGTTAAAAATCGAACCGTGAATAACTCTAATAGTAATAATTGATTTTTATTCACATGACAATAAAAAAAACATAAACTTGAAAACCATCACTTTTATAGACTCAATTATCATTTATGGCTTGAAAAATTTATAAATTAGAAAATATTTAAAAATCAAACAGAAGAGTATATTTCATGCTTTATATTTTAGTATATATTAAATCATAAATTATTGTTTGAACTAATTTATACATTATTGTCAAATGATTAGGCATATACCTATTCTTAAGAATGGGTGTAAAGTGATGCCTAGTATTAGTAACTATAAGTCACTAGCATTTGTTGGGTAAGAGAGAGAATAGTGAAAGCATGCATGATCATAAGACAAGGGGGGTGTATAATCTGAAATCAAACAAAATCTTATGATGTTATTGGTTTGTTGTAATAATCATTCTTTGATTTTAGGGTATTCTCATGCCTCCAAATTTAAAGCAATCTTTTCAAGTTGTTTACCCTCAAACAAGTAATGTGGAATCCACTGCCATATCTAATCATCAAAATATAATTTGAATTTTCAAAACAAAATCAACATATAATTGGATGATTAGATACCAGCAGTGTTATGGATATCGGATCGCGAAGACATATATGCCAAATGAAAAAAGGAAGATTTAATAAACTCGGGGAGATCGCGTGAATATCGCGGCAGAATGCATTTTGTAATAAATAAATATTCATATTTATTATTTATTAAAAACGAAATGAATGATATTTAATCATTTTTAAATCCATTAGACCGGAAGCATAACCAAAATGAATAATATTTATTTTATAATTTATATGAAAAATGAATTATATTTATTATTTATAATTTATAACATAAGTGTCAAACCAGATTGTGTGTTGGAACGAAACCGATCGAATTAGACCAAAATTAATTAAATTAGATAGGAATTAATTGGTTTAAATCGAAGTTAATTGATTTAAATCAAATTAGACCGGAATTAATTGATCTAAATCAAATTAGACAGAAATTAATTGATTTAAACTGGATTAAAGTGGAATTAGTTTGAAATTATCCGGTTTGACCATAGTTGACCGATATTTGGGGCGATTTTTACCGTATCGTCGCGGATATATGAAAGTTCCCGCGATTTCGCCACGATCTCCCGATATCCATAACACTGTATACAAGTAAAGTAAATTGATATGGTCTATCTTTAAAAGAGATGAATATTGAGTTATATATATTTAATTATAGGGGAAAAGACACTTTAGTGCACCCAAAAGAATCGAATTCTAACATTAGTACACTTAAGTTTAAAAGTGCCACTTCCGCTCACCCAATTTGCATTTTTTTTGTCCCATCCATTAACGGTGTTGAAAAAATTTGATTTTTATTTATTTTTAAAAAAAAATCATGAAATGACCAAGATACCCTTTGTAATGATTATTTCTTATTTCATTATGAAATGACCTAAAGGCCCTTGTGTTCAATTCTAATTTTCAAAGAAATGCCCTTCCATTCTCATCTTCTTTGGCCTCGTCCTCAAAACCTCCATCCATCGATGACGATTCCGACCAACCTATGTCTCTGGCCCGAAATCAGCTTGACCTCGAGCCACCTCTGCGACGACCCTTCTGGTGCTGGCCGGAGCTGCTGGCAGAGGTGGTTATGGTGTTTAGGAGGTCGACTTGAGGGCTTCGATTTCAGATCTGATTTTCTCAGATTTGAATCGGCCTTTTGGATTGATGGAGGTGGAGTGGTCCTGGTCGCGGAGATTGGGAGGCGTAGAGGGAATCTTGGACTCCGGCGTCACGTCGAAGGGTGATTCGGCTCATATATGGGTACACTTTGTTGAGGTGAACCGGCAAAAATCGGAGGTGAAGTTTGGAGGCCTGAACTAATCTCAGTCGAGGCAGGGGGAGCGCCCCTTTTGGCTTCCGGTTCCCTTACCGGTGCTGCTCCTTTGCTCTTCCATGGAGTTTTTGCCGGAGGTGCTGGTCGGAACCGCCATCGATGGATGGAGGCTTTGAGGACGAGGCCAAAGAAGATGAGAATGGAAGGGCATTTTTTTGAAAATTGGAATTGAACACAAGGGCCTTTAGGTCATTTCATAGTGAAATAAGAAATAATTATTACAAAGGGTATCTTGGTCATTTCATGAATTTTTAAAAAAAATAAATAAAAATCAAATTTTCTTAACACCGTTAATGGATGGGACAAAAAAAATGCAAATCGGGTGAGCGGAAGTGGCATTTTTAAACTTAGGTGTACTAATGTTAGAATTCGATTCTTTTAGGTGTACTAAAGTATCTTTTCCCCTTAATTATATGATATATAATGTGAAAAACTGCTTCCAATAGGATTTGAATCTATACCTAAAAGGTTTAGAAGACCTTTGTCCTATCTATTAGACAATAGATGCTTATCATTTCAATTTTTAGCATTTTTTCCTCTTTATTTTTTGTTCAAAAAAAAGAAGATGAGAAAGAAATTCATGAAATTGCGTATTCAATTCACTAACGAATTTTGTAATTTAACTGAATAAAATATGTCAATCACAAAAACAGCTTTTTTATTAGGTACACTTTCTCTTTGTGGGATTCCACCTCTTGCTTGTTTTTGGTCCAAAGATGAAATTTTAAATGAGAGTTGGTTGTATTCCCCAATTTTCGCAATAATAGCTTTTTCCACAACAGAATTTACCTTATTTTTTATGTTTCGGATTTATTTACTTAATTTTGAAGAACACTTAAATGCTCATTTTCTAAATTATAGTGGAAAACGAAATAGTTCTTTGTATTCAATATCTTTATGAGGAAATGAAGGAATAAAAACGATGAATGATAAGCAAATGTTTCATTTTTTGTCGGAATACTGCTGAAAGCATCTAAGTAGTAAGTCCGCCCTAAGATGAGTGCTCTCTCTCCTATTTCAGCTTCCTAGAGGCTTCGACAGCCCAACCAAGACAACGATGTGTTCTTTGCTTCTGTGGAGGTGGAGCGACGAAAGTCTGAAAATTAAGATAAGGTCACGACGAGACAAGATGTTTATCATTACAATATGTATCAAGTGGAAGTGCAGTGATGTATGCAGCTGAGGCATCTTGACATTCCAGTATTTGATAAATATATAATAACTTGAAACCTATAAATTACGAGACCACAAATTAATTGCCATCTTAATTTAAGTTAAGGAGGTTAGGAATCGAGTCCTAAAACTCTCATTTTATAAAAGAAGCATTGAACATGATGATAAATATTAGGGGTAATGACAGTTGATTACACCCAACTATGTCACGTTTCAAATTTAATACCCCAACTTTCAAATTTTCATTTGGGGTACCCAAAGATTAAATAAGCGACACTTAACCCAACTTCTGTTAAATCTAACTGAATTGGTTTGTTAAAAAGTCTAAAATGCCCTCAATGGTTTTGTTTTGAAATAAAACTGTTATGACCAATTCAGAACCAGTTTATCCGGTTCAAATTAAATACTATTTTTAGTAATTGAAATGACTATATCACCCTCATTTAAAATCAAATTAAACTTAAGGGTGAAGGGCATAATTGTCTTTTAAACTAAACAAAATAAAAGTGTTAATTATTAAATAATTAAAATAATATGAGTAATAACAGCAATAAAATAATTATTTATTATTATTATTATATTATATTATATTATAATCTAAATAATTATATTATATTTTTTTAAGGAATACTTATATTATTGTTATTATATAATAATTAATTACAAAATAACAAAATTTATACAAATTAGCAGAAGAAAAACTCTCTGCCTTCTTCAGCCCACAGTCCGCCACCGTCTGCGCACCTCCGGCAACCACCATCGCTCATTCGGCTGCGACTCCGGCAATTTGCGCCTCGTCTCCGCCGTGACTTTGGTCACTTGCGCATCGTCTCCAGCCGCTACTCCAGCCACCATCTCCACCCACTTCGGCCAGGCACTCCCAGTAGAGCCTCGCCGACGTTGACAGCGCAGAATCTCTGGAACAAGTTCGAATCGGCCAGATCGAGCTCGATTCGACCAGGTCGAGCTCGATTCGGCCAGGTCGAGCTCGATTTGGCCAGATCGAGCTCGATTCGGCCAGATCCGGAAGAGCTCGAGTTCAAAGTCGGGGAAGGGGTCGGATCTCGCGGCGCCGTCGCTGAGTCGACTCAGTCCAGAGGGTCTGATAAGGGCCATCGTCGTCGACGAGTCGAAGAGCTGGACCTCGAGTCCAGGGCGTCAAATGACCTCGAGTTGGTTTGAGGGCCATCGCCGTCAAATGACCAGGGAAGAACCTCGCCGACCTCGAGCTGGTTCAGGCCGGAGAGGTACGCGGTGGGGGAGGGTGGCCGACTCCGGCGAACTCTGCAAATGGACGAGTGAGAAGATAGGGTTTGGTGTGTGGAAGGAAGATGAGAGGGTTAGAGATAAGATTGAAGGAGTGAGAGGATAGGTTGAAGATAAGGGGTATAAGTGTAATTTCATACATTATTTTTAATTTATATATGAAAAGACAAATCTGTCCTCAAATATTTACTTAAATTGAGGGTAATCTAGTCATTTCATTATACTTGTATTTTAATTTTCAATTATTTTAATTTTTTACTTGAAAAGTCAAATTTGCCCTAAAATTTTAATCATATGAGTTATTCAACGAGGGGTAAAATAGTCATTTTATAATCATATCAATTGAACCAATCAGACCGGTTTAACAGACCAAAACCATTGAGGGCATTTTAGACTTTTTAACAAACCAATTCAGTTAGATTTAACAGAAGTTGGGTTAAGTGTCGCTTATTTAATCTTTGGGTACCCCAAATGAAAATTTAAAAATTGGGGTATTAAATTTGAAACGTAACATAATTGGGTGTAGTCAACAGTCATTACCCCTAAATATTAATACACATGGTGTATTAAAAAGAATGCTATGTGACATGGGTGTTTATATCAAATAAGAAATTTTCATATGTTTTGATGTAGATACTGATATTTCATTTCAAACTTTAATTTTTTAAAAAAAATTAAAAACAAATTTTATTAATTTAATAGTAACTACCCTGGCATCAAGCCGGACAGCTGAAGTTACAGATGGTAAAACAGACCTTTCACCATAATTTCAGCTAATGTTAGTTAAAAATAAACTTGACCAATTCGTGAGCCATTTGATTACGAGTAAAATAAAGAATACGTGTTCCGATAGTTGAACACTATTCACTAATGATTCCTCTAAAGTTATTAATCTCGACCCGTTTAGCATCATAAAGAGCCACGGCCTCCACCTCATACGAATGGAGAAACCCCGTGATCCCGCTGTAGAATGCTTTAAACAAACATCCATGAGAACCCTGGAGATCAATCGGCTCGAACCAGATAGCATCATAAAGAGCCACAGCCTCCAACCCATACAGATGAAAAAACCCCGTGATCTTACTGCAAACGGCCTAAACCAGCTTCCGAGATCAACCCTACGATCAGTATGGGCATCGTGATTCTATAAAAATTCAAGTCCTTCCAGCTCATTGGTCTTAACAGGACCAATCCATCGACACCAGAAACCCCCCGTTTCCTCCCAGTACCGATCATAATAGGACACCCAGGTGACATATTGAAACTTAAGAAAGTCAAGCCCCCTAGTTTGGTATGATTGCATGAATCTGCCCACCGACACCAGATAACTCCGTTTCCCTCCCAGTACGGATCTATCAACCAACCAAAACCGCAAAAAGCAAGGTTCGGCAGTGAACCCCGTCTTGCTTCCCGGTCCCAGTTCTCCTGATTCAACGGTTCACGGGTCTCAACCCGTCCTGGCTCGAATCCCATCTCCTTTCCTGACCCCATCTCTTTCTCCTTCCCCGACCCCTTTTCCATTCATGGCCCCTCCATCGTCCACAAACCCCTGACCTCTCGGACTCCTCACAGTTTCAACGAAACATCACTCCCGCAACCCTAACCATGTAACCCCCCAGCCTGCCGCTCCTCTCCCCAGGCTCGCCGGACCAACCTGCAGCCCGAAAGTCGACGCTGGCCTCTGCAACTCGTCGTCGCGGCCTCCTCCCAGACTTCTGCTCTGCCTCGCGCTTGCACCTCTCGAACCAGACGTCTCCGGTCAGAACCTACTTCTCCCTATAAGGAAAATAGAGAAATGAGTAATGTTATTGAATGAATAATTTTTATTTACCTAATTTAATTTAAACTTGGATTGTTCTTATATTTTGGGTTTCAGAAGCAGTGACATGACAACCATGAAAGGACAGAAGCTGGTATAATTAAACAAGTAGAGATTTCACTAATTTTCGTTCAAAATATGTTGAGCGTGTCATTTAAGTTTAAAACATCAACTACATACAAATAAACAAGTTTTGATTTGTGAATATCATTTAATTGCCTCTATATATTTAAATGGGGACATGGTAATATATCTCCAACCCGTCTCCATGCCCGAATACTAGTGGGTTTTAATTTTTGGACCTTTCACCTGTCTGGATCACACCGGATTGGATCTCATAATAGGCAGGTTGGGACGGGTTGGCGGATTTTCTTGCTCACCTCTAGTCCTAACCATTAAACTAACCTAACCTTACACAACGAGCATCTCAATCTCCACACAACCATCATCAATATAGCAAAACGGCGCCCCTCACCATATATGTCATTGTCTGCCCTCCTTCATTGCTGGTCACGCTTTTGTTCTATCCTTCATCGTCAATTATGCCATCGTCCGACCTTTCTCATCGTTGACATCAAGCATCTCCCTCTCTTCTTCATCGTTTGACTTTGGTCTACCCCTGATATGTCCCTGTCATCACCCACATCAAGCATCTCTATCTCCCATCTCTCTTTTACATAGTTTGAGTGCAAACCCTGAATTTCAGGGTTTGAATATTCTTATTTTCATTTTTGAGTCTTTGATGATTATGGATTTGATTTTTTTAAATTTTGCTTTGTTACAAGAGTTGCGGGTTTCACCTGATCCGCCTGCCACCTGAGCGAACAAACTCACGTTGATTTTATAACCCATTGAACGATTGGCGAATAACGTGTTTACAATGTGCGTATATGTGGCAGGTCTTGGAGAGTGCGAGCGGGTGGTAAGCCGACCCGTGCACAACGCTAATTGCAACCACAGTTATGTTAGTATCTCAGCTTGAAGACGCTCAACCCTAACGACTACAATCCTTTCAAAAAATGAGCTCACCTCCTTCATTTAATCAAAACGCTCAATTTTGGAGCAAATAAACTATCTTTTCAAAAGTTAGTTGCATTCAAGACACTGATTTCCAAGTCTCGTGCAAATTAAATTTTAGTTTGTTCTTAAACTCCTATATATAAAGCACCTATGGCAAGTGATTATTTCTTCGATTATATACATGGGAATTGGAGCAACAACCATATGGCAATACTAGGTGGATTAGGCCCTCTTCAAAAGTATATCCATATATGCAAAAATTATTACCTAATGATTGAGTCTTTATATACATTTCTCCGCAACTTATTCTCCAAAACTATATTTATGTGTCACATCAAATACTATTTTTTATTATTTAATAATTTTACATATTATATTTATATAATTTACTAAAAATAAATGTCATATAATAATCAAAATTTTATATAACAAAATTTTCTCTCCAACACCAACCAAGAAGCATAATTTTCTAAAAATCGCTAGGCGTTAATCGGGCGGACAACATTCCGGAAAGATTAATTGGGGATTAATCGAATTAGTCGGGTATTAATCGGATTTGTATTTTTTTAAATATTAAAATAAATAGAAGGAATTAAATTATTTTAAAAAAATTAAATCAACTATTACCACTCATTTCTTATAATATCCCGGAAAAATTATCTATTTTGTATGTTCTTCTGATTTTGCAAAAAAAAAAGGAAAAACATTTGTCAATAAAAAACTGATTATATTGTTGGGAGATTGCTACAGTGTGTCTCCAAATTTGGAGATGTACTGTAGCAAATATGCATTTTTGAATATGCATATGGATATTTGGATACCTGCGTTAGAGAATAAAGTTTCCTGCAAATTTTTGCATATTTGGAGACAATGTTGGAGATGGCCTTATAGCATATTTAATAGCGTTCTCTACGTTTAAACTAATATGACGAGAGATTTGCTCTAAAATTAGGATAAATAACCAATTTTTATGTTCAACTTGAAACTATCTCTCTACCTTTACACACATATATTGTTTTAATAATCCTTTTTATTTTTTTTATTATAAAAAGCTTATAATAGGGTGAGATAAAGTGAGAAAAATTTTCTTCAAAAACGGTAGAAGAAAAAAATTATAAAGTAACACTAGAGGAGGAACTCCCTATTATAAAGAAGAGATAAATCTATATAAATCCCCCTAGATTTTCTAAAGTGTCATTCACATCTTGCCAATTTTTTTGAAAATTTTGTTAATTTTATTAGAAATGATGAAAATGCCCTAATATTTAAAAAATATTTTTTTAAATAGTTTTAGACATTTTTAAAACGGTAAGCTTTAGCTTGTGCACAATTGAAAGAAAAGGGCGCGAAAAGGCCTCTTTCAAATAGGGGAATGGGAATGCCACCTGCTTCAACTCTTGCACTTGACTTCAAGCCGGGATTCATCTCGAGAATAAAAAAACAGATTTTATCATATAAAAAAATTAAAAAAACGATGTTAAAGAAGAGATAATTCTACATAAATCCCCCTAAATTTTCTAAAGTGTCATTCACATCTTGGACAAGTTGCAAGGAAAGGAAATTGAATTCACGATCCAGACAAGTTCTAAAACTAAAGATAGATATTTGTGTTCCTATATTATCTAAGACGAGTTCTTGAGAACCTACTCCACCAGGGTGGAGATACCGAACCCCGTCGCAGACCGCTTCTTGTCGTTCCAGACAGGACCCGCCAGGTCAATGTGCATCCAATCAACCTTTTCATCAACAAACTGAAATACCACAAATCCGTAAGATGTCATGTCTCGCGAGGAAATAATCCCATTCATGTTATAAGTGTTTCTTTACCTGTTTCAGGAAAAGGGCGGCGTTGATCGCGCCACCCTGCCAGCCACCGGTATTTACCATATCAGCCACTCCTGATTTCATGGATTCCCAGTAACTGTCCTCAATTGGCATCCTCCAAAATTTCTCCCCACTTGCCTCTGAAGCCGCGAATAACTCCTTTGAGAGGTCATCACTCGGTGTGAAGACCCCTAGAAATAAGATGCAAAAAATGTAGTGGAATGACATCACATCACGAGCTTAGCAAAGATGTTGCAGACGTTAAACATGGAGACGTTGCAAGAATGAATTTAACATAGTCATGTGTTGGATTTTTACAAAATGTATAAACCAATACTTGTAGTGTATTGTTCCCAAAAGTAAACTACAACCCACCAAACCTACTAAAGTCAGATTACCCTTTTTTATAGAATCAGCAGTGGATTTAAGCCCGATAAAAGAAACAAAGACCAAATTGTATAAAAAAAATTCTGGTCATTCTAGAAGCTTTATGTACCTGCAATTGAGGGACCGAGAGCAACTACACAAGCCCCAGTTAATGTTGCCAGGTCAAGTATCTGTGAAGTACATCAACATTGTATTAGTACAAAGGAAATAACAAATCGTATGATAATAAACAAAAGGTAAAGGCATGTTCATCATATTTGGTCCAAAGTCTTCCTTTAAAATATAAGTACAAAAGAAATATGGAGACGTGCCAACCATTCTCTATTACTAGTATTTTAAATGGATCAAATACTGAAACATTGAGGTCATGATTTTGTATTTCAAATGCACCTTGTCTACACCTTGGTTACAAGCATATACCAAAGCATCGGCAAGAGTAAGTCGACCTTCAGCATCAGTGTTATTGACCTGCAAAACGAGAAAAATCAAGAGCATTCCTTGTTTTGAAAAGGACGGAGGCTCAATTGATACAGTAACTACAACTTGCTTACATGCATCCCATTTATATGGTGCTGCAAGCACATTTCAAATGGCTCTTTAGTATATGTTTCTAAAAAACAATAAAAAATTATACCTCTATCGTTTTCCCATTTGAGGCAGTGACAATATCTCCAGGCCTCATACCAGTTCCACTAATCATGTTCTCACAAGCTGCAACGATGAAGTGAACCTACATATATACAAGAAACAACTCACAAGATTTAATTAAACAAAAAAAAACTGGAAAATAATGAGAAATAATAAAAGCAACTTGAATTGGACAAGGTTTTTGTTCAGTGAAAAGGAATTTTGAATAATAAGAATATTTTAGTCGTATATGGCTTACCTCTACTCCAGGTGGTTTAATTTGGCCGATGGCTTTTGCCGCACCAAAAACGGCTGCTGAACCTCCCATATCACATTTCATGAGTTCAACTGAACACCCAGGTCCTGTCTTGATGTTGTAGCCACCACTAATAGCATAGCAAAATGAATATTCAACAAATACGGCAAAACACAGCCAGCATAATAAAAGCAAACCAAAAGAATTACTTTATTAATAACATTTAATATATAATAAATTGTTATGGTCCCTGACTCTAGGTCGGGTAATGGGTCCTTGAGGTGAGGAGTTTGATCGAGACGATTGGTTTCGTCGACGACCTATACTGCACTTCACACAATAACTCCAAGAAAACTCAAGTAACTCTGATATTTTAACTAATATATTGCTTGCCTCCATTTGATACCCAAATGAGACTTTAAATACATATTAAGAGTACTGCTAATAATAGATATAGTAGGATTGCAGTCCCTGGAAACCTGGAACCTTAACTCCTACTACTAACTAAAATATAATAATAACTGTTAATAATTAATATCTCCTAAATAATAATAAGGGTAAAAGATACAAAACCACACCCCAACAATATCAAAAAGACACTTAACTACCCTATAGTTCAAAACGGACAGTGAGAGCCACACCCAAATATCATAAACTGACAGATAGCACCGACCGTTAGAATTTCTGTTAAAATCTGTTAAAATTTGAGGTAAAAAGACGAAAATGCCCCTGACCACACTTCAAATTTTCAAAACCATGCCATTGTGAGGATTTTTGTTGTTTCTCCCATAACCGTGGCTCAAGCTTTGACGGCCTCGTCTCCGACCTCCGACCGACTTCTCCAGTCATTCTCGGTTTCTCGCCACTGACCGGAGACTCGCCGGAGCCCGTCGCCGGAGACTGTGGCTCAAATTTTCAGTCTCTGTTTTTGTAAACACCACCGACATGAGCCCACTTCCCTCCGAGCTCTCTTCTCGGACCCGTCGACGTTCCCGTCAATGTCCCGACAGCTCCACCCGAAGTCCCTCTACCGACCCAACCTGTCCCGGAGCTCTTCCAAAACGGAGTCAAGCTCGAACCCCTCGGGAACCTCTGTTTTGGCATCTCCCTACTTCTCTGCTCACATACCAGTATCCATGTCAGCTAGTAAGCCCGTCGCCGGAGCCTGAGTGGCTGTGTCAAACCACTGACCAGAGTTCCTCGGCTCCGACAATTGAGTGGAAGGCTTACTTGGGGAGCAAGCAACATCATAACAGAGCCATCACACATGCTCTGTTTTTCTGCAATTTCTCGGCGACGGCTCCGGCGATTTCCTGCACCGTCTCTCTGTTAAGCCTTGTCTCTCCGGTCAGTCATTGAAGTCCGCAGCACAACACGTGCATGGCACGAAGAACATCACGAACTAAACAATAATTGCTTGTAACGCAAGTAACTTGCTGCAAGAAACAAAGCCTTGATTCCTCCGTTTTCAGGTCTACCCATTCGACGATATCCAAGGCTTTGATTCCTTGAAGGTTATGACAAGTTCCACTGCGAGAAGAGAGGCGGAGGGTCGGAGACGAGTGTGGCCGAAGTCGCCAGAGCTCCGGCGACGGACTCCGGCGAGTCTCCGGTCAGTGGCGAGGAGTCGAGGACTACCAGAGAAGTCGGTCGGAGGTCGGAGACGAGGCCGGCAAAACTTGAGCCACGGTTATGGGAGAAATAACCAAAATCCTCACAATGGCGTGGTTTTGAAAATTTGAAGTGTGGCCAGGGGCATTTTCGTCCTTTTACCTCAAATTTTAACAGATTTTAACAAAAATTCTAACGGTCGGTGCTATCTGTCAGTTTATGATATTTGGGTGTATCTCACTGTCCGTTTTAAAATATGGGGTAGTTAAGTGTCTTTTGGTATTGTTGGGTGTGGTTTTGTGTCTTTTACCCTAATAATAATAAACCCTAAACCCTAATAATAATAAACCCTAAATAAACCCTAAACCCTAATAATAATAATAACAATAATTGTCGAAGGGATCACAGCATAATCATTCGTGACAATAGTGGACACAAAGAGGGAACGAGAGCACAATAAATTAGTCGTTCATACATTTCCATTGTTGCAAACATAGAATTCAAACATATATCTATTCCACATTGATGAATAGCTAGAATATAATGTAATATCATAAATAATATTACGTGTATTTATAATAAGCAATAACGACACAAACAAAATAATTACCTGTCAAAAGTCAGTCCTTTTCCAACTAAGGCCAGTTTAGCTTTAACAAGTCCACTTGAAGGTTTGTAGCACAAATGGATGAAATGAGGTGGGTTGGCCGAAGCAGCAGCAACTCCCAAATAGGACCCCATTTTCAACTCCTTACATTGCTCTACATCTAAGATTTTCGCAGTGAAGACATCACTGTATGTTGAAGCAATCTTTGAAGCTTCCTCTGCCAGTACCGCTGAAGTATAGAACACGCAACTTAAATGAATACTAAAATATTACCTCATAATATATCAGAAGTGAAGTACTTCATAGAAAATAATTGCTCATAGAAATGTTAATGCAATACTTACATGCTTAGATAGCTCAGATGCATAAAAAATCGAGACCCATATGGAAAATATGACAGAATAAATAGAGCAATGGATTAACACAAACTCCAAGAATGGATATTACACTAACCAGGTGTAAGCACATTGGCGGGAGAATTTACAAGCTCTTTTCCAAATATAACAGCAGAAGAAACATATTCAGTGTACTTGAGCTTCTTCTCTAGTTCAGGTCCAGTTCCAAGACCAATAATATCCACAGATTGAAGCAACGGTTTCTTTGACTCTGATTTATATCTATTGTCCTCGTGTATACCCAGCACCGTCCCTATCATAACCAAATTAAGATAGAGAAAATTATTCCTTAAACAATAGGGTTAACCAAAACTATATGCTGTAATGTAATTATAACATTAGTTAAAATGCATTTACCAGATGCAATTGCGGAAGCACTAGAAAGCTTCAATTCACTCGAGAGACCCTCAGAAGATGCAAGCACAACTGCGACACTGCTTGCTTGAGCAGTCTTTGCTGCTGCTGCAACAGCCTCACCGAGACCTCGGAATGCTGCGGTAGATGAAGCTGATTGTCCAAGGCCAATCAAGCCGACCCTTTTGGATCCTATGCCAGGAAGCCTAAGGATAGTAGACTGTCCAGCTTTTCCAGTGAAATCTTCCTCAGCAGAGGCTTCCGACAAGAGACCGCCCAATTTGGAGTCGAGTGTTGTCAAGATGGGGTTATGGAACTTTGAGCTACCGTCCTTTGCCAAGTCTTTCTCGGTGACACCCACAGTGAGAATGTCTCCCTTCCATTGTGTCACGTCAATATCTTTCGCAGCAAAAGATATCTATTGGCAATTTTCACAAAGTGTATAAAACTTATCAGTTCAATGTTTCAGCAAGTAAAACCATTTAAGGACCTCCAATTACAAATTTTTACTTTGGCATAAATCATGTAAAATCAAAAAATTATAATATATACACTTGAGCAGATAGCAATCAACCAACCACCCAACCTATCCCACAAATGAAGATCAACAAAACCTAAGGGTGAAAGTTACAGGAAAATATCTCTAATCACCACTATAAACTTAGATTTAGCCCAAAATGCATTCACAAACAAAAATGAATCATCCGATCACAATCAATCACTGATAAATTAAGGTACAACAAACAGTTAAACAAACACAATCACCCAAAATCAACAATCTTATACATACACGCACAGTACAAAATACCATTCACCCACCAAATCAAAACCAAAAAAAATTGATCAACATTCACATAAAACCCAGATCAGCGCGTATGATTTACACAGAAAAATTAAAATTAAAACAAAAAAAACCTTGGGAGATTCGATTATATTCGGGTGAGTGAGGCCGAGAGTGGCCTTGGCGACACTGTGAGCCATGCGCATGACACAAGGTTGTTACAGTTACTGTTACTGCGATGGAGAGCCCAAGATTCACAGCGACGCGAACAAGGAGAGACAAGAAGTGGCAACAACAGTGGCGGCCATTTTCAGGTGTGGGAGTCCCTACGTACTTATAATGAGCTCTCGCTGACTTTTAATTAATATCTGCCACGTCATCACTGCAATATTAAATTCCCCTAGATTTATCAACATCATTAAACTTAAAACGGGTAATTACATATGAGTACACCCGCCGAAATCTCATTTTAAAATCAGTACTCAAAGTTTGATTTTTTTCTTAGCCCCTCAAGTTTAAAATGTTAACACTTAAGTGTAATATATGTTAAATATAACAGCAATACTGTTAATACTTTTTTTAATACCCAAAATACCCTCGATATAATTTATACATGCAATCATTATTTTATAAATGTGAAATTACTATTTTACCCTCATTTGCATAAAAAACTTAACTTAAGTTCAAGGGTAAATTAGTATTTTTGAATAACAAATTAAAAATAAGTGTAAATAAAATTACTATAGTGCCCCTTCTTCAACCTCTCATCTACCATCTCTCATTCTCTCTCTTCTTCATCAAAGCAAGCTAGTTTACAATCTCAATCAACATCTCAATTCACAATTTCAATCAAAATCAATATTGCAATTCAATTTTTATTAGAACAAATTTGATTAAAGAAATTTTTAATATTATGCACAAATAAAACATCTTAGTGTACTCACGAGCCCATTCTACTAAACCCTCTACTCCTCTTCTTCCTCATCTCTAATTCAATTTCAGTAACCTGCCTTCTTCAACCTTAACCCTATCAGCCTGCTCTCAATGTACTGATTGTACCCAAAAAACCCCATCAAATCTGTTAAATCCTCAGTCTGATTGTACCCAAAAACCTCATCAAGCCTTCCCCCAACATATGTGCCTTTCGAGACACTTGGATGCTCCAACCTCATCGGAGAAGAAGCGGACACAGCCGTGGCGAGCAGGTGGCGACAGGATGGCAGTCGTGACTCTCCGCGGTCGCCGGAGCTGAGCTCAATCATTGAAGCCCAAATCTGTCGCGCCGCCACTTGAGGCCTTGAGGGACGACATCTGGAGGGGGACGAGTTATGCTTCGCCTTCGCCGCCGCGACCCTTCTGTCGATACTTGTCACTCGTCTCCTTCCCTCCGACACCTGAAAATGCGAGCCTCTCACCTCTCGCTCGTCTTATTCCTTCTGTCGCCACCAGGGTCGAGTATTGGAGAGGCGCTCGCTCTCCACTGGAACTAACTCGAGCCGGAAGTGAGTACTCGTCCATGGTCGAGGACTCGAACGTCGTCGCCAAGATTGTCGTCAATGACTCTTGGAGGAAGACGAAAGTTCGTCGCCAAAGCTCGCGCGTCAACAACTTGTGGGTGAAAAACCCGAGGCGCCGGAAAAGAGAAACCACCACCGGAGATGACGAAGGACGACAGATCTGCGTCGCTCAATCTCGCCACATCTGGAGGTTGTGGCTCAATCTTGCACTTCTAGAGGATGTGGGACAAAATGTGATAGAATTGGGTTGAAGAGGGTTAAAAGAATGGAGGGGTACTATTGGGTTTTCATAAATTATTTTATTTGTTAACATGTAAAGACTATCATGCCCTCAATACATTAGTTAAAATTATCATTCAATTAGTGGCAAAAGGGTAATTTTATAATAATCCAACAATCACATAACATTTAAAATTATATACCAAGGACATTTTAGACTTTTTACAAACCACATCAGTTAAATCTAACAGAATTGAACTTAAGTGTAACGTAATGAAACTTGGGGGATCGAGAAAAAAAAATCAAATTTGGGTACCAATCCTGAAATGAGGTTTCGACGGGTGTACTGATCTGTAATTATCCCGAAAAAAAATTAATGGAAACTTAAAAGTAAATTTAAGAGTTCAGTATAAATTTAATATTTTAAAAATCAAGATAGTTTGAATTATATATATGCATAACCATTTAAACAAATAAGCTCTCGAACGTACTGAAAAATCTTTCATAACATTCTATACTCAATAGGGATCTAATAATGCTTTTGATGAAGTTGAAAATTGAAAAATTTTCAAATTGGGTCAAGTTAAAAAAGGTGAAAAATGTGTAAGTACTCTTGGATGATTTGATATCCTCGATCAAGTTAAAGAATTTCTGGTATTGAGTTGAGTCAAAGGAGCTAAGAGCCTTTCATTTAGGACTGGGATATGTTTTTTCATGCTCATACCTATGTGCTAAAAATGATTTTATAACTAAAAAAATTTTATAGGAAAATTGACAATTTACAACATTTACATACATTGTTAATTCGCACTTTACTTATTTACGCAGTAAAAAATGGGTATCACAACTTTTTTTTTCTATTTCTTTCAACGCCAATAAATTTTACAGTTTAAATCATATAAAATGATATGTATACCTCCAAAAATATTATATTAAATTTATAAATTTACACGTTGGAGCAAGTGAGTTGTCTCCAGTAATGCATTTCGGCGACACTCCATCTTTAAGATATAGTTTTGTTCAATTTCTACTTTAACATATATGTATATACGAAGGTTTTTTCAATTTGTGAACTTTTTGGTGATTTTGTTTCTTCTCGATATGATGTAAACAGTTGGGTCTACAAATCTGGGGTTAGTTCGTGATTAATTGTGATCATGGATAATGGATTTGTTATCATGTTGTTCTTGGATTTTTATGGAAGAACTGCAACTGATTAGCTAAACTTGGGGATGTGAATGGGATTTGAGCTCTAATTTGTCACTGGAATTTTGTAAGGATTTTAGTTCATCTAGGGCTAGTGCATCACCAGAGAGAGTGAGTCTTGCTAGAGACAACCCACTAGCATAATTTTATAAATGTAGTAAACTTTTGGGGAGGTATAATTATCATTTCACATGATTATAATCGTAAGAAATGAAGTTAGGGTACCAAAATAATATTATTGAAATGAGTAAAATGAGAATTGACTATAGCTAGATGTAGTAAACTGTCTTTTTCCTTACATCATGTGTATCAGATTGGGGAAGAGTTATGAAAATTAAAAGATTAGTTTTGGGGTGGGTTGAGCTCGGCATGACTCATCATGTTGTCATTCTTACTAAAAAAAGCTAGACGTTAGTCAAGCAAATAAGCCTTCAGAAATTAATCAGTGACTAATAACAGGGGACTTGTAGAACATTGATATAATTCCACTGCTATTGGCTTACTCCAAACAATTTCAAGAGTATAAGATATCAAATGTACGATACAAAACTACATCCACATAACGAAAACAATAGACAAATTAGATCAAAACAATCAAAATTATTAACTCAATACCCTATTTGAGGCAGGAGCTACAAGATTTTCAACAAGGCTTAATTTTGAATACAATGCTCAGAAGAGTCTGAGCCGACTCCATCACCTTCTCGTCGATCAAACAACCTTCATTTTCTTCAACTACAAATTGTTCATGGAGGCAGAAGCGGCTGCAACAACTGGAGGAGCACTTGGCGGGCCATGACGCTTCTTTGGTACGGGCACGTCGTGGCCTTATATTTGATTATCACAACACTTGTATTATTCACATCTGTTTTAATGTGCTTGAAGACATGATATTCAACATAAGTACATTGATAGTAAATCATGAGTTTAATCCAAATAGTGAATAAGAACATAAGGTAAGCGTTTTAAGTTGGTCTCAGTCATTATAATGAAACAAACTTTTATAAAATAAGGTAAGTAGTAGATTTTACTATTGTAAGGGACAATCAGACAATACTTCCTATACATTTCTCTGAAAACCAATAGAAATATATTGAACATGAGAAGATTGTAGAACTAATGTTAAAAGTGAAGAACATGCCTGACTTTTCAAAGAGATTTTCATGTCAACCTAGATCGTGTCATAATTTAGACTTTAGAATTTTAAATATTGTGATTTTCAAACAATGATAGTAAAGCATTCAATTGAAGGACATAGTGAACTCCAAAATTACTCAAAAATATGAAACAATGACCATTCTTTATTTTTTGTTCTGGCCCTTGGCTACACCAAATTCAGATCCATCGTAAATCCTAATGACTATGTAAAAGAAGTGACTAGGCATCTAAACAGTGATGCAAAAGTATTCTTCATCTTTCTTCAAGGCAAATCTAATTTGCTCGCACATTTGAATGCTAAATGTTGTGAGAAAATACAAGGACTTTAGATTTATATTCTTAGGACAAACTCTTCGAAATTTATTTTTCACCTCTTGAACATTATGAATGGATGAAAGATTTGTAAGATAAAAATAAAAAGTTAGAAATCAAGAGTTTCAAAGACTTATTAATCACTAATATATAAACAGAAATGCAACTTTCTAAATAATTAAGAATTTATTATCTTTATCATAAGGATTAAATAGTTAAGAATTTATTCTTTATTGTAAGAATGCCACAGGGCGTCTTCATGTTTCACGCTAAATATTTAACGAGCTCAAACAGATCGCAGCATTGTTAACTCAAAACAAACAGCTCTATGTTGCCATCATATAAATATATAAAAAGGAATCTCTAACCAACAAGAACTCAATATTTTTGAAGCGATAGAATAAATGACGTGGATAATTAAATCCACGGGAACCCACCCATTGATATCCCTGATACAATTTACCCTTGAGAGCTACCATCCTTATTAATGAAGCATTTTGTTCAAATTTTAAAGCTGAATTAAAACTTGTTGTATCAACAACATTTTCCAAACGTTTAAGACTAAACAAAACCATGTACCCATTAAAAAAAGTATCCAGAAGCACCTTGATTATAACAAGAGTGTTGCGGAATAAATCAAGTATTCAACCTTTAATTACGAACATGAAGATCAGAACTTTAATTCTCTTACCCTTTGCAGAAGCTAATCACCTTAGAGACGGCCAATTTTTAATCAACAAGTAACAATCAACAATACTAAGCCAGACAAATAATAACAAAGATAGAGACACGAGATTTAACGTGGTTCAGCAAAGTCTACATCCACAGAGTCAGGAAAATCCACTAGAACAAGAACTCGACAACTTGTACAATCCACAAGTTTGTCACACCCAAGAGATTTACAATTAACTCCAAATCAACTCTTTTGCTCAAGTTCAATCTCTCTCAAGATTTTCCGACTCACTCAAGATTTTTTTCACCATAAATCTATCCAAATGAGTTCTCTACCCAATCCCTAAAGTGCTCAAACTCAAATACAAGAGATAAGTAAATACCTCAAACTTTTTCCACCAAAAGCTTAATATTTCTCAAGACCTTTCTTCACCAAAGGTACAATAGAACCTTGATTCTTCTCCTCTCTCCTCTTGGGCAGCAGCCACACCAAGAACAGCAGCTCCTTGCTTCTCTCTACCGTGGCTGCTCACTATCTCTCACTAATGACCACACAGCAGCAAGTTATGCTTCTTTTGTTTCTCTTAAGTGCCCTAATGGGCTTTAGGGACATGAGCCCAAAGTTGGGTCATTACCTCTACAATTCTCCACCTCGTCCATCATTTGATCAACTTCAAATTTTGGAAGAACACATGCACAACCCGCATATCATATGTAGAACGAACCGGCTGCACCACTATACCATGGTTGCCTACGTACCCAAAACCGGGGTCAAGCTTCCGCAGTTCATGAAATCGGGCAAAGTCTTCACCTCACCTCTACACCGCCCCCGCAGGGCTCCTTTCAACATGAACTAATATCAAGCAAGTCCAAGCAATGCTTAAACTTGCTACTTGGCCAACATGTCCGTCCAATTCTTATCCGAGTGTCCCTTCAGTAGAGAAATATCACCCTACTCTATGACTTCCCGCACAAAAGAATCAACTTGCTCCTTGTACATCCACTTACAACACTTAGCTTTTTCCCTCATAGGCAATGGGACAACTTCCCATTTTTGGTTCTTCCGAGTAGACTTCTTCACTTCCATCGCAGTCAACCAACTCTCGCTATTTCTGTCCCGAATAGCTTTCTTGAAGTAGACCGGCTCATCTTCCTCCACCGAGAGTGCAAAATCAACCTGCTCATAATGCTTCAAAAGTTAGTCTGACCCCAACTTCTGAACCTGCTTATACACTCGCCTTGGTCTTCCGGAAGCCAAGTTATCCACGAGTTGTTGTTGTTGGACTTGTACATTTTTCTGTCGAACCGTTTCCTGCTCAAGCTCATCATCACTCTCATCCAAAGTGGCACCATGATCCACCTCTTGAACACGACTAGAACATGGATGACCATTAGGTTCTATCTCAAACTCATGATACCTACGAGTCTCACTGCTAACACCACCGGGCACCGTAGCTTTTGAAGAAGCTACCATGAAGTTCTCATCAAAGGTAACATCCCTGCTGATCACGAACTTAGAATCTTCTACACACCAAAGACGATAGCCTTTTACTCCGGTTGCATACCCCAAAAATATTGTCTTTTTGGCTATTGCTTCAAGCTTTCCCTTGTTAACATGATAGTATGTTGTGCACCCAAAAATTCTCAACTTATCATAATCTACATGTTCACCTGACCATACCCTATAAGGTATATCTCCATCTAAACTTCGGTGTGGAGATCGATTGATAATGTAGCAAGCTACAGCAACCGACTCTGCCCACCATTCCTTGCCCAAACCAGCATATAGTCGCATACACACTACTCTTTCCCACAATGTACGGTTCATTCTCTCTGCGGCCTCATTATGTTGTGGTATATCCCTGACTGTCAAATACTTGACGATTCCCCTTTTAGCACAAAACCTCTTGTAGGCACCATCTGTATACTCTGTACCGTTCATATCTCAGTGTCTTCAATTTTTTACCTGTTATGTTCTCAACCATTGTTTTCCACCGCATGAACGTGCCAAATACCTCATTCTTATGCTTCAGGAAATAAATCCAAACATATCTAGAATGATCATCAATGAAAGTGACAAAATAACTGGAACCTCCCTTCGAAGTAACTGGAGATGGACCCCAAACATTTGTATGCACATAGTCTAATATACCTCTGCTTCTGTGTCTGCTTTTCTTGAACTGAACCCGGTGTGCTTTACCGTAAACGCTATGATCGCAAAAATCCATACAAGGCTTTTTCATATTCTTCAGCAAATCTTGTTTACCAAGCAGATCTAGACCATTTTCTGACATGTGCCCAAGCTGTCTATGTCATAGCCGAGTGCATTCACATGGGTCATTGTTGCTTCTATTAGTCCCAACCGCCGCATTTCTTGTCACTGTCGAACCCAAAAGAGGATACAAGTTCCCTTTCTTGATGCATTTCATTACTACCAAAGAACCCCAAACAACTTTCTTAACCTCATTCCATGCAACAATTTTGCAACCACGGGAGTCTAGAACACCTTCGGAAATAAGATTCTTCCGCAATTCCGGGACATGTCTCAGATTTGTCAAAGTTCTTATCACTCCATCATGCATCTTGATCCTTATTGTACCCAACCCTACTGTCTTACAAGAGTGATCATTTCCTAGCAAAATAGATCCAACATCAATGCTCTCGTCGGTAGTAAACCACTTCCTATTTGGAGTCATATGATGTGAGCACCCAGAATCAAGTATCAAATTACCGGAGTTTCCCTCTTCAACATTAACAGAAAAACAATCACCATTGGTCTCATCCGAAACATAATCCGCTTCTTGCTCACCTTGTACCTTTCCCTTGTCTTTGTTCTTGTTCTTTTGACTTGCCCTCTTATTAGGACAATTTTCCTTGAAATGCCCAAGCTCACCGCATTTAAAACACGATCTATCTCCCGGAGGTCTAGAATTTCTCTTAGACTTCTCTGTTTTGGTTTTCCACCGATCATTACTTCTACCTCTTGTAAACAACCCTTGTGCTTGCTCCTTGCTACCACCACAAACAATCTTTTGAAGATTATCCTCAAGAAGTGAAGTTCTAATATCATCCATAGTAAGGGTATCACCCACAAGCATCAATGTTTGAATAAGATTCACATAAGATTTCGACAACGAAAGAAGTAGTAAAAGTGCTTGATCTTCATCTTCTAATTTCACATCAATGTCTCTCAAGTCCGATATAATACTATCAAACATGTTAATGTAATCCCGGATTGAAGTACCTTCCTCCATCTTGCAAGTGTACAATTTGGATTTCAAATAGATCTGATTAGTTAGAGTTTTTGTCATGAATTTTACCTCCAACTTTAACCACACTCCCGCAGCCGTTACCTCACTATCAACCAAGAAAGTAACTTTCGTCTCAAGGCAAAGAATGATAGCCGCTCGTGATTTAAGATCTAGCTTTTTCCAATCCTCGTCTGACATATCTTTGTTCTTTGCTTTACCCTCTAAAGCCTTGTGCAGTTCTTGTGAGATTAGCAAATTATTTATTTGTATCCTCCAATAGAAGAAATCATTCTTCCCATTGAATTTCTCTACTGTATACTTCACATCTTTTACCGTATTGCTTGATAATGTCATATTCCACTTGCTTCAAAAATAGCATCTTGGAAATTTTGTCAAACACCTTGCGTGCGCCACACAAGATACCAAACCGAGCGCCCAAATTCGAATTTCTCCACCTAAATCAACATCGGAGCTCTGATATCAATTGTTGAGGAATAAACCAAGTATTCAACCTTTAATCACGGATATAAAGATCGAAACTTTGATTCCCTTAACCTTTTCGAAAGCTAACCACCTTAGAGACGACCAATTCCGAATCAACAAGTAACAATCAACAATACTAAGCTAGGCAAGTAACAACAAAGATAGAGACGCGAGATTTAACGTGGTTCGGCAAAGCGTGGGGCCCGGAATATTCACTAGAACAAGAACTCGACAACTTGTACAATCCACAAGTTTGTCACACCCAAGTGATTTACAATTAACTCCAAATCACCTCTTTTGTTTTAGTTCAATCTCTCTTAAGATTTTCTCACTCACTCAAGATTTGTTTCACCACAAATCTATACAAATGAGTTCTCTACCCAATCCCTAAAGTGCTCAAACCCAAATACAAGAGATAGGCAAATACTTTCTCCACCAAAAGCTTGATATTCTCCGACACCTTTCTTCACCAAAGGTACAATAGAACCTTGCTTCTTCTCCTCTCTCCTCTTGGGCCGCAGCCACACCAAGAACAGCAGCTCCTTGCTTCTCTCTACCGTGGCTGCTCACTATCTCTCACTAATGACCACACAGCAGCAAGCTGCCTTTTGTTTCTCTTAAGTGCCCTAACGGGCTTTAGGGACATGGGCCCAAAGTTGGGTCATTACCTCTACAAAGAGTATATGGTGAAAGAGGGTCACCAACAAAATGCTCTTCATTGCTTCAATGTCAAATGACAGAAATGGACTATAGAGCTGAATCAACTTTCACTCACAGGCCAAACAGCATTGCAAATTTCCTGTAACAGTTCAATGCAACCTCCTACATTTACAAAAAAACTCCAACTTCACATTCCCATTGGACGAGTCTGAATCCATGCCCCCGACAAACAAAATTTCTTATCTAATAATATACTAATCTTGGTATAGTTTCAGGTCAACAGCAAGCCAATAGATGAGTCTTTAGTAGAACCTACCAGTTGGCTGATGTGGGTTTGACTTCTATATCCTGAATGGCTGGTTTCCGGAGCTAGACTGGTCCACTCGACGCTTCTTTGATTGCTTCGTTTTCTTGGTCGCGAGTTCTTGGAAGCAAGTTGGCCCGCCAAATGTGTGCTTAAATGTCTTTACCTTCTTTTTCCTGCCCATGTCGTATTCTTCATCCCTGTATCAGTACACAAATCGCACACATTGTTCAGCTAGAGACAAAAATTTCTACAGACAAGGAACATTGTGCTGTGATATGATCATTGCCTTATTGTTTTACATAATTTTACAAGGTAGCTTGATAAGGCTCTATTTGTTCCTTAAAATTAACAAGCATGGCTTTGTTTATCTAATCAAAGGCAGTGATGTAATAAATCGACCTGGGTGGGGATTTTGACAACACCAGCCCGATTTTATGTAATCGGGCAGTTTAAATCTGCTAGGCAGATTTAGACGGGTTTAGACAATTTTTTAAAGTTACAATTTAGAAAATAAATAAACAATTGATACTTTAGTGTTTATATATATAAAATTAATTTATACTAATTGGTACTTTTATTAGTATATTTGAAGTATATGAATGTAACAAACAATTTTTTTTATCGGCCACACTAAACCTGCTGGGTTTTTTGATGAGGTCCTAATCATTAGACCAAACTCAGTAACAAACAATTGATACTTTTATTATTATTCTTTTATAGTATAATTCATATTTTGATTATATATGTATACTAATTTATTCAATAAATATGTAAAGTAGAAAAATATAAATCCGATTAATCCCCGGAGGATCTATCAGCTTGACTAGTGCCTAACAACATTTACAATATTGATCAAAAGTTGCGAAATAAATGGCAGGCTGTACAAAAATGTGACATCACGGGTTCTAATCCCCTTATTTGCAGTTATTGCCTACATAAGAAGGCTTCATTTATCTTAGGGAAGATATTCTCCACACAGATATATCAATATATTTCCTTCAACGAGTGGAGGATTTAAAAAGGACCAAAAAACATGGGAGTTCAGCAAAAAAAAACACTCGAATTCTATGGATTATGTAGTGAGAGGGAGGTGATTTGAACTCACCATTCATCGCCTACATATCCAATGCCGATGCTCTCTGAACTTTTAGATTGTGAAAAAATCTGAGGTGAAGGCAAATCCACTCCATCCCAACTTGGAACTGCAAATAAGAAACATTTCATAAAACACGACTTGCAAATTTCTACAAAATACCGTGTACTACTACTACTTTGATATTTGTGGCACAACCAACAGTAGTGGATTAGATTTAAGTACATAATAACTTGAACATGTAATTGACGGGTCTCATGAAGTTTACATTAATTACTTGAATATATAACATCAAATATGCAGGAAGAAGAATTCAGGCGTACCGTATGTCTCCACTAGGCCTTGGGTGAGCATGCTCAGTATACCATTTTGCATTATTTCTCTTTCGTTATCTTTGGAACCATCAGACCTGCTGCAATTAGAACCGGAGGCTTCAGCTGACAGCTTCTCAGCTGCAAGCATAGCATGGCTCTGCTCAGTTTGATCAATACAAGTTTCATTGTTGACCGCAGAATCACTAATAGAGTTTGTCACCTCCCTTGCACCTGCAGATGCATGGATATTTACTCTTTTTGAACCAGATTGAGATTTAACTGCCCTTTTCTTAACATGTGTAGGGCGGGAGGATAGTCTCCTGGTTTCATCAGATGTTGACAGTCCGAGATCAGATGAGATGGACATGCATTCACTGGCGAATATCTGTTCTTTGGAAAGGTTCTTGGAGTCCAAGCCACGGCGTTTCCTCTTCTTGAACTTCTTACCAAGGTTAAAGAGAATGTTTGTGCCAAGACGCATGCTCGCAATCTGAAACTTCTGAAGCTTCTTCCTTATTTTTCTCTTGGAACTGCAATTATGAGCTTCCTTGTTTGAAGACCAATTTGTCGTGCTTGTTGAGCCCAATTCAATTGACACGTCAGGTGTCAATATTTGCCCACTATCACCATCCTTAGTGAGCAACGTATCTTTAGCTAATCTTACAGGGTCAATCTTGTCTGAAGTTTTACACGTAAGAACGATGGATGGAGCTAGACCAGAAACCGTCATTTTTGAAATAGGATTATTCTACATGCAATGGAAACATATAGTATGTAAGGAACAATGGAAGCATACTAGAGTTGAATGGTGAATGAAAAGATGGCACTGGTGCACATTGTGATAAAATAAATAAATGGTCACCTTCTGAGATGTCTCTTCACCGGGAAGCTTATCAATAGCAGGGTTCAGGAGAGTATTGGAGCTGGGATATATATTAACTGAGGCAAACAAGCCTTTCCTAGATGTTTCACCTGTTGTTTCCATAGGATCTGCAGAATCAGGAGCGCTAATTCTTTCAGCCTCTAAAGCCGGTACAGATGAAGGTACTGTCGCAGAATCCTTTTTATTTTGCAGAGTCGACTCTTTAGTTGAATCAACAACAGTTAATGTGCCTTTCTGAGCCGGTGGAGCAGAACATGCCAGACCATTTGATCTATTCTCGACAGAGGCGCTCTGAACTGATCCATTACGACATTGGCTTAATGCATCTTTTCTACCATTTGTTCCATTCTCAACAATTCCAGATTGAACCGGTACATCATAACTTTTTTTGGAAGAGGGAACAAGTGATAGAGCAGCATAATAGCCAGAAGCCCCATTGGATTTATTCTTGACAATTTCATTCTGAACTGACCCATTGGTTGAACCAACATGTAATGCATCTTTCTCGGTAGCAGAACAAGCCAGACCATTTGATCTATTCTCGACAGTGCCATTTTGAACTGAACCAGTAATACCCTGCTTCGAAGTGAAAAGTGTTGTGTTTCCACCATCTTTAGCTTTCATGTTCTCTTTTTGTGAAACATCAACAGATATCCTTGGAGCATTATTTCTTCTATCACGGACATAAAACAACATATAAGCCTTCTGTTCGAAGACAGTTCTTTTCCCAACTGCAGCAACCTGAATTGGAAAATTAATGTAAATACAACAACAAATAACCATTTAAAATTGATGTGTACAATGCCACATTGCCTACGTAGGAGTAAAACAATAACCTTTCTTTGTTTGATGCTGCATTTCAACTTATAAAACATTTAGACAGTTTTAAATATCTTTTTTCACTGACAAATGTGATAAGGTGCACAGGAGATTTCACTGTGCAAAAATACTCATGACTTGTTTGCGTAAGCTTCATTTCCAAGGGCCAAAAGTTCTTCTGAAGGAGAAAGTGATGGTTTCCGACTCAATCAGACTATCATCACAAATTTTACCCATTTTGGTAGTTCCCTTTGTGACTCTTACAAAAATACAACCTATTACGAGCAAACTCGATACCACAAGGTAGGAGTAATACCCGGTTGTCATCAAGGTTGTACCATGTACCACCGGATGTACGAACAAAGCTGTAGTAGTGGCCAGAGTGGGTGCTAAAACCACAATGAACAAGAACCCCATAAAGTGTGTACTTCAAATCTCCTTCCTGACATGTAGAAGAAAAGTCACAGTAAACACAATGACAAACTTATAAAGAGAAAAAAACAATTCCCAAAGAACGGCCCGCCAAGTACTGTATAAAAAACATAGACAATTTCATACTAAGATTTCTTTGCAGCAACACAGTTCCAATTTACATCAAACGTAGCCAGAAAGTGAATCAAGATATCCATTGCCTATTGTTAAAGCACCACGTCGAAAAGATGAGTACCCATTTACTAGATTAAATAACAAGTATGAGCCTCCACCTATCTATCAGCTTGAACTTTTAGGTGGGCCAGGTTTCTAATATGATATACGAGCTTGGTGGTTGTCTATCTACACTCCCACATGCCAAAGGTTTGTCTCGTTGTTCCAGTGCAAAGTCATCTGTGAACCCACATAATTCGGCATGCATACGAGGAGAGGTGTTGGAGTATCACACTGAAAAGATGTGGATCCATATAACAAGTCTAAGCCTCTACCTGTCAGCTTAAGCTTTTAATTGGCTCGGGACTAACAACTATTATTCATAGTCCGTCTTAGATAATCTTTATATTATAAAGATTATAAATTATCAACAATTTTGACAATCTTAGATGACATAACATAGCTTAGCAAAAGTAGAAGGTTACTCACATAGGAACAACTGACAAAAGGTTTCAAATCTAATGTAGGACCGAACTGCACTTTCTTGTCAATCTTCTGTCCGGGATTGTACGCACGAAAGCGCTTTAAATGGATGGTCAGAACATAAGGTGCCTTGTGTACGGTGAGTTGTTTAAGTGCCCTGACTTTTTGTCTGCATTTTTGGCACTGGTATTGCTTTTCACCTCCATCTAACTGCTCGGCAGCTGTGAAGTTCACAAGCGCCTTCTGCAATGAATCTGCCTTGTCTATTTCAAGACTTAAATCTAAGAACGGATCAAACGTGTTGGAGCAGTAATTGCACTCCATGCATTTCACCTGAACAACAAATGGCATTAAACAAAATGAGAAATCTAGATATATCTATGAACCTGCCCAAGAATATCATCCTCAAATATGTATTTCACGAGACAACAGGTCCACAATTACAAATTTTCAAGTGTGCCCCCACAGCAAGAAAAGGTTACCTGACTCTGAAGGCGACCTCCAAAGATTTTGTGTACCAAACTCCTATCATAAGCACTAGGGGATTCACTCTGTATTCCAGATGGCAAGCAGCATTTATGCATTGACTCAAGCAAGTTCACCATGTACTCGTGAGCGTCTTCTTGTCTAGCATTTCGGAAGTTCCTAGATATGCCTTAACAGGTGGGGTCAAGAATCCCATATGGTGAAATATGTGAACTGGATGATTTCTAAATCCGTAAATATTAAACCATAAATAATATTAATCACACTCTCAGAGAGCTTGCCATTTGATTTTCTGTACTAGACTGAATGCTCAATTTGTATAAAAAGTACTTCTACATCAGATTAAATAGCTGAGTGAGTTCTCTTAACAGCAAAGACACTTCTTAGAATTTGGGTACTCATTTCACAATTTATATTTAAGATACAATATAAAATACATTAAGTTTCAATTATCCACCAGTTGCATCAAATCAGAAAAATAATACGAAAAATAAATGAAGCAATTAGGACCATTACTAATATTTTGAGAATCCTCATCATCTTCGAAAGAGAATATAATGAAATCCAATATGATTGCCAAACATTTTGCAAGAAACTGGTAGTATGCCTAGCAAAACATTAAAATAAAAGGAAAATAGTACATAAGACGGATACATCGCAAGTTTGAGACAAGATCCTTTGGTGCTAAAATTCTCCCTGTTGACTGAAGAGCACGACTAACATGTCTCTGGATAGCACATAAAGCACAGAAGCCAGCTACCTTGCCTTTGTAATCACAACAATTATATTAGAATGAAATGCAACCTTAAAATACCATGAATAAACCTACCAACAGAGAGAGATTTACAAAGATGGTGTTCATAGTGGCACCAAACAAAAAGAAAAAAAGAAAACCACTACACACAATTTGACCATTTTACACAAAGGACCACTTTACTTGGCTTTTGATGATGACAACAGGTGAAATAGTAAAGTCAATAGTTCAAGTCCTTTCCCTTTACCAATGAGCCAAGTTCACATAGTCTGTGCCTAAACAGCACTTCACCCAACATCCGAGTCTTTGTAACAGATACTCGCATGATCGTATCCAGACATATGCCATAAAAAACTAACTTCCATAGAGTGCCATGAAACAGTATTCTAGAATATGTTAGCATGCAATGAAAGCTATAAAAAAATCTCCTAAATCGAGTATTTAAGAAAATAGGTTTGGGACCCACCAGTCAACCACGGGTCAGTCACTCATTGAAAGTGGAATGGAATGTTTTTGTTGACTTTCATAGCAGCAACAGTGAAATCAGTTTTGTAAAAAAAGTTGCTCTAATGTTACTTTGCTCCTTTTATTTATATTAGTAGTTGATTTACATTTATTATTTAAGGCATTTCGCATTAACCCCATATAAATATTTTTCAAAATAAACATGTAATTGTTCACATCACTAAACTAGAAAAATAATATCATTTTTCATATTTAATTTATATTAATTCTATTTTATCATTGACCAAACGAGTAAAATATTAATATAATTTGTCTAGTTTAGTGATGTGAAAAATATAACTAGTATAAATTTAATATGCAAAAATCAATATAAATTATGTAAGTGAAAGTCAACATGACTGACACATGGCAGACTTGTGGGTCCCAAAACCTATTTTCTTGAATACTTTAAACAGTAATCTAATTTTCTAAATACTTTAATTATTTCCAATCTTTTAGAAAATAATTTGAGGCTACGCCTATCAATAGTGTATTGAGGCCAATACCGCGGCTCTGTCGAGTCTTACGCCTTAGGTATTAGAGGCATATGAGGTTTAGGCTTCAAATTGTAGGCCAAAATTTTAATTTTTAAGAGCCTATTTTATGTTTTTTTATGGAAGTTGGTATACTTGGGTGTTTTTAAATATTTTTATTGGGCCTAAAGATTAAGAAAATTAAAACTTAAACTAGAAGAGGTTAATTACCATCTTACTAACTTAAAAAAGCCCAATAACAATATAAAAAAAAACAAATATACCAACTTTAACAAATAAAAAAGGCGGAAATGGGCTATTGAAAATTTAAATTTTAGCCAACAATATGAGGTGGCCTCATCCGCTTTGAATACCCAAGGCACGAGGCTTTAGCCTTAGTGCACTAATGTGAGGCGTAGTCTGGAGGCTGTTTTTGATTGCCTCGCCTCGAGGAGAAAACACCTTTTAAAACTATGGTTCCTATTTTTGCCTTTGACAACCTTGATCTTAAATATCTATTTCTAACTGATTACTTGCATTTCCATGGAACAATGAGAGTCAAGAATGCAATCACTAGAATAGAATCTCATCATAGTAGGTATCCATTTCCCAACTGCTTGCTTTTAACTAGAATGCATTCGAGGAGGATGAAGCAACAAATAGGTATCATACCACGTCCTTGCTTCTATAGCTATTCTAATACAATGCTAAGAAATGATACCCAAAGTATCCATTTTATTCGTAAGTAGTACCAGAGTTGTTTCCCTTATGTTTTTTGTTCACATTTTCTGCCAAATGTTGAGCTAGTTCAATTTTGAACATTTTTGTCATGACGTTGTTGACATGAAACTATGAAATCGCTACATCAGCACCACATTATTAGCACATCAACATGTTAGCAATTAACAACATCATGACAAAATGGACCAAGTCTAAACAGTGAATAAGATGTGTACTTTGGATACTGAGTCCATAGAATTGGTACAAAACGAATACTCTAGGTACCAATTCTAAGCATTGTCCTTAATTCTAATTGACTTAAATTCATCTATAGGCAGTAAAAGCGTAAAAAATAAACGACGCCATAGTAAAAGAAGAGGGATCATTCATATGCAAGAGTACTTAACTGTATGAAACTTCACATGAAAAACTACATGTGGAAAGGGAAGATTGAAGGAACTCACAAGAGTTTTGATGTTTGCCGCTCTGCAAGTACGCTGCTAACGGCTCGGTGTGAGTCAAACATTGCAAGACTGAATTAAGAAAACAAGTGTTTCCAAGATTTTCTAAACCAGCACCCTGTAATATTTGAGAGGATCGCTAATGTAACATGAATATTAAAAAGAGCAAAAATATGTTCAATAGAGAAATAAACAAAAACTAAAACATGCTTCAACTCCATCCTTAATAACAATTGATTTAACACCACTAATACAAAATTGTAATTGTAATGGTAATAGTAATCTCAACCATTTCAGTAAAAGTGAAATGCCTAGAATGTGTAACACCCAACCAATACGACCCTTTCAATTGGCATGCAGAGTGGATCTTCATAACCATTCTCTACTTCAAAAACCTTTAAAAGCCATTGAAGCAAAAAAAGCAATAAAAACTGCCTAAACAAGAAAGAGTCCAAATAAATAAGAGTTTAAGGAGTGCGTTATAACAAAACTATTTTCTCTAAACCCCAAATAGTAAATTTGTTAGGACGCCGAGAGTAATTCATTCAAACAATCCATAACCAAAATAAGAAATAGAAAACCGGCCAATAAGCAAATGACACACTTGTCTTCCAAACCAAAATGACCAGATTAAACTAAAATAATCATGAAACTATCTTCAGACAACAAAAAAAGCAGTAAATTTATAAAATCCACAAATCAACTCACAATCTTCCGAATGGTGATCCCCAAAGTGATGTCCGGATCCAACCCATTTTCGGACCCAGCCTGACTGGGAGGGACCCTCTTCGAATCCGAAGTGGGGTTGAGCCGAAAATCTCCACCGCCATTACTGAACCCATTGAAGAGCTTTCTAGCTGGGTGGAACTCGACTCTTCTGTGTGCAATAGGATTGGACGAAGACCCATTTACTGAATTCCCCGCCATTTATGAACCAAAACTCGCAGGTTGCAACAGACCCTTCCTTTTCTTCGTTGTTGTGGAGGTTAAAGCAGAGAGCTTTTTCAGCTTCTGCGAGAGAAGAGAATGAGCCGAGGAGGAAACAGTATTAAACCCTACTCGGCACAGGCCTAAAATGGTCATTTCAAACCAGGTGAAGATGAGACTACCGTAGAAACGACCGCACTAGATTATTTCCACTCAATTAAGAAAATCTCGGGAACCAATCATTGGTCGCCACGACATCGCATGTATATACAGTACAGGTGTTAGCCATTTCGCACGTGGAGACAATATCATGACTCGCTATAGGAAGCTGACACGTGTCTCTTTACGCGGTGGAAGGTAAGAAAATAGGTTGGGTCCCACCAGGCCAGATCATATAACAACTTTAACGTTGTGAACCCGTAGACAGATATTATTATTAATTAATTAATTAATTAATACATACATACAGGTCTACTTATTGTCTACGCATTATTGACCCGCTAATGGGCCTCAGGACTTATAGTTTCGGCCTACGATATCATCGGTGATGGGCCAATAATCAAAGCCCAACTCTCCCTTTATACTGGACCCAAGTCTAATCCGTTTTAGTTTAAAATATCCAATTTATTTATTTTGACAAAAAGAGCTAGCTTTAATAAAATAGGAAAACTATTAATTAATACTAAAATGATACAAATATAATTAATTATAATGTTACATTATCACTGGCATTTTTACATGAATGCCAATTTTATCATGACAAAATCCATTTTAAAAAGTGGGATAATAGACATATTTGTTAATTAATTACTAAATTTGAAGGACTGTAGGATAAGTTTAAATAATGAGGTAGGGTAGGGGGGACCCAAACCTTAATCATGTGTTTGTTGCTAAATTCTGAAGCAACTACTGCTATCAATTTTGGCACATTTGACAATGATATTGGACCAGAACCTGATTAATGGTCCAAATTAGCAACTGCCCTTAATCCTCCTCTGTTAATCAATCATAAATATTTCATTCCTCCAGTAACATAGAATTTAGTGAATTAATATATACTAATGTATTCAGTTTAAAGGCTCGGCCAATTTCTAAACAAGAATTATCAATTAACATGTATTTTATTGTTTAATTTAAATAGATGATCCATTAGTTTTGCAATTCAATTATTATTAATTATTATAATGAAAATAAAAACATGAATAAATTATAATAACAAGTATCTAATTAGTATGATAAAAATTATCCTAATCTAGAGACAATTTGAAATCCTTAAAAAACATGTATTAACTAAACTCATCCTTTCTCTCGATTAACATTAAAAGAGACTCTCACAATACAACTTACGAAATTAATTAAAGTAGAATAAAGGAAAAACATTTGAAAAATAAATAATTTATTTCTCCTTACATATTTGTCTGCTATATCCCTATCACATATTTAACTTAGACGATGAAATTTTAAATGTTGGATAAATACAAAGGTATTAAGCTAAATTAATAACAATGAAAGTGGTTAGTGCCGTGTCTGACCCGCAGAGGCAGTGCCCAGTGTCGAAGTCGTCGTCGTCTCTGAGGAACAAAAATAAATAGGTCAACATGAGTCGGACAAAGGCAACACAACAGCTGGACTCAACTCGGCCCAACCAGTCAACGACTGGATACCGGAATAATTATATTTTGATAAACATAAAGAATTTTTTAGTGTTCTAGTCAATTAATTTAATGCATATACAAAAAATTAACTTCAAAAGTCTGTATAATTAAAGGATCTTACTGATCGTTGATTGATCATCAGATCTAGGCTAAAAAAATAAATCACAAATTTATACCTTAATTTGAAATCTCTTGTCACTAAAATAATTCAGTGACCTCTAACAATCCAAAGATACTCACAACGATCCTTACTAGAAAGACCAAAACAAACAAAACGGGAAAGAGAGGGAGAGGGAGTGCCGACCGGCAAAGGGAGAGAGAGAGGGGGGGCTACGGTTTTTCTTAGAAAAATTTTTGTTAAAAATCTGAAAATTTCCCTTTTATATCTCCTTTTAAGAATTAATTAATTAAAAACCTTAATGTGCTTAAAGCCCAAAGTTTATTAATTAAGTAGAGAAGTCCATTCGGACTAGGCCTGTTTAGCTAAAATTAATTAATTAAATCTATTAGTTTAGATTCTTAATTAATTGGTCCAGCTAACCTTCTTGATTTCCGGTTTAATCCTAAACCGAAATCGGTCTAATCTGGTTTAATCTAAAACTAGAATTTATCTCTCTCATGATTCCTCTAAATGATTCCATCCGTTTTACTCAACATTTAGTGTGTGACCCTCTAGGCTCACGACACGTTGACGGACTGGTAAAATTACCATTTTACCATTTCCATCATGAGTGACCTTTAGCAAAACATCATGATTACCCAACGCTTGTGATTATCGAGATTTCGACTTAACCTTGTCGTACATGAAACTATCCTTTTATCCTCTTGATATCTTGACAACCACGAGGCATAGACAAGTCATCCTCGTTCAATTGTCATGTTTCTTGATCTAAGTTAACTGAATTGTGACTGATACTCCGCATCGACTGCATGGCCATGCTATTATATTTCAGTCGTACCCATCAAGATAAATCATTGTATGCGAGATAAATCATTCAGCGATCTATTGAGTCAACTCATGTGACTTATGATCGAGCCAATCACAGCCGTTATTGCAACCATGTCACAGAAGACGTTAGACTGAATCAAATTCGTCACTCATAGTGACCTTAAAGATCCTTATGTCTGAGGATGTGATTTCACGTACCGACATATGAGTATGTTCATGACTGTATCTATGTAATATACTCATGATCGGGTCGTCCTATATGACCTCGTCTGGCGATACTATGACCTAACTCTGGCCCCCTTCTGGCCATGATCAGTAGAGCGTGATCATTTAGAGTTAACCTCATACCGATCGCTTCTTGTGAAGCTATTCTGATCGGGGACATTTTAAGTGTGATTTTATCTGATCTGTAGATCTATTATTATGTGTTGACACATCAATGATACAAATCAAATCATAAATAAAATATTATTACAATACTTAGTAATATAAATGTGTATTTTATTTCAACTAATAATCTTATTGCATGAGTAGATTGAAAATACATTGTGCTAGGACAAAAATCCCAACATAACATACTTGTAGCAAAATAACACTTTCATACCCTAATTTGTTTTTTTTTATTGTTTTTAATACTCTAACAATTTATTTGTAACAATCTACCTTTAAAATATTAAAACTACCCGTGATTGAACTAGTTCAATTTCAATAATTTTTGGTTAAGTACAGTTCATTAAATTGGTTCAAACTAAAACTTAAATTAAACTGATTCAAATTAAAATTTTATTTATTTGTAATTAATTAGAATACTATCATAAATTCATCTCATTTTCTCTCTTGCCTTTGTTCTGAAGACATCCAAAGAGTCTTGTCCCGATTTATTATTAATAATAGATTTTGAGTTTAGGTTTGTTCTATATTTTGTTACAAGAAAATTACTTATTGTCTGCGTATGTGTTCTCTCCTAGAGATTTATAAAGTAATCTAATTAGATGATTATGGACTGGGGATTCACTGAAATTTCTGGTTTTGGTGGCGGTTTCAACCAAGTTTATGACTTCAATTTGCTTGCTCCAGACTTATATATGAATCAGTACCTGAATACCATGAATCAATTCCAATTCACAGACAAGCCCATGCCCAATTTGACTACAAGTGAATTCAAATATAACATTCATGAATTGGGGGTTTCTCAATTATTTACTTGTTTGTTGTATAATAAGCCTCAAGTCACCGAAAAAGATGGTTGCTCGTCGGAGAAGGGAGTGAGACACTAAAGAGAATCGAATCCAGAGAGATGGGAGAGTGAGAGATTGGAAGGCATTTTTTTGATAATTTAAAAGTCATTAAAGAACATTTTAAACAATTTTTAATTGAAATCGGTTTAACCATGGACTTTAATTTGAATCCGTTTAATTTAAACTGATTCACTGTTCAAAAGAGTTTTTGAAAATTTAAAAGCCACTAGAGAGCATTTTAGTCATTTTATTATAGGTTATCACAAAAATGGTCAGGGTAGTAAAAAAAAGGTTAGTTAGTTAGTTAGGGTATGAAAGTGTTATTTCGGGATAGTTACGTGTAACTGTCAATCTCAAGATTTATTGTTGATTTTTGGTGTTTATAATACAATGAGAGCAACCATTTATATAGGAAATACACATTACAAATACGAAAGTATCTACTAAACCAAATTAGGAAACCCTAAATATGCAACCTTAGTAACCCTGATTGACACCCCACCCCCTCAAATTGACTTGGGTCGACTAACATCAATTTCACTATTAAAAAAATTGATACAGTGGCGGCACTTGACGGTTATGTCGGTGAAATGACGTTGATTTGATGTTTGAACTCGGAACTCGGAGAACTTAGAGACTTCGAGACTTCAGAAACTTGTAACTCGGAGACGGAGACAGGAGACTTGGGATTTATACCCAATCAGGGTTACTAAGGTTACCTATTTAGGGTTTCATAATTTGGTTAAAAGATACTTTCCTATTCGTAATGTGTATTCCCTATATAAAGGGATGCCCTCATTGTATGATCAATAAAGCTTGAGATTAACAGTAACAAAGCATCATTATCCCTTGGATATACATACAAAAAGTTGTCATGAAATTTTCTAATCTTCAGAAAAATTGTTAGGAACTTTCATATTTGTTAAAAGTGGCGGTGAAATCACCATTTCTTTGCAAAATATATAATGTTTTCAATAAAAAATGAAAATGTCAAACTTAATATTTTAACTCGAGTTTGTTGGTTTCTTTTTACTTTGAATTCGTCTATATCTGAAATATCATGGAAGGATATCAATGTCTTGTGAGAGAATAAAAAAACGATAAACTTGAGTTGAAAAAATATTTTCTTTTAATTTTAGTTTGAAAATTTTTAATACAAGGGAATATTCGTAATTTTTGGACAAATGTACAAATTTTGCAAAAAAAAGTATTACAAAGTTTATGACAATTTTTTGCAAATCAGCTCAAACTTCTGACCATTGATCAGATAGAGTCTCCTTGAATCACTACACCATGTACGCTTTCACGTGTATTACACTTGATTATAATTAATTATCACTTTATTCGCTTAAATATTTTTTTTATTCCCTTCATTTTTTTTCATTTCCTTTAACATCATTAAACTCTATCATTAAGATCATATAAGATGACAATCATTCCCCTAATTTTTTATTAAATTTATAAAATTGTCATTGGGTTGTCTCCACTGATGCACTCCAATGAATCTCTCTCTTTAGTTATACTCTATCTCTTCGGTGTTAATTGACTAAAGAATGAAAATAGTTGGAGAGAGAGAACGATGTTCAATCTCCCTTGAGATTTTTCATTGATCGCCATGTGTTTGATTCTTTGATTTGCTAGGTACAATTTCTTTTTGAACTTGTTCTTGATGCAGTGCAAATCAGGTAAGTGTCAGATTTCGATAAAGGACTTGTGTTTTCTGGGCGGAAATGGCGTTCTAAGCAAAACTCATCGCTTTTCCATAGTGTACGATGAATTTCGGCTATCAGAGGTCATCATGGGGGTCAAAATCGCAATTTCTTAAGTTCCGGGAACTTTTGACAATTTTTATAATTTGTTTCCTTTTTCCAATTAGTTTAGGATTTCCTTTTCTGCAATTAGGTTTTGCCTATTTAAGCACTCTTATACGTTTATGTTATTTAGTTTTTGAAGTTAATACAAAAATCAAGATTTTTCTCAAATTTATCACCTTCGGTATTCGCAAGAATCAACGAATCTTGATAAAGAATTCCTTCTAACCACGTACGCTGCATCAGTTCTTGATTTGATAGATTTAAGTCATTTGCTTGATGCTCTGCTTTGTCATTCATGTTTTTTTTTTGTTGCACCGATAAAATTTTAGCTCAACCTTTTAATATTTTTTAGGGAAAATGACAAACATGCTTTATACCATCACACTTTGACAAGAAAATGTCATATACTTTGTTTATTAAAAAAAAGTGTTGGAAACTTTGATTTTTTTACAAAATGCTTGTAAATGAAAAAAAACTAGAATTCTTAATATCATGGGAATTTTCGTCATTTTGTACAAATACACACATTTTACAAACAACAAATATCAATTTTTTTATGAAAATTTGAACATTTGGGTGTTGCCGAAGACTTCGGAAGCTCCGGCAACGGCCACGGCGACCCTCCAGGCAGCGACGAGGAGGTCGAGGCCGGCCAGCGAAGTCGGTCAGAGGTCGAAGACGAGGCCAGCGAAAGTTGAGCCATGATTGATCGGAAAAACACCTAAAATCCTCACAATGATATTATTTTGAAAATTTGAAGTATAATCAATAGCACTTTCGTCTTTTTACATAAAATATTAACATATTTCATTCAAAATTCTAACGGTAGGTGATAACTGTCAATTTCCGATCGCTGGATGTAACTAGATGTTCACTTTTGAATATAGGTGTAGTTATGTGTCTTGTAGCCTAATTTGGGTGTGGATATCTATAATTTTCCCTATACTTAATGATGATAAATTATAAATCAAGTATGATACCGTAAAGTGTTATTTCCCTCTATACAAATATTATAATTTACAAAAAAAAAATTGAGTACATTAAAATTTACAATGTTGCTTTTTTTAAGGTAAAAGCGAATTTTATTAATTAAATAACAACTAACCCAACATCAAGTCGGACAGCTGAAGCTACAGTTGGTGGGACATACCCCACACCATAGTCTCATCTACTGTTAGTTAAAGCAAACATGATCAATTCGTGAGCCATTTACAAGCAAAACAAAGAACACATGTTCCGATAATGGGTAGTACGCAACAACATCCACTAATGATTCCTCCAAAGTTGTTCAGCTCGGCCCGTTTAGCATCATGTAGAACCGCGACCTACAACTCATACAGATGGAAAACCCCTGTGATCTTGCTGCAGAGTGTTTTACACAGGCATCCATGATAACCCTAGAGACCAATCGACTCGAATCAGTTAGTTTCATGCATAGCCACATCCTCCAACTCATACGGATGGAGAAACCCCATGATCTTGTTGCATACGCCTTAAATCAGCTTCATCGATCAACCCAGCGATCAATATGGGCATCGCGAAATTCAAATTCTCCCAACTCATTGGGTTAATTGGATCAACCCATCGACATCAGGGACCTCCCGTTTCCTTCCAATACCGATCCCAATAGAACACCCAAGTGATGTATTAAATCTTAAGAAAGCTGAGGCCCCTTAGTTCAATATGCTTGCATGAGCCTGCCCACGACGCCAGATAACTCTAGTTCCCTCCCAGTACCGACCTACCAACCGACTAAAACCGCCGGTTCCCACGTATTGAAGCTTAAGCAAGCCGATGCCCCTTAATTCGGTATGCTTGCATGAGTCTGCCGACTGACGCCATATAACCCCAGTTCCCTTCCAATACCGATCTACCGTCCCAACCCAAGCTCGCCCCATCTGCAATTTCGTCCTTAACTCCAGCCTCAACCCGGAACCGTCGACCCCACTGCCCTCGACCCCGTTCATGTCATCCCCTTAGATCTACCTCCTACACCGCCAGCTGTCGTCGCAGCTACCACCACAAGACCCGTAACCTTTGTCGTACTAGAAGCTCTCACAAGCAGAGTCGTGACGCCGTGAGACATCGTCAATTTTCGACGAACAAATTTTTGGAAATATATTATCTTACTGGATTATGTTAATTTTCTTACGGGATAATTCCATATGGATACCCCTAGATATGTCACATTATCACATGACTATACCTAAAAAAATTCGTGTCAGGGTAAATACCCAAGAATTTTATTTTTGTCACCGTTACTTATTCTGTCCATTTCTGTTAGATTTTAACAATATTTTCAATGTATGAAAAAACTAAAATACCCTTCAGAGACAAACTAATTTTTAAAAAAATTAAATAAAATGACATTAATGCCCATAACTATTCATTTAATTTTCAAAAAATTATCCCTCCTAAAAACTCCCCAAACAGCAGCAGCAACAACAACAACAATGGACAATCTTTACCTCTATTTCTCCAAGCACAACCTCTGACCCCAAAACCCAACCTAAGATCTGATCAGACCAACCCTTACCCGACCACCTTCGTCCAGGCCGACGCCTCCATCTTGAAGCATGTCGTCCATATGCTCACGGGATCGCCTGAGAACGCCAAGCACCACCACCGTGAATGAGACCCACCTACAACCACTTTCTCTCCCACAAAAATGACGCCAAAATGTCCAGTAAATAGCTTCACACCATACCACAGTCAATGTAAACACTTGAGTCCACCTTTATTCATTGACTCACTCTCTTTCAACAGCAAAATATATAATTTTAAAATGTCTTTACGCAAAGATTGGCTAAAAGCCAAATTGGTTCTGTTTGATAATACCAATTAGTCATAATTCCAGAAACAATACAAAGAAAGTGCACAATTGAGAAGAACATAGAAAATAAAATGGGGAAATATGCATTCCTCAATTCATGAAAATTGCATAATTGGGCAAAATCTCATAATTACATATCAATGGGCAAAACCTCATTTCAGAATCAATCCTCCAAGTTTTAAAAAAAAATTCTCAATCCTCCAGGTTTAAAAAGTTAAGGGATAATGACAGTTGGCTACAGCCAACTATGTCGCGTTTCAAATTTAATACCCAACTTACAAATTTTCATTTGGGATACCCAAAGATTAAATAAGCGACACTTAGCCCAACGGCTGTTAAATCTAACTGAATTGATCTGTCAAAAAGTCTAAAATGCCCTCAATAATTTTGGTCTATTAAACTGGTCTGATTGGTTCAATTGGTATGATTATGAAATGACTATTTTACCTCTAATTGAATACCCAATTTAACTATAAATTGAGGGCAAAATTGACTTTTCACTTATACAAATAATAATTATAATTTATTAATATTTAAATATATATAATAATATTATTAATTATATATTATCATTAATCATATTATTAAGCCTTAATTAAACATAATTAACCCTAATCTACTTCTAACCCTAATCTGTCGCCACTCCACTCTCCTCCTCCGCCACTTCGGCCGCCACTCCTCCGCGACTCCGGACGGCGATGAAGAAGTGCGAGCTCCCCGCGACTCCAACCGGCGAGGGTGAGATTGGACTGAGAGATTCGCAATTGCTCCATCGCGAACCTCCCCGCGACTCTGACCAGCGAGGTGAGGACCTCGCTCTGTCGCGACCTCCTCCATCGAGTCATGGAGTGGCGAGCCACGAGGAAGTTGGCGTCGCAGTCCCAGCACAAGGCCAACTGGTCCGACTCGCAGTAGGTCCTCGCCGGAGAGGAGCGGACTACCAGATCTGGGCGACCTCCAGGCGGAATCGACGAGTCACAGAACGGAGGTGACCTCAAGACCTCCAGGCTCTTCACCTCCAAACCTCCAGACCTCGAATCGGAATCGGAATCGACGAGCCCGATTCGGACAGCCGGCGACTCTTCACCTCCGTTCTGTGGCTCTTCACCTCCGTTCGCGAGCACGGCGGAGGAAGTTGGTCCCTCCCTTCTCGTGGAGGAAGATGTGGCTCTTCACCTCTGGAGTCGTGGAGGAGTCGCGGAGGAGTGGCGGAGGAGTGGTGGCCGGAGTCGCGGAGGAGTGGTGGAGGAGGAGAGTGGAGTGGCGGCAGTTTAGGGTTAGAAGTAGATTAGGGTTAATTATGTTTAATTAGGTTTAGATTTAATTAGGTTTAGGTTTAATTAATGATGATTAATAATATAATTGCCCTCAACTAATTAATTAAATTGAGTATTCAATCAGGGGCAAAATAGTCATTTCATATTTATATTAATTGAACCAATAACTGGTTTAACAGACCAAAACCATTGAGGGCATTTTAGACTTTTTGACAGACCAAATCAGTTAGATTTACCAGAAGTTGGGCTATGTGTCGTTTATTTAAACTTGAGGTATGTTATTCGAAAAACTGGAAGTTGGGGTATTAAATTTGAAACGCGACATAGTTGGCTGTAGCCAACTGTCATTATCCCAAAAGTTAACACTTAGTCAAAATTTTGTTAAACCTAACGAATGTGTTTGTACAAAGTCCAAAATACCCTTAATGTATAATTTGGAATATTATATAGTTATTCAGATCATTATGAAATAACCATTTTACCCCTAATTGAATAATAAACTTAAATGATACATTGAGGGCAAGATGGTCTTTACAAGTAAACAAATAAAATAATTTATTTATTTAAATAACTTATGAAATACCAATGATACCCCTCAAACCCTACTTATACTCTCTCTAACTCAAGCCTAATGAGTCTCATAGACGTGTCTCGCTTCCATCTCAACACAAACTCTTCTTCTCCATCTTCATCCAGTCTCCTCCTCGCCGTCGCGCCTACCCGCTGGTCGTCTTCACCTGTGGTCGCCGCTGCAACTCCTCGTCTTCGCCGCTGCAGGTCCTCCTCGCCGCTGGTCGCCACTGCAGGTCCTCCTCGCCACTGGTCGCCGCTGCAGGTCATCTTCGCCGTTGTAGGTCTTCGTCGATGCGGTCATGTACGCCACCGTGGGAGCTCTTTCTATTTCTGGGTTTTGGTGGTGGTGATTGTGGGTGTGGGTTCGATGGTAGTGATTGTGGGTGTGGGTTCGGTGGCGGTTCGTCGACAGGTCTCTTCACCAGCGGTGGCAGTTCGTCGACGGGTCACACACGAATCGACGGCCACGAGGCATTGACTACTCACCCCAGTGGCAGTTCGTCTTCCTCCACGGTCCCGACCCTCTAATCCTTCACCACCAGGCCAACCCTCGCATCTAATAGATAGTTCATCTGAAACGGGGCCAGACAGTTTTTTTTATTGATTATGTATCTTAAAATTGTAGTTATGTATTTTATTTGTAATAATTTGAATTTCATATCTGCAATTTTTTGACATTTTGAAATCTGTCCAAATTAAGCCATAAAGAGAGGGGAGAGTGAGAGGCAAGATGTGACTCTATTGATGAAGTAGAGAGAGAGAGAGAGAGAGAGAGAGAGATGAGAGGTTGAAGAAGGAGGCATTCTAGTAATTTCACTTGCATTTATTTTTATTTTGTTCTTTGAAAATACCAATTTACCCTTGAGCCTAAGGTAAGTTTGTTATGCAAATGAGGGGTACAATGGTATTTTTACATTTATAAAATAATTATACTCTACATAAATTATAACATGGGAATTTTGGGTATTAAAAAAGATATGAACAGTATTGATGTTAGATTTAACTTAATTTGGACTAAAGTGTTAACGTTTTAAACTTGGGGGACCGAGAAATTTTTTTTCAAATTTGGGGTACCAATTCTAAAATAAGGTTTCGGCGGGTGTACTGATCTGTAATTACCCCTTACTTATTTTCCTCTCAAAATCGCCAGTTTGGGGAAATCCATAATGCTCGGCAACAAGACCTGCGCGGCGCCGCCGCCAGAGGAGAGGGTCTTGATGAAGAAGCTGCTCTTGAAGTGGTGCGCGTGGTTGCGCCGCTCGTAAAGCTTGAAAGCTTTGCCTCCTCTACGCCGCCCTGATCGGCGGGATCGAGCTCCGGAACGGCGGTTCCGGCACGGTGGCTCTAGGGGCAAGGCACGATGATGGTGTCTGGCGGGTCAGAGGTTGTGTTTGGAGAAATAGAGGTAAAGATGGTCCATTGTTGTTGCTGTTTGGGGAGTTTTTAGGAGGTTTTTTTATAAAAATTAAATAAATAGTTAAGGACATTAATATTATTTTATTCACTATTTAAAAAATCAGTTTGTCTTTTGAGAGTTTTTTAGTTTTTTCATACGTTTAAAATGTTAAAAATTAATAGAAATTGATGGACGGAACGAGTAACGATGACAAAAATAAAATTATTGAGTATGCACCATGACAATAAATATTAGTGTTAATTACAATTTGCCCATGCTACACTGGCGCGTTTTACAGTTTGCCCCAGCTATATTAAAAAGTTCAAATTAAGATACGCTAAATCATTATTTTTACAAAATTAACGATTCTGTCCAAAATCTAACATAATATTCTTTTTTTAATTTAAAAAGTCGAAAGTACCCTCTATTGACCATCAAATTTTCAAAGGATGCCATTATCTCATTAATTTTTTTCTCTCTCCAAAGTTAAACCAAAATATGAAATCAATCATTTTGTTCTTGTTTTCCCTATTAATTTCAGCCAAATGAGTTTCTATAAATTTTCAAATTAAATCTCAAATCTCCTACAAACAATTGATAACCCAAAATATTGAATTTAAAACAAACCTAAACTTGAATCTAAAACAAATCTAAACTTGGGGAGAATCAACTCTCGATTCGGGATTCCGCCACTGGCCGAGCGAAGAGGACAGGAAGTCCCCGGAGGCACCGTTGGGCTTGGAAATGATGGTGAAGAGTCCTCCGTCAGCGAGGAGAGGGTTCGTGGGGCCGCCGACACGGATGGGTCGTTGTCGCCGGACATTTTTGCGAAGGTCCTCACTCGGGGTCTTGTCGATGAGGTGAGACTCGAGCACCAGACCGCACTCGGAGCACACGGTGTCGCCGACGGAGTGGTCTAACACCACATTTGTGTGCTTCTTACAGTCGGAGCAATACGCATAAGACATGCTTACAACGCCGATTCGTTCTCTTCTGGTTCTGCTCGGCGACAGTGGAGATGGAATAATGATGGCGGCGACCTGGGAGTGGGGGTTTCCGTAAAGGCGGATCTGCAAATTGAGGCATGTTTCAGATTCAACGCTACAGTTGGAGCCACAAAGAAGAGGAAGGAGTTACAGTAATACGGGCATTTTTTGTCTTTTTAAAAAAAATTTTGGTTTTCCGTCCAAATTTAACCCCGAAACGGACGGAATCGTTAATTTTGTAAAAATAATGATTCTAGCGTATCTTAATTTGAACTTTTTAATATATCTGGAGCAAACGGTAAAACACGCCAGTGTAGTATGAACAAACTCTAATTAACCCTAAATATTATAAGTTTAGTCATGTGACAATATAACATATCCAAAGATATCCATATAGAATTATCCTTTTTTTTTACCGATCTAAATCGAGAATCTTATATAATTCATTAATTCATCAAATATCAAATTTAGGGAAGTTCTGTCATAAATAGGACAATAGTATCATTTTGAAATTTGAAACTAAATAAGTTAAGAAAATACGGAAAAATTAGGACAAAAATCCCGCAAGACACGCTCTCCTTAAATGTCACGAAAAACTATCCGGAAACAGAAAATTAACTACTACGCCAACTTTTACAGTGGTACACAAGTGTACCTCCACCGCCTCTAACAAGTCCATCAGTTACAAGCATCGAACGGTCAGAAATTAAAGTGGTATGTAGGGTCTACGGTGGACCCAACCGCACACAAGTGTTTTATATGTACAGTGTAAGCAAAGCAAAGATGAGGAGGGTGACCAGACGTGGTAGAGAGAGAAAGCAGAGGAGAGAGAAACTTAAATAAAGTTTGAATTATAGCCCAATTTTCCCAGTTCGTCTTCGTCAAAACATCTCTGGAAATCCCTTATCTTTGATACCCAGATCTTATTTTCTCGAGAAAATTTCAATTTTTTCCCGGAAAATTTGGTCTCTCCTTTCCCCTGTTCCTGCCCTGCCCAATTCAGAACCAACAACTCCTTCTCTTCTTGGCCTCTCGGTTTCTATAATGTTACGATTCTTCTAGTTATTAGAAACGGGTCCTGAATTTTCTCCAGTTTTACGGGAAAATTCATATACTTTATACCTGGAAATCCTCTGTTCTCGCGATCCAATCATGGGTCGAGTGAAGGATCTGATCCGATTCAACGTCGGAGGAAGAATCTTCGAGTCGACCTCCACGACCCTCGCCGTCGCCGGCCGCGAATCCTTCTTTGGGGCGCTTTTCGACGAGAATTGGAACTTCCGACCCCAAGATTCCGGCGAATACTTCATCGACCGGAACCCGGATTGCTTCGCGGTACTCCTCGATCTCCTCCGGACCGGCGAGCTCCACGTTCCCGCCAACATCCCGTTGAAGCTTCTCTACCGGGAGGCCCAATTCTATGGTCTTCTCGACCACGTCCGGTCCGGGAAATGGGGCCAATTTGACGGAAACCGGCTCAGGCTCTCCGGTTCGGTGACCGGCCAAGCTCCTGGGGACGGGACCGCCATTCGAGCCGGGCCGGACGGCGGCTGCTGCGTGGCCCACGGGAGCATGGTTCATGTGTACGACTGGATGCTGGAGGAACACCACCCGATCAACCTCGATTACCAGAGGGTCAACGATGTTGGCTGGGTTGACCGGCGAAATGTGGCGGTCAGCGCCTGCGAGCGGCTCGGCCGCCCGGAAGACGGCGGTCTAGGACTGTTCAACGCCTCAACCGGCGAATTGAGGTACAAGTTTCAGGTGAGCCACAACAATCAGCCAAAAAGCTACACTGCCGGAGCTTTAACCTTCAGCTCCGATCATAAAATCTTCTCTAGCTGTAAGGGAAGAAGCAATGAGTATGGTGTTGGTGTTTGGGACCAAATCACCGGAACCCAAATCGATTTCTTCTACGAATCTCCGGGATGGTCCCTCGGAGAGGCCGACAAGGTCCAGTGGCTAGACCAGAGAAACTGCCTCCTCGTCGCAACCTTATTTCCCAGAAAAGACAACTGTTACATCAGCTTGCTGGATTTCAGAGACAAGAACATGGTATGGTGTTGGTCCGACGTGGGAGCTCCTGTGACAGTCGACGAGAAGAGGGTACGCGATGCCATAGCGATGGAGGAGAGCAACTCAATCTGCGTGGTCAATGAATACGAGGATCTGGGATTCATGGACATTAGGAGAAATGCAGGCAGTGTCCGGTGGAGCTCGAGAAGTAAGCTGATGAAGGGAAAGATGCCGGACGAGCCATGTTATCCCAAACTGGCCGTTCAGGACGGTCAATTATTCTCATCCATGAACGACTCCATATCCGTGTTCTCCGGTCCAGACTGGGTTCTAACATCCCGGCTGAGAAGAAGCTATGGCGGCTCGATATGCGATTTCTCCATAGGAGGGGATAGGCTCTTCGCCCTCCACAGCGAGGAGAATGTGTTCGATGTCTGGGAGACGCCAACCCCACCGATTATCTGAAAACGAGGTTCCCATGTTCTTCATTTCATTTGGGTGTCTTCAAGTTTCTGTTTTTAGTGTCTTTCATGACCTGTAGGAGTTGATTTATATGATATATACAGGTTAGAGCTCACAAATAGGCATACAAATGTTTAGTGATGTTTGTGTGTGACTGACTGTGTACAGCTTTTGCTCATTACTACAACAGAGAAATGAAAATTGATTGCTTTTCTATTACCTGTATGGTTTTATAAATCTATATTAACCAGTGTTCCGAAAATTCCCGCGATTTACCCCCGATTAGTCTACTAATTCGATCAACACCTATTTTTCTCCAATTAATCCACTGATGTCCTCTCTGCCCGACTAACGCCTATTTTTTTAGAACACTGCTACGAAAACCCTAACTTGCAGAAACTAGGCAAAAAAGCTCTATTTCTCTTTTACTACTTTTGACCTTAGCGTCAAGGCTTTGGCATATATGCTTATCTTCCCATATACTGTGTTATCTCCTAGGTTGCATAAATGGTATACAAAGTTCAAAAATAGTACTCAAAACGGTTTCAGTATTCAATACTCATGGCATCAGTATATTTCAGTTTTCGTATCCAAAGTATACTCAAAACTGAACACTGCTATGGAATAAGCAAAAACTCCACAAAATGAATAATTCTGGAAATTGTTATGAATATAAAATCTGAACAAAATCAATATTTTGGGTGACATTTCCCAATATTGCAGTAAAGATCCAAATATCTGTGAGGTCAAAAGGCAATTTGCATGTGAGCAGTTGCTCCTACTACATAAGAACTAGTTCTATAACCATAAAGTGTTTTGGAAGTTGCTTTAAGTTTGGAACCAGTCTGGTTTTTTGAGTTGTGTGTAACATGTTTTGAATCTCTTTCTTATGGTGCACCAAATCAGAGCCTAATGATCAACAAATATTGTCCCCTAGCTTCACTCTCTCACTGTTCATGAACCCTAGACCCCACCATCATTTCTATGCTCTTTGTGAATTCTTTAGTCTGTGTTTCAGTTTCAAACTTATAATACTAACCTAACACCACTTCCCTTGTTTTCTGATGAATATTCAATCACAAAACTATGGTTTAGTGTCAAAATCCCCAAGTTGGGACAAATCCCAATTCAATGGAACCTTATTTTAAGCAAACTATAAAACTCATTAGGGTTGACTCGTTCTCTCTCTCTTTCTCCCCCCCCCCCCCCCCCCCCCCCCCCCAAAAGATAATGCTTAAATAATTGCTAGAGCAAAACAACCTGTCTATGGTTAGGTATACAAGTCCTTTTGGTTAAGCTAAAATATTAAAGACGAGAAATCATGGCTGTCACAACTATCCTAGGTTGTTCCGACAAACATAATGCTAGCGAGATCATAATCTCTGCCTAACCTGTTCTATTCAAGTGTAAATAAACAGAATAAGTTTAATATGCAAGTGGTTTTCTTTATAGGCCTACAAAGAATCAGAATCCAAGTTCAGCATCAATATTGTATAAACATTAAACAACATTCATTCACATTTAAGATAAACCAGACAAGTCAAAGCAATAATTTCATAAGCAAGCAAAAATATCAGCATCATAAGCAAGATAAAGAGCGTAAAGGCTTCAAGGAAGCTTCCTCTCAATATAACTATGTAGTTGTTATTATATGGGAAAAGGAACAGGTAAGAAAGAGTCAAAAGCATTGTACCTCATAAAAAGAATCAAGCAAAATGAGGCATCACTTTTTTGAGGAAAGTAATTGGTAGAGATTCTTAGGGGCAAGTTGATCAAAGGCAATATAGTCTTCTTCCTTGATGTAAACATGGCACAACGCCGGTATCGTTTTCATTAAGCGCCAATTATATGTAGCCTCGTTCAGATACTGTTGAATGCATTACAAGGCAGTAACTTAAAAGAGAACAACTGAACAAGTTGTTCGGTTGGACAGTTTGGAATCACATCTAAATGTGATAATAAATTTTTAGAATAGCATTTGAAATCAATTTCTTGCTCTTGGTCACCATTATTATGGTGTATTTATTTATTACTGGTATTAGAAATATAATTGACACATTTTTTGGGTTATGTCCTTCTGGACTGTTTGTTAGTTATGACTAGACTAAGAACATATCTATTCAAATAAATGGTAAAGCTAAACAAAGAGTTCAGGGCAAAATCACTTGTCTCTAGGACCAGAATTTCAGAAAAAATTGTTGAAGAACTCAATGTACGCGAAAGGAACCAAGAACGCTTACCTTCCCTCAATTCTCTCACAGAGACTTGTGAGTTGTCCAAAAGTTGTAGCTTGGAATCCCTGGAGATATATGATGAGGGATATGAACATTGATATCATGGCAGAAGATCTCAATCCTGTTTAAAAGTAAAAAAAAAGAACGAACAAGCAGTTAAAAACAATATATCCATTCACCCTTTATCTTCTCAGACCTAACTCATATTAAAAACAATGCAAAGCAGTAGTTTCACTAATTTATTGCGTTCCCATAAAAACAGTGTATACCTTACTAAGTAAAATGAGTGTTCTACTTTTCTAACTTGGATGTCCTAAAACATGTCCACTTCCCTTCTTAGAAATTTAGTCGTGCATGAGATGCCTCTAATATCCTTCCTACTAACAGTTAACTGTTAAATATACTCATTCTTAATTTTTACAGAAAGACGTGACATTCCTCCTTAATTTAGGGACAGAGGGAGTGAGACAGTATTATTGAATAGGCTATACATACGCAAACTTATTCAAAATATAATTGCTGAAAATTATCAGCTCCTATGCACCACGAGCGGGAGCATCACATACTTATTTGGGATCTGTAGACCAAAACTATATCTATGAACCGGTGGTTTATGTACATCCAGGGCTGAACTGGCATACGCATATTATTATTAAAGCATTGAGCTAAACAATGTCAGCGGTCCAATTCAAAGTTGTTATTTTCCCATTTTGGGCTTGTGAATTTTGGTCAGTACCAAGCATATCAACATTCTATATACATTCAAAGTCAATGTCGAGAAATGATTTCCATACTCCATAGCTAATCTTTGGCATTTTTGACAATAAGACTGGATTTCTAATCCACTCGTATCTTTTATCTCTGTTGACCAAAGTTCTTTACATCAATGTGAACAAGCTATAAGTTCTAGCAAGCAACCAATTGGTTTCATCCTTTAGCTTTTCCCCAAATAGTCTTCGACTCTTGAATGACAAAGCTCTAGGTCTAACTAGGTGACAAACAACAACAGTCAACAGCTCAATCCCCAAACTCACAGTTCTAAAAGCCAAACTGCAAAATGTAATCTAGACCGAGTAATGCAAACAACTCCAACTATCAGATTCACCAAATAAACACAACCCAGAATCAAAATTCTCAGAGCAGGAGCAAACACGCAAATGGTTCAATCCAGTTCAGCATCGTCCTAGAATTCCCGTTGAAAATGGTGAACTAAAAAATGTAATCGAGACCCTGTAATGTAAACAATTCTAATAATCAGATTAGCCGACTAAACACAACCCAAAATATAAAAAATGTGCTAAACCGATCAAATCTAGTTTCTCAGAGATGAAGCATAACACAAATGGTTCGATTCAGTTCAGTATAGTTCTAGAACTCACTGTTCTAAAAGCTGAACTAAAAAATGTAATCGAAACCCAGTAATGCAATCAACTCTAACAGTCGGATTCGCCAAAAAAGCACAACCCAGAATCAACATTTGCACTAAACGGATCAAATCTAGCTCCTCAAAGCTGAAGCAAAAAAACAAATGGTTTGACTAGAACTCCAGTTATAAGATCTTATCGAGACCCAGTAATGTAAACAACTACAACAAGCAGATTCGCCATATACACACAACCCAGGATCAAAATTTGCGCAAACCGGATCAAATCGAAACATTTACACGATTCAGTTCAGTTCAGCTCTACACCTGGAGAACAACAAATCGAAGTATACATACCAGGAGAGCATTGAGCTGCAACTCCATGATCATGTCCTTTGATTGAGACCGATCTCTTCTCCGCGAAGCTTATTTTTTTTATCCTTGGTAAATTTTAGGGTCCAGAAAATATATGTTTGGGATAATTCAATCAGGTCACTAAAAGAATTTGTATCATCACATCACCACTTTTAAAATTTAATTTGCGAGGTTGTTAAAACATGTTTTTGTCTCACTCTGTTAACAGAAATTCTGAAATGATCAAAATATTATCGTAATCAATAATTAAATCAACGGTTTGGTTAACTTGAGGATCAAATTTCTGCCAAATCGGTATGGTTCGCCTGGTTTGAAGGTTTGTCTTCAACCGTCAGCTCCGGTGACGTCTACAAGAGGTGAACGGAGTGTCTTGAACTCATTCAAGGCTTCTGATGGTGCTCGAGACGGCGAGACATCGAAGGACTGAGATGAAACCAATACAGAACGAGGAGACCAAACTTCAAACCAGGCGAACCAGACTGGTTTGTCAGAAACTTGATTCTCAAGCCGGCCAAACCATAAATCGAGATAAATCGCAGGTTCAATTATTAATTGCAATGATATTTTGATAATTTCACAATTTTTTAAAACTAAAAACAAAAATAATCAACAGAGTGAGACAAAAAACATGTATTTGTGACCTTATAAATTAAATTTAAAAAATGGTAATATTTACGAGAATATAAATTTTTTGTCACCTATATAAAATTACCCTAGTATATTTTTAGTATAAATAATCACCGTTTAGTTATGACCGAAGATTAAGAGACATAAACTCATAGTAGCAAGTAGCATTAAGTGTGTAATTATTATAAAGCCCTCAATTTGTTGCGCGCTTATAGGGTAAATTGGTAAAACACCACCAAATTCCCTCCCGCCATATCTCGCTCACTCTCGTTCTTCTTATTTTCCTCTACTTTATGAGAAAGCTTTCAGTTTTTTCGGAAAACTCCATCTTCGACCTCTTCCTTATGAATCTTTTCAGAGAGTTAACCATAATCACATTTTTCATAAAATTTCGTGCGCCCAATATTGTGTTCAAGACTTTTTTTCCTACTTCCCCAATAGATATTTTAATCTAGGGTTTTGTAGCCACCGACCCAGATTGTATGTAAATTGTAATTCGTTAGTATTGTTGATTTTTTTTAACATTTGTATAAATCGAATTGGTAGCATATTGGTTGTTTTGAATTTTGATGTGGTGTGTATGTTACGTTTAGTTGCGAGGTACATGACTTGGTAGCATTTCAAATTTCCCCCAATTACATTGAGTTTGTTCATGCTTAAGCTAGAGTTTTATCTATTCTATGCTATGTGTTTCAAGCTTCACGAGTCTGCTTAATATCTTAAGATTATAGTAGTGGTACTTTGATGTGCTGAAATGGAGACATGGGTTAATAATTTTTAGGTTTAGTTATTACCCGTAACATTCTCAAACCTTGGCCTTTCTTAGTACTAACTGAAGTCAATGTTGTCGTGGATGATTACAATGTTCCCTTGTAGTATTCAAGATGATAGTAGTGCCCATAATGGTTATTGCGTATAGTGATATCAGTAAAGGATAGTGTTACCGGGACTTGGAGAGAGGGTGAGTAGTTTGATTTTAGGCATTATAAACATGAATGTCGTTAATGGTTGCATCACTTTGCACTGTGGTCTGTCATGCGAGTGTTCCTAACCTGTGTTCTTAAAATTTTTCCATTATACAGCTGCTCGAGAGGTCTTACTTTGGATCCGATCAAGTATGAGGCGTGAAATTCTCAGTAGCAGATCTCACTGGTAAGCTCATTTGTAATTGTTGAGAACAGACACAAAAAATAATTTGAAAAAAAGGGTTGTATATGAATAGTAGGGCCACACCTAACTATATGACCCATTTTACAGTAACCAAATATTTCTACTATTTAAGTAAATCAATGTGTATATTATTTTTGGATAATATTTTGATAATTTCTTGGATGAAATAACAGTCGCAAAAGCTGAAAATTAGATATACCAGATTATTCTTCACATATTTTTCTATAATTTACAAGGTTTTTGAAGTCATATTGTGTGTGATTATTATATTTCCATCTAAAACTAGATTGGTTACCTATTTCTTGAACTGCAGAGAATCTAACCGAATACAGCTAGGCCCTTATAGAGTCAATGGTTAATATCATTGCTAGTCTCAAATAGTGAACATTTACTAATTTTAGCGCCAAGGGTAGGGAGGAAAGGGAATTGGTGGATGGGAATTGGAAGTCATTGTGGGGGTTTGAAACGGAACATTGCATTTTTGTCTCTCATTTCCTCCTCGAGGAGCTTAGTTTGTAACAACATTCGAATTCTAGTAGGAGAGAGAAATTCTCTCTCCCTCTTTCTCTGCAGCTGCCAAACATCTTGACCGCCAGGAAAGGGTGGAGGCTCCAACTATGATGTTCGTGATAGCTGAGAGGGAAGAGGTCAATCATATCCCTGGAGAATTGGAGATCCCCAAAGACCACCCATGTCCCATAGAATTGAAGAGCCCTACAGAATTCCCTAGTCCCAGCAAGTATCTTACCCCAAAAGACCATGGCACCCCTAGATATTACGATGACATCACCCCTAGCCCCAGAGTATATCTTACCCCCAAAAGCAGCTACACCCCTAACATTTCTCAACAATTTGATGATGCAATCCCAGGAGGAGCTGAAAAATTGAAGTGGATGATGATGATGATGATGATGATGATGATGACGATGATACTGAGAATGATGAAATATCAGGAGAGGATGATGATGATGAGAATGATGACGAGAATAATGAAACCGGGGAAGGAGATGCAGATGCTAACCTAGTCGACAGTCTTTTACAAGAGGAAGAAGATCATGAGGTCGATGATTTACATGTCTCTAGAAAACGCCACAATTTGGACAACGAGCATGAAGCTTTCATGATAGAGATGAAGATGAGGAAGAAGAGAGCACTGCTGGAGTTCCGGTGTAAGGTGGAAGACGCGATCCTTGGAAACTACCTCCTCGGGAGCCCCTCTGAATCTAACGACCCCATACAAGTTGCTATGGAAAAAGAGAAGCTCCGAGAAATCACAATATGGGGGATACCATTGCTGCCTAGCAAGTCTCATCTGGGGAGTGACACGGTGCTTCTCAAGTTTCTCAAAGCCAGAGAGTTTAAGGTTGACGAAGCCTACGAGATGCTCCAAAAGACTGTAATATGGCGCAAGGAACTGAATGTGGAAGGTATTATGGAAGAGAAGCTCGAATCTGAGGAACTCCTACAAGTAGCTTATGTAAATAGCGTAGACAAAAAGGGTCATCCATTGTGCTACAACCTTTTTGGTCCTTTCAAAGACAGAGAAATGTACAAAATATTGTTTGGGACCGAAGAGAAGAAAGAAATGTACTTGAGATGGAGACTTCAATGCATGGAGAGGGCTATAGGAACCTGAGCTTCAAACCAGGAAACGCAGACTCCATTGTTTTGATTACTGATTTGGGAAATTCTCCTGGACCGGCCTTGAAAGATCTACGCACCCTCTGCAAGCATCTTATAGCCTTTTTCCAGGACTATTATCCCGAGTTCGTCTACAGAAACGTGCATACATAAATGATCATCTCTTCTTGTTTTAACTTAGGTGGTACATTTTCGAAATTGATTTATTTGCATTGGTGTTGTGTTGCAGTTGATTATAAATGTACCGTTTTGGTACTATGTGTTCCGTGCCATGCACTCCAAGTTTACAAACCAAGGATCAAAGAAAAGATTCATATTTGCCAGACCAGCCAAAGCCACAGACACACTTCTCAAGTAACAATAATGATTCATTAAGCTAACGTTGTGTGTTAAACCATTTCATAACTGCGTTGATTCGTTGATTTATTTTCATTTGGATTTGTCCAAATCAGGTACATTGGTGCAGAGAACCTCCCAACTCAACATGGAGGTCTGCAAAGACAGGCTGATCAAGAGTTCTCAAATGAAGACAAGGCTAAGCTTCTGGTGGCGAAACCAAACTCAATTGGCACAGTTGAAATTCCAGCATCAGAGGTATCTTAAGCTAATTGTTCATTAAATCTGGATTATATTTGAATGAGTGTCACCTAAACTCTACACCCGTTTGCGATATTCTAGTAAACAAAGTTACATTACTAACAATTATTCACATTAAAACTGTTTCATTTAAAAGCTCAAACTAATAGGTTAAACATATTTTTGATGTGAGTTTTCAATGAAATCCCTCTTATGTGCATACCATATTGAGGATCCAAATTGTGCGAGCCTGTACATATAAACAGTGGGTCTTTAACCTAAGATGGCATAAAAGGGTGTAAGGTGAAGACCCAAACTTGTTGTTAAACTAGTCTCTTGATTCATATGTTTTATAACTTGTTCATAGTTAGGATTTGATCTGAAAGATGATGGCAGAGAATAATGTGAAAGTCAAAACAGGGAGGGATGACAAAGCAGTGGGATGTAGCAGTGGTGGGATGGGAGGTGAGCTACAAGGAAGAGTTCATACCATTAGACGAGGGGTCGTACACAGTGCTGATCCAAAGCGACAAGAGATTGACAGCGAATGCAAGGAACTTTTTCCACATAAGAGAGCCCGGCAAGATTGCGCTCACCTTTCTAAACCTCACCAACAACAACAAGAAGGTTGTTTACAGAAACAAGTGCTTTCCCACACCTACCATTTGCCCCACTAACTAAGACTGTCACAATTCTTAGGTTTGACTTTTTTGCTTAATTTCCACTGCTTTTTGCTTCATCTTTGTTTTGTATTCGTATTCGACTTGTTTTTGTCAAATAAAACAATATCAATGAAGTTTTTCATCTTTCATCTTGTTGTTTGGCATGTGAGTGACCACGCATGCAAGAATTCAATTTATGTATTGCTATTTGTTCGCGCATCCTAATGGATATCAGAAGATTGTGGGTTCGAGTCCCACCGTGAACGGAGAAAAGACATGAGTCACCTGACCTTCTTAGTCTAGGTTAGATCAAAACTGAAAAACGAAATACCACTTCCGCACCATAGATTATGCAACACTACATGTGTTGTTTTAAAGCAAACCAAATATTTATTAATTAAATTACGAGAGGGAAAAATCTCCCCACTCGTAAATCGAGCATCGGCCGAGTAAAGTTTACAAGTAAACAGTAGAAGACATCCTACCTCTCTGGACACATTCAGGCAACTACGTCGAACGCACCGACCACCTAAGCTAAGCACACTAAACAAATAAAAATACGTCGGACACACCGACAACCGCTAAACAAACTAAATTAAACACGAAACACACAACCAATCTAAAAAACAAACAAATGCAACACTACAAGTGTTAATAGAAGGGGTAATTACAGATCAGTACACCCGTTGAAACCTCATTTCAGGATTAGTACCCCAAATTTGATTCTTTTTTCCTCGGTCCCCAAAGTTTAAAACGTTAGCACTTAAGTTCAATTTTGTTAAATTTATCATCCACATTTTTTAATGACAAAAATGCCCCTACTATAATTTGTAAAAGGTATAATTATCTTATAAATGTGAAATTATCATTTTATCCTTATTTGCATAACAAAGGTTCAAGGATAAATTAGTAATTTCAAAAAACAATCATAAAAACTGATATAAAAAAAATTATAAGACTAAAAAATTAAAAAAATACTTAATCACAATACTATTTTACCCTTCCTTTAACCTCTCTCCATCTATGTCTATCTCAGACTTTCCCCATTCTTCTTTTTTGTTTCCATTTTGTTCATAATCTTCAACCAAACAATTAGATAAATCAAACAAAATATTAACAAATCCCCAAATGATATTCATCATTAATTTTTACAATTGAATTATTTGAAGAAATAATATTTCATTGATTTTGGAGAAGAAAATGGAGGCTCTGATTGGCTAATCGGAGCCAACCGGTCACGATCCATCTGGACCCGGCCGGGAAGAGACGCCGACGTCGTTAGAGATATGGTCGTTGTCGGAAAGGGTCGCCGTCTGGTTTAAATATGGACCATCGTCGAAACTCGTCGGGCCTCTAATTATTCCTCCTCCCGTCGTCGCTCTGGTTCTTCGCTCAGATCTGCAGGAAATGGTGTGGGCGTGTCGCTCTCCCCGGAACAGGTCGCGTCGCTCACGCCAGAAGTGACGGAGCTTGTGGTGGAGGACGCCCCAGAGAGTACGACCGCCGGTGAAGGGACGAACTGCCGCCAAGGAGATCGAAGCCCGCACGGCCGCCGGTGAAGAGACGAACCGTCGCTCTCGCTTCCGGGCGATGTCGAGTATACTCTGATTTTGCCAACTGTGGTGAGGGCTGGAAGTGTTGTGGTGGAGGCTGTAAGTGGTATGAGGATTAGGTTAGAGAGAGTGTAGGGTAGTGTGTAATTATGGTTAAAAGGGAGGGTAGAATTGGAATTTCAATAGATAATTTTAAAAGTTTTGATTCTTTATTTGATTACTTGCAAAGACCATTTTGCCCTCAATCTATTAGTTAAATTGATTATTCAATTAAGGGCAAAAGAATAAATTTATCATTACGCCAAAGATTATATAAGATTGACAATTATATACCAGGGGTATTATAGACTTTTTACAAAGTACATCAGTTAAATCTAACAGAATTTGACTTAAGTTTAACGTACTGAAACCTGAGGGACCAAGGAAAAAAGAATCAAACTTGGAATACCAATCCTGGAATGAGGTTTCAGCGGGTGTACTGATCTGTAATTACCACATAATAGAAAGCAAAATCACATAATTTATTTTCACACGAGATGATATTTAAGAACATTTAAAGGATTAAGAAGATGTGACTTTCATGAGTACTCTAGCCTTTAGAACAAAACGCGACAAAGTTTATTTTATTTCATCCTATTACTCGTTGAACTCTTTATTAGAGAGGAGTGTATATAATAAAAGTGAGGAATGTAACTTATGAAAATTAGAGGAGTGTAAAGAAGACTGCGAGGTCATGCAAATACACATGTTATATAAGAAGCTTATTACAGTACATTTTCCTGAACAACTCTAGCTCTTAAGCTTAACTGGTGGGTGAGTATTGAACATTGCCTCTTCTTTTATTTGAGCGATGTGTTGTCAAATTTATTACTTCACAATATCACGGGCATTGAGTGTACGTGTATTTTGTAAGTAATGTTCAATGTAGTGTTTTTATTTTGGAAGTATCCTTTGCATATTATAATTTAGAGATAATTACAATTTCAATTATAACTCATTCACATTTTGATACCCTAACTATTTTTTCTTTTTGTTTTAATATTCTAAAAATCGGTTTGGGACATCTATGCTAATTTTATTAACAAAACCTTAAATAATTAAAATACGCATCAATGTCATTCAAAATTTTAAAAGTATGTCCTTAATACATTTTTCACTCTCTTTCTCCTTCTCTCCTTCTCACGGTAGAGTGTGAGAAGTTGAAGAATGAGAGACCGAACCCACATCGCCAGCGACCGAACTGAACCCACTTTACCGGAGACCGAATCGAACTGAATGCACCTCACCTTTGATTTGTGATCGACCTCTACAAAAAAACCTAATTGATCTATAGTAGAGAGTCGTCGGCGACCGAATCGAACCCATTCGCCTTTGATTTGTAACTAAAATCCACAAAAACCCTAGTGGGTCTATAGAAGAGAGTCGATGGCGACCAAACCCACCTTGTCGGCGGTAACGACTTGTTCTCGTAAATCGATAATTCTACTCTTCGGATTTGATTTCCATTACGTCGTGAATCATTTCGCCCCCAACGTTGGCTGTCTTGCCGCCTTGTCAAACGCAAACGCCGCCAAGCTCTGTCGTCGTGAGCTTGACAGAGAAGAACCACTATATTTGTTTCATATTTGAGTTTGTTTTTGTGTTTTTCCAGCCATAAGGTAGTTTAGATAGTTTAGGTGGCACATGTACCCATGTGACTATTTTTTGCCGTTAGTTATAACGGAATGCTAACTGTCCCAAAATGATACTAAAAAGAGAAAAATAGTTAGGGTAATGATGTGGTCGCATCAATTATACGTTCATGATATCTTTTACCCCCATTCTAGGTGTTACTTCACACTCGATGTGTTAATTTGCTGATATTTGTGCCACATATCTCTTCGAGAGTGTTTGGAGTGATTTGTGTGCAAATCCCGACAATTTAGTGTGAAATGAGTTAAGTAGGCCAAGCTGGTTGGTGTAATGGCATGTGTCATGGGTCATGACACTGCCCATGACAAGGAGCAGCAAGGAAATCAATTGGAGTCACCAAGGGACAGTTCTCGGGTACCTGTCACGGCCACTGTCACGGCCCGTGACATGAGGCAGTAACCCAAACAAAGGAAGCCACAGAGGATAGCACCACTGGAGTCTGTCATGGGCATTGTCACGACCCATGACAGGTCCCGTGACACCAACCAACCAACCGCCATTTGGAGAAGCACAATCGGGAGTGTGTCACGGGCCATGTCACGGCCCGTGGCATTTTCGGGACAGAGCTACGAGACTATGTCACGGGTTATGTCACGACCTGTGACCTGTCACGGGACAGACGCGGGATAGTTAATGAAAAGTCTGGAGAAATTTGAACTATGCGACCAAGTCACGACATGGTATCGTAATATGAGGTTCATGGCTTGTTCTTACAGGAATCTCGGAGACAATTGTGCAGATATAGCTGAGGGTCGTGAGATGGGGAGTCATAGCTTGAAGTCAGACTGGATAAAGTCCACGTCTGGTGATGTCACGACTCGATGTCGTGACATGCCTTGTCGTGACTTCTCTCAACTCCAATAGTGGCTCTGAATTTCATCATCCTGCACTTCACGACTCAGCTAGTCATGGTGCCGGGACTTCGGCTCCTACAACTTGAGAATTTGTAACTGATGTTCTGCTTTCCACGACTCGACTATGACGGGCTACCGTAACTGAGGTCTCCTGCAAGTTTCAAAAGCTTCATTTTAGTGGTGTTGGTTTTGCTGAAATGATAACAGATATAGGTAGAAATGAATTTTTTTCGATTAGATTTCACATATGAACTGAGCCGTTAAATGAAGTGTCAGGGAGAGGGGAACGAAAAGATAGGGGAGGAGAAGTAGAAGAAGAGGAGAATCAAATGATACATTTTGCAAATTTAAAACACAATTAAGGGCAGTTTACTCCTTTACATCAAAATTTAATAGAATTACAAAACTAACAAAAAAGGTACAAGGTGAGAAAACTATAATTCTAAAATATTTTTTAGTGTAGACGTGAAAAACAACTAATTTTACAAAGTTATCCCAATTTGTGATAATGTAACTTGCTCTTACAACTTTAATAATCAATCAACCCATCAGCATACCTATAATAAGCTTACTTCTCGACACATAATTTTAACCTAATAAGACTGTTATTAAACTCAAACCGAGTATTTAACAAATCAGGCAGGCAAAGAACCATATGTTAACATTTAACAACAGTCCCTATGTAACGTTCCGTACATCATCTTAGTCCCTTACATAGAGTAAACAAAACACTCTTTTCCTTGCATGAAACTTTGATAAGCAACAGAGAAAACATAATTCTCAATTCAACCCTCCCAAGGGCAAGGTTCTTAAATCGCACGCATTTAATTACCAGGCCTGACACAACCCCAACCCTGGATCTTCATAGGGTATGCACTACGTAGGGGCCTAATTAAGGAAGTCCTTCATTGGATCGTCGTGGTGAACCTTCTTCATCCTGTATGCTTCCATATCCTCGACAGTAACCTGCAACACGGATACATAGTTTTATGAGAACCCAGAGCTTGAAATGCTAGTTTAGGACATGAAAGAAAAAAAGTTTGTACCTCGTCATTCCATTTGACATTGTATTTACGCTTCCTTTCATCTTTCTCCTCTCTCTTTCTTTGATCCTCCTACTCAAAATAAAAAATTCGGAATGTCAATGATTGTATGCATATCAAACCAGACTGACTGTTCAAGGCAAGGACATCACTTCTATGTACACATCTTGAAAGCAAGGATAAATATAGAAGCCCGTTCACCTTTTTCAGAGCCGCAGCAAGTAGCTTCTCGTCCAAAACCAAATCATCTGGAACATCAGTTCCCCAAGTGGCGGGCTTTTTCGGCTCCTCTTGTACCGGTGTCTCTGTTTTACGGTTAACATAATAGCAGGGATCAATATACATGAAACTATAAGCTATACGCTAAACGAAATGAAGTCGCAACAGATTTGTAGACATTATAACCATAGAACAGAAGACAGTCAAAATGCCAACAAAACAGTATGCATATAAAATAAAATAAAAAGATCAAGTAGGTGTGAAAATAACCTTCAGTGCCCTCTTTACGGGCAATATTGGCCTTCATAAGATCAGTTGCAGCTTCGGCAGCATCAATTCCTGCTGTACCTGTGCAATAGCTGTTTCGGATCACTTGCCTGCAACACTTATAACCCCATTGGTGATCTTTCCACCATGACCCCCAAACACTTGTATGGTTGTTGATGTAAACATCTTCTTCATATTTGCTTCTAGGAATTGCCAACTCCTGGAAATTGGTTCAAAAGGCATGTGTTATACATACTCCCCCAAGATAAGCAATAAAACAAGAGATTAGATATTATTGTATATTAGTGTATATCTCTAGCATCTTCCAAAATGGGATCACTATGCTGCTATACTACTCTTACTGTAATACAAACACCATTAAAAACTCGGTTATATTACTTAAGGCAACCACAGAACACTGCATAAAGGCAATATATGTTTAATTGTACAGCCATTAAGTCAAGCATATTTTTTTAAAACTAAATTGACTATGATGGTCTATAATCTAGAAATTAAAATGATAGAGATCCTAGCACATATTTTCAATGGAAATCTAATTCATTCTCCAAAACTTTTTCCTAGTTATATCAACTCATTACAAATTTCAGACATGGAGATAATATCATGGGTTGCCAAGCAAAAGTTGAGAAAGATACACAAACAGCAGGGGGCGTGAGGGTTATAACATACCACCAACCTCAAGAAATAGAGACAATCTAGACCGGGTTCAAGCTAAACAAGGCAAACACATTAAGGAGTAGAAATATATGATACATAATACAGAAAAGGTCAAAAGCTTGATTACACACAGTAAGCATACATAATTGATCTAAAGCTTACCTGTCCCTTTATGATTCGACCAGCACGATCGTATTCAACTTGTTTTTCACTCTGTCCCAAGAGTAGTTCTCTCGGAATCTCTTCCTCAGTTGCTGCATTACCATACTTCTCCATTATAGTGTCCTTGGTTTGATGCTTCAATTTCTCCTTTATGACCTTAAAATTCTTATAAAGCAACTCAGCTTGGGATGGAGCTGCTTGCATGTGCATATCTTGTCCCTTGTCAAATGCTTCCCAAGAATGGATATTGAGCTGCTTAAACTCCAAAGCTTGACCACTATTTCTATATTGATTGTCACCCTATAGAATAAAAAATGTCAAATTTTTGGTTGAATGAGAATGTTGTCACTTGGCCAATATTAATGTAATTTTGAGAGCACCTCAAACTGCAGTAATACTCACCAAATAAAACTTTTCATTCGGATCAGCATCTGGAAGAGGATCTTCACGCATGGAACGGGTTTTGGGATCGTAATGGGCAGAGTTGACATCAAGATTCAAAAGATATTTTGCAGTGTCTTCACGAATACGCAAGTTCCTAACAGTTCCTGTGCTTCCACCACCTGTTGTACGCACACGCTTCTCAACTTTTGCAAAGTCCATTTGCTTGCTTTCATCGACTTTTGCTTCATCTACCCTCAAATCATCTTCCTCTTCTTCTTCCTCTTCACTAACGACTTCCTCCTCATTAGTTCCATTATTGTTCTTCTCCTCCAACTTCTTAAGCTGCTGCTCCTTGAGGAACTTCCTTCGAGCTTCATCTCTAGCCTCATATCTTTCAATGACAAGAGCATAGGTTGATGCATCATAACCATTCCACCGATCTCGCTTTCCATCATAGTCAAGTTCAAAGGACTCCACCTTCTCATCAGGTGCTATGTGTTTGTTCGTATACTTAGCTCCCACTTTGCGAGGCCTCTCCATGCACGACTTCAGATCATGTGTCATGGCTCCGCAGCTGCAGGGCGAGACATAATAAGAATCTAACCACTACCCCAGAAAGACACATTTCAACATCCCTAAGGTAGATTGGATTAAAAAAAATACAGTTTTGAGTAAAGAATTGGACAAAAATCCTTACTTTTGGCAAGCACCCTTTCGGTATTTATCAGCCTGGTAGATTTTAGCACCTCTGTCGTACCATGATTTAGTGTAATTCGGATCTGACTTCCACTTCCTTTGATGTTTTAAACTCTAAAAACAACCCCAGAAAAACCAGAATCAAATTGCTAGATTCGTTTCGCACAAAGCAGAAGCAAAATTAAGCAGCAGCAACAACAAATTCAAATTAACCTAAAACTTGTGAAACTTACGGGTCTCTCGGCATTAAGATACCAAGGTGCAGATGACATATACTGAGGAATATGGGGATTAATCTCCTTCCCATCTTCATCAAGCTCGGCCGGTGCAAGACCTGCTTTACGAGCTTCTTCTAATTCAATCTGCTTCCGATGATCCTCCCTCGATTTAAATGCCCCTGCAAAACCCCGAAAAATCGAAGATTCAGTACCAGAAACAAACAATTACACCGAATCGAAACTCTAAAGGTTTAACACAAATTCATCGAATCCACCAAAACCTAAAACCCTCAACTCGAGAAAAACATTAAAAATAAGATAATTGAAATCGCAGAAGAAGAAATATGAATCCAGAAGCTGATCTGAAGAACATGAACACCATTAATCACCTGAAGCTGTCGCCATGATCGCAAACTCCGAGATCGATTGGTTATGGCGCGACGAGACGAGACGAGACGACGCACAAAAATCCTATTTTTCGATGAACAGATTAGAATTGGAAATAGAAGATAAAAGGGATCCGATCCGAATCCGAATACCGAAAATGGGTCGGATAGGCCCAAATAGTAACCGTTTCCTGGGTTGGGCTGAGTTTAGTATCAGACCCAATTTAAATATATGCAGATTAGTTCCTGTATAAATATTAGTCCATCAATTAGTTGCTAAATTGGTCAGTCACCGTCAATTTTGTCCATCCAATTTTCAATCTAATCTACACAATTAGTTCCTAAATTCGTATTTTAGTGTAAATTACGTGATTGAAAATTAGTTACAAGCTAGCATTATGAACATGGTTCCCAATAATTATCTTCCAATATACTTATATTTCATATGATAAAATATATTTCTAATTAAGAGTTTTTAATAAAACTAAACAATCATAACATTTGAGCATGTCCATTAAATTATAACAGAGCTTGAGCTCATCTATATAAACTTGCTTAAATTCATGTCGATCAGATCCTCAAGAAATACAGGCTCGATTCATTTACGTGCCTAATAGGCAGTGCTCATGTTCTCTGATTTTCAGATCGAACCGCTGGTTCATTTCAGCTTCACAAAATTCTAATAGACAGCCGATTATCCCAATAAAATTACGGTTTATAACCGTCTAGTTTCCGGGTAAATTAAAATATATTTAAACTTATCACAACATTGTCATCATAATTCCATTGTCGTCCAGCGGTTAGGATATCTGGCTTTCACCCAGGAGACCCGGGTTCGATTCCCGGCAATGGAAATTCTTTTTTCACCCAAATTCTTTCATGTAATATTCCTTTTTTTACCAAAATTATTCTTTCTTCATGTTAATATTCCAAATGTAGTTTACAAAAGAAACCATGAACACAATTCCTTTACTTACAGAAGCAAAACTGACGGTCAAAAACCAGACAACCTAATAACCAACATTGTAATCGCATTATATAATCAAAATGTGATTTCAGGAACACAAAAGAAGGTTGATCACAGCCAGTAATCTAGGAAAGGAAAATCATCACATCATCATATCCGGATCGTCTTCGTAATCATAATCTGCTTCACTTGACGGCCTGACTCTCCTTGCATCTCTGAGAGCTGCTCTTCCCTTCTTTGGTTTTCCTCTGAAAATATTCACATAAACAAAATCATAAACGTATGTTTCATTTCATGTGTTTGTTTACGGTAAAAGGAAAGTAAAGTACTTACTGCCCATTTGCATATATGCCCCCGCCTTTCATTCTCCCAGGACCAAAATCCGATCTCCCATCTGCAATAAACACGAATAAAGAGAAAACGATAAATAATCTAGGTAAGGGAAGTTTTGCTTTTATACTTCGGTAATACTATGGACACACCGTCTCGTCCAGCTGCTTGCTCCTCGGCCTGAAATAGCACAAGAGAAGGTTGAATACCATGTCACGTATACTTCAGTGTTAATTAGTCATAAGAACCATTTCTTGAAGCAAGAGTATCAGGTAGACTGTATCAAAGCACGCTATATATTTCATAAACTAAACTATAACTACTTATTTGATAAATGTATGAAGCCAAAATAAGATTATTCAGGAAACAGTTGCTTTTACTAAACATTTTAAAGTTCAAAACTTGACTAATAACCTAGAATCTGCCATTTGAATCTAGAGCAAATAACCTAAAGATACAAACACACACTAAAGTCATAAATGTGCATGCTTTGATTCATAACGAGATGATATTAAAGCGTTTTCAAACTATAAGGGGAAGATTGAGTGTGTATATTTTGCCTGATGCAGTAGATTTACTGATGACGTTGAGAGGTCAAGAAAACCTATCAATGGAACTTTAGAGGATCATTGTATGTGATTCTCTGGCCATACGTTACGATAAAATCTAAAACAAAAACAAAAAAGGGAGAGAGAAGAACAAACTATAAAAAACAATTAGTGAAACCTTATCAATCACCCTTAATCTATATTAATGTTCATACTTTCATACACCAGCAGTATGTAAGAAATGTCACGTTACTTCAGTGTTAATTATTTATAAATTATAAGAACCATTCCTCGAAGCAAGAGTATCAGGAGGTAGACTGTATCAAAACTCGCTATATAGTTCATAAACTAGACTGTAAGTTATTTGATAAATGTATGAAGCCAAAATAAGATAATTCCAGAAACAGTTGCTTTTACTAAACATTTTAAAGTTCAAAACGTACTGCTGGTGATGTGACTGAAGATAATGAGAAAAGCCTGTCTTCAGGCTGAAACTTCTTTGTCCGCTTCAACCTGCACCAACAACATTTCAACCATTCCACGTTACTTCATAGAATATATTGTAATTTGTACCTTCAAGAAAACCAAACCCGGGCTTGGCCCTATATGTATCTTCTACTGATATGCAAACACTGAAATAAAGAATTAAAGAGAAAAACAATAATATAGTCTGTCATACATGGCAGTGCTCTTAGAAGCAGATAGGAACCCTTCGAAACCTTTCAACACATTACCACATTGATTAGTGTCCTGTAGATAAGTAGTCTCCATATCATAAACCTGGAATAGGAAACATCAGTGGAAACAAATAGCTAAAATTGATAGTCAGCACAAAATTGTGGTCTACAAATGCTGCTATCAACCAGATGTAGGTAAGTAGATCCAAGTTCTAGACATTATTCAACAGCATGACCTAACCAAACGTCCCAAGACAAACCCAGTAGCCAATAGGCAATGGCCATCCTGATTTTTCTTTTTTCCATTCTAGAGATGAATTTCCTTTATTTCCGAACAAAATTCAAACAAGCAAAGCCAGATGAATATGATAAGCAAGAGCACCCGTTTACTTCTATATCCCGAGATACTCTATGCTTTCACATTATACGTCTCCAACTCTCCCAAACCAAACCATTGCACTAAATTCACCACTTTGGGATCACTTCAAGTAGAATTATCATGTATGCACTCAAATCAACAAGATGAACAAGAAGCGACCATATCATCATTCAAATACGAGGATCAACATGCAATCTAAATCAACAATCAATCAATCATAACGTTCTAACACAACATACAGAGAAGCAAAAAACAACACAAATAAATCCTAGCTAAGGATATGCTTATGGAATTTCCAAAGAGCACAAAGATTATCATTGCTATTCAGCTCAAAGTGGTAGAATACTTTGCAAGAGTAAATGACCAGATGAATTACAAATTTCAACAACTAAATTATCTTTGCCAAGTTGTTAATTACTTTTACCAAACATGATTTATGAATTTTGACGACTTATCAAAATTTCAATTTCCTTTTCACAGGTTTTCTCAGCCGCCAAACAGGGAACAAAGAACAACACCAAATTGCGCAGAAACAAAAAAATGATACACAATCCAAAAACATCACCTGTTTCTCAATGCTGCGCAGTTCTTCGTGTAGCTTAGCCCTCCTGCTGAGAAGAGACGTCAGCATCACCGACGGATTCGATGACGTCTTTTGCCCTGAAACAGATTCCTCAACAATCCAAAACCCTAATCTCGAAATGCGAATTCAAAGAAGAAAATCAACGGGTACCTTCGGACGCCATTTTCGCGGGAAAATTCTACCAGAGAACCCTAATTCCCAAATCGATCCGTAAAATTAGGTCATGCGAAGTAGTTTTTCTGAACCCGGTTCGATAACAGATAAAAAACCGTTGAAACTCTTGAGGGTTTTATACGGACATTTCTCTTATAATGTACGGATGAAATTGGGCCGTTGGGCTTCATGTAGCAGAAACGAAAGAGCAGGTTGGGCTTAGAATTCTGGATTGATCATCGCACTTTGATGAATGATGAGTGGGACCACCAACGGTGGAGATTTGTTTTCAATCCTGGCGCCTAAAAAGCAGTGCGCACTGACACGTGGATAGCAGGTTGACTACAAATAAGTGGGGTCCACTCCCTGCGTTGTTGGTACGCACCGCCTCTTTCGGACTCGTACTGAAATTACCATTCTCTCCCTACATATAGTCCATCTGTTTTTTATTTCTTATTTTTAATCATTAAAAAACTCCATATTAGACATGTGGAATTGTGATCGAGCTTAACACTTTAAGAGTCTAGTTTGCCTCCCAAAACAAAATTTAAAAACTTAAGTTTGAATTCAGTTTCAAATTTTAATACAGTCAATCCGAATAGTTTATTCCTAGTTGATTGTTAAAATTTCACGAAAATTATTATATACATATGTTTAGAGAGAATACAAATATTATTAAGCAACTAATTCTACTGTCACAGTGGCAGATTCACAAAATTTCATAATTGGAGGCAAAATTTTATAATAAATTTATTTAATAATATAATTAATTAATTAATTAAAAATAATAGTTTTATTAATAAAATAATTACTAAATGTATATAACAAAATTTTATTCAAGCTTAATTATTAATTTTTTAGTTGAGTTTAAATTTAACTTTTATGTATATATAAATACAAAATGAGTCGGTTTGCAAGTCTTATAAACTCTAATAGTTTGAGCTCGAGTTTTATTCGTTTATCAAACGACCCACCATTGGGCTTAATCTCTGCATAATTTTTTTTAGAAAATTCACAAATTTACAATAATTAACAAATAATTTAATTAATATAACATAATCGACAAAACAAAGAGTTTAATGAAAAATGAGAAAACAATTTAACTAATGCAATAGTTAGAAAATAATAATAATTTTACCTATGAATAAAAAAAGAGGGTTTTAAAAAAAGTAAATAGAGAATAAAAATGTTTATTTTGAAAGTCCAACTATTAAAGTAAATTTAGGTACAAAGATCATTAAAAAGCACACAACTATTAAAAATAGTGTCAAATCCAAGGTTTAAAACTAAGACCTCAAGGAAAAATAACTACACCTTTACCACTAAGCTAAATAACATTTATTGTTTAGTTGCACAGTTTTTGTATACATGTCAGAAGTTAAGGGGGGGCATATTCAAATTTCGAAAAAAGAATATATAATTTTTTTCGGAATTCCCGGGCCAAGGGGGGGCTGGTGCCCCCCCCCCCCCCCCCCCGGATCCGTCACTGGTCACGCCGGACAGTCGAAGCAATCGATGGTGGGACAGACCATGCACCGTGATCATAACTACTTTTAGTTAAAACGTACATGACTAGTTTATGAGCTACAAAATTACAAGAGCGACGAGCAAAATAAATGAAAACACATGTCCCATAAGTGAACAAGACGCAACACATATCGCCAATGATATCTTAAAAGATGTTCAACTCGAGTTGTTTAGCATTATGTAGAGTCACTGCCTCTACCTTATACGGATAGAGAAACCTCGTGATCCCGCTGCAGAATGCTTTAACCAAGGCTCAATGATAACTCCGAAAACCAATCGACTCGAACCAGTTAGGATCATGCAGAGCCACGACCTCCACCTCATACGGATGGAGATACCTCGTAATCTTACAGCAGACCGCATTAAACCATATTCCTCGATCAACTCTACGATCAATATGGGAGTCACGAATATTTAGTAATCCAAGTTCTCAAAGTTTTTTGTGCTTACCAGGATTAGTCCATCAACGCTAAAGAACCCACGATCCCTCCCAGTACCGAGCTTAATAAAACACCCCGAGGACGTATTGAAGCTTGAGAAAACCAAGACCCCCTGATCGGTTCATCAACCAACCAAAACCGCAGCAGAAAATCGCTAGAGTTTTCCTGTCATACCTCCGATAGACCTTTTTTAGATCCGTCTGCTCTCACTACACCGAGTTTCTCTGCCCAACCCCCGCTGAGCACTCCCGGACTCGTCTCCCCTCGCAAATGATATCAAAATAATATCCCCCAACTTTACCATCGTAAAGTCACCGTCCCTCCAAATCACACCGCACATTCAACCGCCGGAACACTGGTAGCCCAGTTCCCAGAAGTCGAGTATAATCGCAGACCGCGGACACCCGCGTAGCTCGACAGATAGTCAAGACAGCGAAATCCCTAAAAATAGGATACTACTTGATTAAATATATGATAAATTAGATTATTTTTAAATTTGTAAGATCAACGAAGATTAGATTTAAACTCAAATTATTGAAACACATGCTTTATCGATCTTGAGTTGGGATATAGTTCTCGCTTCATTTGAAAGAGTATTGGAATGTCGCAAGAGCTTATTGTTAATGGGCTAAGACATAGAATTAAAAAGGTGGGAATTCAAAAGTGTTAGAAGCTCGATTCACCTATAAACTCAAACTAATAAATAGACTCGAAACTTAACTATTATTTAAATTGGTGAACGGATTCACGTCTTTTAAAGGTGATACTTTAACGCAAATCTCACATGCAATCTAGGTTGATAGTCACGTATGAATGGACTGGAGACTCGCCGGAGCCCGTCGCCAGAGACCGGAGCCCGTCGCCGGAGACCGCACCAGTTCACCGGACCCTTCTCTGTTGTCAAACCATCTTGCTTCCATCAATCTATATGACTAGCTAGCTCGTTGGCGATTATCATCCACTCGTGGAACAATAACTACACACATTTTTTTCTAATAATTAATCCAAGTCATATTATAAGGAATTTTTTAGCGTCAAACAATTAATAACTACTATATATATCATACTTTAATTGAAGTCTCATTGTCTATTTACCACAACTTTAAATTAATTATTCGGTGTATGTGAAACTAAAATTACACAACTAGTTTATAAAGCTTTGGCCTTTTCTCAAAAAGAAATATTACCCAACTCCGGCGACGAGCTCTGACGAGTCTCCGGTCAATGGCGAGGATTCGAGAACAATCGGAGAAGTCGGTCGGAGATGAGGCCGGCGAAGCTTGAGCCACGGTTATGGGAGAAACAACCAAAATTCTCACAATGTCATGGTTTTGAAAATTGAAATATGGCCAGGGGCATTTTCGTTTTTTTACTTCAGATTTTAACAAATTACATCCAAAATTCTAACGACATGTGCTATATGTTAATTAATGATTTATGGGTGTAGCTCACTGTCCATTTTAAAACATGAGATAGTTAAGTGTCTTTTGGTAATTCTTGGGTATGGTTTTGTGTCTTTTACCCTATAATTTTTTAATCAAAGGGAGAGATAAATCATTCGTAGTATTTTTTACCCGTTGGGCCCATTATTGTTTTGTGGTTTTAATTACGTAGTAAAAGATTATTCTCCAATGCACGCAATGCTGTCATGATTCTTTAAGAAGGTGCAATTTTACTATACATTCAAAAAAATGTGGTGATTACTAATTTATGGTAAAAATGTTTGAGGGTTGTGATTGATATTCTTTCTACTTCTACAAAGTTACTACAATCATTTTGATTTTTATTTGAGAAAAAAATGTTGATTCTTATATTTAACTGATCGAATCTCACACATGATCCCTTATGTCGTTACCATCTTCTTCAACGTTTTCTTCATCAAGTTCAACAATGACAAATGTGAACCCTAAATGCATAATCTTCTCATTCATACAGTTAGGATACTACAAAATGTTAAAATAACAAGTGTAAAATGATTATAGTTAAATACGTACATGTCATTTCCCTATTTAATATTACCAAACTTGAATACTTTATTTTTTAGCTATAATCACTCAAACTTCAATATTAACATGAAGATCGTGTGTATAAAATTAGAAATTTAAATGAGCTGAACTTGTTAAAGAATAAATTATATTTTTCATATTATAGTTTAGGTGTATTACCAATCATCAAGAGTTTACTACTATTGCTTATGCTACTGTCATTGCCACTACTGTGCTGCTGCTGTTACTGCTACTGCTACTGCTGCTGCTGCTACTACTACTGTTGATGCAATTACTACTACTGCTACTGCCACCACCACCACCACCACTACCACCACTACACATTTTGCCTACTCGTCACCGATTTGTGATTATGACATGTGGGAAGACAATCCAATCACTTCCGCATAATTGTTTTTCCGCATCACAATCTTATTTGTTGCTTTGTCTGGCACCCACTCTCTCTTAGCCGCGTGAGTAACTTCACAATCATCCATTTACAAGTGTCATAGAGTAGACATATCTGCTATACTCAACCTTCAACCAACCATTTACAACCGATCTGAGTTTGATCATTCCTATACTCATACTCTAATCGGTCATTTACTGCAGTCTCAAGTTTGATTGTTCCAACATTTACTTTGATTGCGTAATAAACACTGTTTATTCAAACCAAATTTAACGACTTACCACTAATTGAAGTTTGAGGGGATTGTTAGAATAAAATTAAGGTTTCGTCATTCTAATTTATGTTCATTACCAACTATCTACATTTTCATATTATCATTAAATTTTCTGCTTAGATTGATACACATCCTATATAAGTGACCCACCCTATCATAATTCACACAACATAAGATAATGAATATTAATAATACTATTCATGTTATCGTCATAATTGGTTTCGAGTCGATTACAAGTTTAAAGATGAGCTCACTTGACAAATGAGTCGAATTTGAGTGGTACTTATCAAGACTCGTGAACCGATTAATTTAATATTTAATTAATCATATACTTTTACTTAAAATTGAAATTAATATTTATAAAAAGAATAAAACAGATATAGAAGGATCAAAATTGGAATATATAAATTTATTTGAATATAGGTTACAAAAATCGTGTCCTTTTTGGTCAAAAAGAAAGATACTTGTGAGTTGTGAGAGAGGTTCTTCTCCTCTACGTTTATTCTCTTTTATCTCAGTCGCCACTGTATATGAATCGATACCCAATTATAGCTTAATCAGAAATTTCTCACATCACACAGAGAAGAGAAAAGGATTCGTCTTTGCACGCTTGGTGGTGGGTTTTTCTCATTTTTCATCCTAAAGCTTTCTGTGCCATTGCTTTATTCTGTTTCTTCTTCTTCTTCTTCTTCTTCTTCTTCTTCTTCATAATCTGATTTGCTTCTCTTGGGCTGTTCATCGAGTTTCAGAGAGACAATCTTCAAACTTGTTAGCTGCTGATCGCCATGTCGTTCAGAGGATTCACTCGTGTGAGTATATTACTACTTTATATGAGCTATGCTTTGATTTTTAACCGGTATTGATGCTTATGAAGATTTTGGATGTTTTGTGTTGGCTGTTTGTTTCTTCACATGTCTGTTTTGGATAAAGGGTTTGTTTTGATTGTGTCGTTAAAGTTCAGATTTGGTGGTGGAACACAGTGGTATTGTTTGGGGAATTTTGAGTATGATTCGAGCCAATAATTTCTTCATTTGGGTGTCTTGGCAGATTTGTTTTGTTTGATTATTAAAGTTCAGATTCAATGGTGGAACAAACTAGTATTGTTTTGGACATTTTGAGTTTGAATCAGTGATTTAGTTGATGATTTGAGCTGAGCATATCTTCATCTGGGTGCTTTGCATGAAGGGTTTGTTGTTTGATCATTGAAGTTCAAATTTGATGGTGGAACAAACTTGTTTAATTTTTTATGCCGGAACAAACTCGTTTAATTTTGGGGCATTTGAGTTTGAATTGGTAATTTAAATAAGGGTTAGTTCTGTTTGTTCATATTTGCTCGAATTTTGGTTTGATTTGGAACACAATCCATAACTAAGTTTTAAGTGCTCTCTTTTTCCTGAATTGATTGTTCTTCCATGATAAAGCGGAGAGAAGAAGCATAATAGGAAAAACCTGTATTTTTTTGTTTTTGTAATCATATTGTTTAATTATTAAAAACTATGATGCCTGTTCAGTTAGATCAACTTCATGAGAACACACACTGTATTAGTCAAGTTATTTATATTCCCTAATTCATTTTGGGAGGAAATTGATGATGAATAATGGAGCTGTCAGATTCTGTTACCAACCAATTAGTGCATTGTGTTTTGTCATTTGCAGATTATATTATTGTTCCCTTAAATTTGTATTTGGGCGTTCAATTGTATCCCCTTTATAGTTCTACTTGTAGAACTAGTACTGTCTGTATATCTGATTTTTATCCCGATTTGGTGTATTAATTTTTATCTCAATGTTGAGTTCGAACTCTGAAGAGATCTATAGGAAATATTTGAGCATTTGTTGTTATCGATCTGTCTAGCTTCGGTTGGAGCCTTGAGTTTCTGATGAGACTCTTGAATTTTTGTAACCGAACTAGTAGTTTCTGATGTTATTATTATTTCAGTCTGTATGAAGTGGGAAAGATAGACTGATGCATTTGGTATTCGTGTTTCGCAGACAAACTCTTTATCTGGTCTGGGAGTTGCTGAACACAGCAAAAATACGTTTTTGGAACTCAAGAGGAAGAAGGTCCACCGCTTTGTGATTTACCGAATTGATGAGAAGAAGAGGGAAGTCATAGTTGAAAAGACCGGCGGTCCGGCTGAGAACTATGACGATTTCACTGCAGCTTTACCTGAGAATGATTGTCGATATGCCATTTATGATTTTGATTTTGTGACTTCTGACAACTGCCAAAAGAGCAAGATCTTCTTCATCGCGTGGTTAGATATGCTTGATTAATATTATGTTCATAGTAGTAAAATGCTTGCATTATCATACCCAATACATGGCATTTTTCCCTTGACCCTGACATGTTCATGAAATATTCTCCTTCCATATCAACGTAAGCACCCGCTTGGGTTGGCCTAGTCGGCCAGGACAAGAACTATCACATATGAGATCCAGTGTCTGAGCCGGTTTGGGTGGGGGTTAGGTTATCCGGTAACCTAGGTTAGATTTCCCACTTCATTGATGATAAAAAATAAACAAATTGCCCACTCTAAAAAAATCACAAATAACGCTCACTTTCTTCTTTGTTAAGTTAGTTACAATAAAGTGTCACTATTTGAATACATCGAGGATATATACGGGGAAGATCACTGAATAACCTGTCCTCAACTTCTACGAAAATCATGAAGTAGGCATTTATTTTAGAACCAAGGATGTATTGATTATTGTCCTAAGCAACACACGTGGTCCTTTGATTTGCCATTGCCATCAAATTTCTCTAGTATGTGCAATTCCAGTCGTTTAATTGTCTTTCTACGTCTGAAGATCTTAAGGCACAGCCATCGGTATGTCCATTATGTATCCCCTAATTTATTTAGTTACACTCTGCACATCATCTTCTAGTTTATCTGCATGGCACTTGTATTTTATCATTTTATGGAATACAAATTTAGAGTCCCATAAAATTTGCATTTCGTCTCCTTATTACAGTTGCAAAGCTATTAGGGCCAAGTTCGGTGATCTATGACAAGGAACCTTTGGGTCATTCGATTACTTTAAACCATCTCTCAGAACCCGAAACTTTCTCAATCCCTCATTTTCTTGCAATAGTGAAGTATGTGATTTTCTTGTATGTATCAGGTCTCCTTCAACATCCCGAATCCGTTCCAAGATGCTCTACGCTTCCTCCAAGGACTCGTTCAGACGGGAGCTGGACGGCGTTCACTACGAAATTCAGGCCACCGACCCTACAGAGATGGATCTCGAGGTGATCAGAGACCGCGCACACTGAGTCCTTGTCTCGCCAAAATGAAACCCACTTCCATCGAGGTAAAGATCAGACAGACAGCGGGAGTGACTCGTTGAGGTATGATAGTCATCTGAATAAAGCTAAACCGTCATTTTGGAAATGCGCTAATACGGAAAGTCATTGTCCTTCATCATCATCTTCTTGTGATGGCTTGTGATTTTGTCACATTTGCTGAAGATATGGAATGTAGTTGGTACTTGAAAACTGAAATGTAGTCTCCTATATACATTATGTGTATACACTTGGTATTTCACTTATGCTTAATCTGCTCTCTTCTCATTTTTTGGGTTCTTCTATTATCATTTTATGGTAATTTCCATGTCTAGTGTTTTACCTTTTGTTTCTTGTTTCATCTGTAAATAGACATATTCTGGAAACCTTAACTCTTCAGGGCTGTAAATGCATCCCAAAGTTTATCCACATGTTATTCATAAAAAAATTGACTTGCTCAAGATTTGGACTGTTGTGTGTTTGGTACAGTGTTCTAAAATTTCAGACTAATCATCTATTTATTCTTGATAAAACCATTAATTTGATTAATTTTTTATTAGTCTTCGGAATCATACATCCTTCTATGCTTTTACTGTTATTTCAAAATTCAAATTTGAATTATCAAAATGTCTTTGTTTGAACTTCAAATAATATTTTTATCTAGTTATTGTACAATTTTAATTTTTTCAATCTCGACGAGGAACAATTTAGAAACTTCAGTTGGGTATATATTTCTTTCTTCATGTAATGTTGCCTAAAATTTAGTAGAAATTTAATACATTGTTGGTTGGGAGAGCAGTTCAATGTCATTTGGACTCAATCGGAAAAAACTCCACGAAATTAAGCAAAACCTAATTCATCAAACAAGAAAACAAAGAGACTCCAATCCTTTGGAGAATCGTGTTATCAGTCTTCTAACACGTATGTAGTATGCAAACAAAATGGTATGTTGGTTGCTTTAAAAATTTTGAAATAAAAAAAATTAAGGGTATTACAAACAGAACTAAAAAAAATTTATGGTGAGCTACAAAACTTAAAAGTAGTTTAGTTATACATAATGGGTTTGTTAGGTGTAATTAAGTGCAATTATACCTAAATTTTCAATAAAATAGTTGATTGTTGCACACTTCAAACTATAATCACTCGAATTTATCATAAGTATTGCATAATTCTTTTACTCAAGTTTTATAGTTCAATTGGTCTATAAAATTTGAACTGATATTAACCAATGATATCATACTCGTAATCAATATATGTAACTTTTCACTCTATCTAGATTTTGAAGTGTCGCTCGGCCAAGCTTCCCCGTTTCTGACTCCCCGGTCGTCGGCGAAGCTCTGTGCGCGCCGGCGACCCCTTTTCTATTCCCTCTTTCTCTCTCTACTTCTCTCCCCGTCCCTTTCATGTACATTTCTCCTTCATTTCCTTGCTTTGCCCTCTATTTGTCTTCCCGAACCTCTTCAATCTTTCCAGATCTGTTCATCTTAGATCTGGCGGTTACGGGTTGGTTATTGGAGGTGCTCTGTCGTGGAGTTTGGAGACACGCTCGGTGGCTGTGGTCGTTTTGGTGGCGTCTCCCGTCGTGGTGGCTGTGGTGGGCTCCTGAGGAGGTGGGCTGCGTCGAGTGGTGGCGTCTCCCGTCATGGATCTCGGTCTGTGCTGGCCGACCTCGCCTCTCCCTCGGCGCTACGGTGTGCGTGCGGTGAAGTCCGGAGGTGCTGACCTCCCTTCGCTCGGCGACGTCGGCTATGGTATGCCTCGCAACAACATGAAATTTTCTCTTGAAATTTTCTTTTTTCTTTTGCAGGATACTAATGGTGGGTTGCTTGGAGTTTCTCTTGAACTGCTGACGAAGGGATAGCTTCTCACATACATTGAAAGTTTAGAAGGTCGGGTTCTAATAAGAGATTGTCTAGGTCCAGCTCACACTTGTTTTCTTGTTTTCTCTTCATTTTCATTGTAAGCAGTTATGTTTGTGTTTCAATTTCAATGTTGTTATTATGCAACCCATCTTTCCTTACCTCTGTTTCCTTTTTGGAAACTTTAGCAGGCTCAATTAATTTCAATCACTTCATTGAGCAAAAAAGTATATGTAGCTTTTCATCTTCTTTTGTTCGTCGTTCAGGTAATAAGGTCGCACATTGTATGGCGGCTCTCGCCCGCTTGGGACCTGGCTGCGAGTTTAGTCCGGGGACTTTTCCAGTTACTCTCTCGCGTGTATTGTTGCAGGATTTGTCTTAATAATAGACTTCTCCGCTCTTCTAAAAAACAAAAGTGATTGGAAGGCTCTACCACTAATTTTCAAATTGCAAGTTCAAATTCCATGTATCTATCAACTTCCATTTTCTGCATAATCTTACTTAATTAACGGGTGTCGTTTTATAGGTGAGTCGGAAATTACTATATCAACTATATAAGTATATTTTTATATGATATATATGTCGTAATTTGTTGTGTTTTTAATGTCGTTCCAGTTCTTGGGTCAAGAACAAAATGGGAATAGCCAAGTAATTAAAAATCAACTGTCATATCAGTAAATATACAGGGCAGATTTATGGCAGTGTCTCAAGTATTGAATATGCATGACATAAATTACCCGCAGTTTTATTAAAAAAATAGTTACCAAAAGCTTTTAAATAATAAAGAGCATTATAGATTTCACGTTGATTTATTTGCAGCTTGAAGGACCTTAAATATTATCACCTAAAAATAAATATTGAATATTTTGTTTTCTTATTTAATCTAGTGAAAAAGTTTACATATGTATTACTTTAAAATCCCACTATCCTGCAAGTCGAATTTAAAGATATCAAGGACTCCTTCGGTAAATTATCTAGACCAATGAAAATATGCATTTGTAATTTTTTTGAAAATGAAAATATTCATCGGAAAGTTAACATTATAAAAATAAATAGACGTCTTCAAATAATATAAAAATGAAAATGCTTAATCGAAAATGAAAATATTATATACAGAATTTCAAACTCAGTATTATCTAGAGTTATATATTACAAAGCAAGAAAGAAAATGAGTGAAAAGACAAGAAGTGGTTTAGTTATGAGTTCATCACCACCAAGAAGTTGGAGTACCAGGAACAGAACCAGAACTCTCCGAGGAGCTCAAACCCAACAGCTCCTCCAAATACTCTGCCCCCAAATCCTCCAACACAACCACATTCTCATTCTGTTTCTGATTTTGATTCTTACAAACCCCCAATTTGTTAATGTTCTTGTTCTTTTTGGATTTGTTTGATTTCTTCCTGATGGAGTGCTTCTTCTTGAGCTCCATGACCGGCGAGCAACCCTCCTCGCAGCGGTACTCGATCCTCTCCAGCGACTCCCTCACCACCTCCGCCGGAAAATTGAGCACCGCCGCGTCGCCTCTCACCGAGATCGCCGCCTGATCATATGCCAGCGCCGCCGCCTCCGCGCTATCGAACGTCCCCAGCCACACCCTCACACCGTGCCTCGTCGAGTCCCGAATCTCCGCCGCGAACTTCCCCCACGGCCGCCGCCGCACTCCCCTGTACACCCTCGGACTCTTCGCCGCCGATTCGCCGGAAATTGAAGCCGGAGACGACCCCCCGCCGGCGCCGGCGAAGCTCTGAAGAAACATCTCTTCACATTCACTGAAATTGTCGAAGAGGTTTTGGGAATCGTGATCGAAAAAACCGAGATCTTCGATCTGGGTCAACACGAATGATGATTCTGGAGAGAATTCTCTATCTGGGTATTGATCAAACCAATTAAAGTCCATAGCTTTCTCCGAACTGATCGGTTGCTCTGTTTTTGGTTTGGTCTGAAAAGATGTGGAACAGAGGAGGGTTTATATAAATACCCAAATATTTGGAATTAAGAATAATTAAAATTTTTAAATATTTTATTATAATTATAAAAATGGTGGATAGTGAGAGACGAGATTATGGGAGAAAGAGGATGGTTCTGAGAAGTGTTGAATTCAATATTATTATTAAGACATCATTAAACTCATCGAGATTAGATTCGGAGATAGATTGAGGGAGAGAGTTATTGTCTGCGACGCACCAGAATTGCGCACGTGTGTCGGATACGGACAAAATTATGGCGGCTGTGCTGGAGAACCCTCCGATTCAGTTATGGGAGTTTATGTTTCCACTGTTGTAGGAGTGAGTGACTCCACATCAGCTTTAATGATGTCATATTTTCTATTTTAATTTAGTTAAATACAAACTCATTCAAACAATCTCTATATTGTGATTCAAATATACCCCCCATAACAAATAGCTAAAATTACTAATCTTTCTATGATTTGAGTACATTGTTTAAAAAGTTATTCTAAAATAAAATTCACTGTGGATTTATACCAAATAGAATTTTGCAAAAATGTGTCTGTGTATTAAAAAACTCACGAGGATTAAAATAATAATGTATATCAGTATATCACATTGCCGTCAATAACCATTTTATTGATTTGATAATTATCATTCTATTAATTTGATGATTATGTTAATTAATATTTACTAGAAATATTGATTTTTAACAGTTAAGAGACTACAATTTTTCCTCAAAAAAAGACTATAATTTTGATTTGCTTAGCTATACAAACACCTTAGAGTCAATGTAAGTGCCTCCAGCTAAACACACTCTGTAATCAAAGATAATTTTCTATCATCAGTATAAGTATTCTTAAATTTTATACACCAACATATATCATTATTATACATATATTTGATTCACCATTTTTTGGTATAAAAATATGGATAACAAGAGATGGGTTGGATATTACATGGTCAAGGTCAGACCCATGGATTCAGGACTTTTGATGGTCATTTGAATATTGACCATATAATATTAAATTGGACAAAGATATCCATAGATTCATGGTACTTGGTCCTTTGTTACATTTATTAGCTTTTCCATTTTCAATTTTTTTCATAAATTAGAACTGCTTTTTTGTATTTTAGTGACTGCGCTATTATTTTATTCATATACATATTTATTTCGACCATATCAACCCTCACACATGGCCCACTAAGTTTAGACAACAACCGCCTAACCAATCTAGTTCAAGTGGGAATTTCCGATCAGCCGTCACCGCCCGGTCACCTTGAAATGACTGAAGCACATAGTCATGTTAATGTACAGAGAATTATTTCTAATGTAAAAAGTAGAACATATATAATTAAGCGTGTATGGGCAGCGTTACAGATCCAAATAAATTTTCAAGGGAACAAAATTTAATTAATTAATTAAGAGTAATAATTTTATCAATAAAATAGTTAATAGATGCATATAAAAAATTAATTTGAATTTGATTATTTATTTTATAGTTGAGTTTGAATTTAATTTTTCATGTATATATAAATATAAAGTGAGCTGGTTGTGAGCCTTACAAATTTTAATAATTTGGACTCGAGTTTGATTCGTTTATCAAACGACCCACAATTGGACTTAATCTCTGTATAAATTTGTTTAGAAAATTCACAAATTTTTAATAATTAACAAATAATTTAATTAATAAAATATAATGATAAACTATTATACACTTATCATATTAGCACAACTTTTGTATCCATATCATAATTTTAAGTGGAGCATATCACGTTTTTGGAAAAAAATTATATGATTTTTTTTCTTCTAAATTCCCGAGCAAAGGGGGTTGTGCCCCCTGAATCCGCCTGTATATAGGGCCGTTCTTATATCCTAACTTAGATTTTAGAATGAGATAAATGAGATAATTATGCTTAACTTATAATGATATGTTTTATGATTTATTACACCCATTATAATTTTTTTTCTCAGTTAATTATATTGTTTTTCATGTTAAAATTTTCCCATAAAATTAGGGCGGATTTAAAAAAATGTAAAACGTTAAAATATTCTCAATGAACCATCAAATTTACAAAAATGATGTCAACTCACAACCCACTTAAGTTTGTCAAAGTACTGTTAGGAATTTCACATGTGAGTACAGGTCCCACATCGAAACAGTACGGGGTATAAAGAATTTTTATTAATAATTAATGTTATTTTAATAATTAAAATAATAATATAATAAAAATTTCGAATGACATAACTCTCTCATTTAAGATCCGTTTCTGACTCATAGTATATCAAGTCGAAGAGAATCATATGATCAACAATTCTGAAGAAATAAGTTTTTGTCCAAAATTTTATCCAACGACAAAAAATTAATAATAATTATTATTAATAAAAAATAATTATTCAAAGTCGTTGATCTTTCGGTTCTCTTTGATTTGATATACTATGAGCCCGAAATGGAGCTCGTATGAGAGAGTTATGTCATTTGAAAGTTTCAATAATTTTTTAAGTACAAGGGCATTTTCGTCATTTTCAAAAAAGTTAACAGAATTTTCAGAAAAAGTTAACGGAGTTGGGCTAAGTGGTACTTTGGCAAACCTGAGTGGGCTGTGAGTTAGCATCTTTTTTTTGGGAAGGTAAGTGGGAAATCTATAAACTTATGTGGAGTTTAGTGGAATTTTCCCTAAATTAAATGAAGTGTAAATATCCTTTTAGAATCAAACTTCTCGCTCCAAATTGTTAATAACGGGATTTTGATATCAACAAATATCTAGGGCAAATTACAGGACTTGAAAACATTTGTGAAAGGATCGTGATATGAAAGTCATTGACTTGAAAACAATTATTCGTGTTGGACCGATGTGACGATTGCGTGTCGGTTTCTTTCGAGGTTAACACAGTAGAATACTCCTAATGTACACCCACTCACACACTAGAAGATGGAACTTATATAACAACAAGGTTGTAGATGGAGCACGACGCAATTATGGTAAACAGAGGCCTTCGGTGGGCTATGGCAGATTTTCATTTTTGCAATTTTATTTTAGGAGTAATTGCAGATGCTTACCTTTAACTATTAGTTACAGACAAATACCTACCGAAAGTTTTTTTTCTTACACATGCTTACCCAAATAAATTTTTTACTTGCATTCAAATACAAAAAGGAAGGAAAAGTGAATTCCATCCAAATACGTGTGTGCACGCCCGAATATATTTTTCACTTCCCAAAATGCCCTTGCTCACGTTATTTGGGTTTATTGGCACTCCATATACACATGTTTTCAGATTAAGACTCTCAGACTTTTCCCAAACCTCTGTCGTGTCTCACTCCCTTCCGCCCTCGCTGAAGATCACCACTTTGTTGCCGGAGACGGACGTTGACCTCTTCCAATCCCCAAGGTTTGTTTTCCTGGTGATATGTTTTATTCAATCTCAGTCTCAAGTTGATTATTGCATTTAGAACCTCTAGGCATATGGAATTACTGTAGAAATGTGAATAAAACCTTGAGGATTGAATAAAAAAATTCATCAGGAAAATAAACCTTGAGGATTGGAAGAGGTCAAAGTCCGTCTCCGAAAACAAGGTGGTGATCTTCAGCGAGGGCGGAATGGAGCGAAACAACCGTTGGCGTCATAAATGTATGGTCGTACAGTGGATAAAATGGTTGAAACTTTCACTGAAAAAACTATATATTGTAAAGAATAAAGTTTTTTATATAATTTGATTTCCATGAACTTGAGTTTTGGCGGTAATATCTTCAATATATATTAGGGGAAAATGACAAAGGTTTTGGGAGGTTTAAGGAGAGTGGGAGAGTCTGAATCTGAAAATATGTGTATATGGAGAGCCAATAAATCCAAATAACGTGAGCAAGGGCATTTTGGGAAGTAAAAAATATACTCTGGTCATGTGCACACACGTGTTTGGATGAAATTCACTTTTCCTTCCTTTTGTATCTGAATGCAAGTAAACAATTTACTTTTCTTTCCTTTTGTATCTGAATGCAAGTAAACAATTTATTTGGGTAAGCATGTGTAAGAAATTTTGTTGAGATAGGTATGTGTCTGTAACATGATGGTTATAGATAAGCATATGCAATTACCCCTATATTTTTTAACATAAATTCATTTACATATGTAATAAAAATACATATTATGCTACAAGTTATAATATTTTCAACTTTTTATAAAAAGACTTAATTAATTTGGACAGAACCAACCGAAATTGGTCCAAAATCAACCCAAATGAATACATAACCAACTCAAAACCGCAACAACGATACGTCGTCAAGGCGTTGCGCTCGTGTTGTTTTCGGGGCCGTGGCGGCCATATCGACTGTCATTTACAACACTGCATAACAATCCCCAAGAAAGAATGAGAAAGTGAGACTCGAGAGAACCCATTAACACAATCGATATAATCAAATGAACATAGGAACGAATTCGTCAGATTGGTCGGCCAAGAGCGTCAGAACAAAGACATAGTTTTTGTGAGATAGTCGGATTTCAAATTGCACACAAATATAAAAAATCTATGATATTTATAGAATATCAAGACAAGACAATCAATGAGGCAATAAAATTTGAAACTGACGCGATAAAAATCAAGATTCATTTGAAGAAAACAATACCATAAAAGCAATTTTCAAGTGTTAAGATTGAATCTTGGTTTCAAAACAAACACTTGAACTTTGGCTGACAGATTTCTTTCTCGAGTAAAACGCTGAGGTCTCTTCTAATTCATGTGGCACCACTTTACTTCAAAGCATATAGATCCGTAAAGGAATTTGTATGTATAGCCACTTCAATCGTGCTTGTCCTTTGTCGAAAGTATTTCTTTTCTGGAAACATGGTCAACTAGAAATTTTGGTGGGATGGGCAAACAAAAGATGCTTCTACTCGTTTCCCCATTCTATTGGAGTGGATTGAATGTTAGCCTAATGTTAGCATTCAGATCTATTTTCAGCATTGGCCCATAAATGCCACTTTTTCTTGGCTTTCCAAAAAAAGCTCATCGAATTCGAATTTATCTAATTCATTTTATTCCCATTCCAAGACGGCCTTAGAATCGAATGGAACCTAGACCCGTGCCTGGGCCCAGCCCAACTCGAATGGCAGCGGTGCGTAGGTGAGTTTGATATAAGGATCAAATTATCCCTAACGAGCTTACATAAGAATTCAAACTCACAACCTTGCTAGATAAGTGTTATTCCATAAACGCAAATTGATAATTGAAATATACATCAAACATGCAATATAAATGAGATAAACGAACATATGAAATATAATAATTTTATTAATCCAACATCTCAATAGAAATACAGATAAGAAGCACTTGGCCTGTGATTCGGTATTGGACAGAAAGAAGAAGAAAAGATTATCGTCGAGGCACGGTAATCCGCTTTCCTTAGGATAATATTGACCATTATGGTCAAATTATTTCTAGAATACAATGACGATCGTAGTCGAATTCAGAACCGCAATGTAGAGAGAATCAGAGAAGAATTAACTAGAGAGAAAGGTAGTCGGGTATGGTCAATTTCGTTGTTCTTTCGTCTCTAGCGAAGCCATATATTTATAGGCTCAGGGAAGGTCAAAACCTAAACGAGGAAAAGGAAAGAAACTATTACGAATTTCTTTCTTGGGGAGAACGACACAAAATCTCGGAATATTCTCTTATTTTTCAATGGAGAGATATTTTTCCTTTTAATGACATTTGACCACGTTTTTAATTCCAAAAAATGATTTGGGAAAATATTATTTTCAAATAATACATTCGAAATTATATGTTTCCAATTCAAGTGTATCGAAAATAAAATATTTCCTAATTAAAGTTTGGAAACTTTGTTGAGAAGTCTTACGGGCCAAGGCAAAAATGTGGCGGGCTTCCGGCCCACCAATTTTCTGCAGCATTCGCGACCCGCACGTCGTGCAGGCGCACCCAATGTTCAAGTCCGGAGCCCGCTCGTTGGCCCATTTATTGACACCCCCTGCGCGTGAGAGAGTCTTACTTCTTGTATTTCTTACAAGTCCATGGAATTGTGATGATATATTTACCATGTGAAGAGTTCATCCACTTACAATGTGTGACTTTTAAGAAACACCAACAAGTGCAAGCAACACAAGTTCTGAACAACACCATTTTAAGTGGTCATGTTTGAGATTCAATTTCTCATTCACCTCTTGTCTGTTTAGAGCTCGTGATATACCGTTGGAAATATCTTATATCCTAGATTATGTAAACGTGTTTCACATCATTTCTAGGCCGAGTCAAAGTGTTCCAAACTCACGGCTCAAGTTGACCCATTCACTAATTAACACATATGTCAACTTTGCTTTTTCATCAATTTTGTCCAACAAACCTATCATCAAAAAAGTATGAGCCTCAAAACATTAAAATGTCTCATTGTGAATATGATAGATCTCTTTTCAGTTCAACTAATCTTTATGATTTCCAATTAATAGCTAAATACTTCTAAATTGGTCACCAATTTTTTCTATCAACCTAACTAGTGCCGAAAGATTTTCAAAACACCGCTTTGAATTAGTAAAATTTCAAACTATGTGGACCACTGCTTTCTTAATTTTAAGTGATTTTTAAGAGGACTACCTGAACTTGTATATTGTGTTTCGATTTATTTGGACCCAAAAATTAAACCCGCTCAAGGTTTAGAGTTAGACCACATTAAATCGGTCTAAATTGATACATTAATTTATAATTCAAATTTGTTGGTATAGTAATATTAATCTCAGACTGACCAATCAAGTAGCAAGTTGCATGCAATACAACTTGTTAAATACCAATTTGAATTAATGGATCATATATATACAAACTTTATATACGGGTGCAATGATTTGATTTATTAGAAATATTATATTAGTTAATTAATCCTTTTGTGTTCAGGTTCATGAATCTTGAGTATTGCTTCTTCGATCATCAGCTTTCAGCTACATGCTTTATTTCAACGAGGGATAATGACATTTTGATACACCTAACTATAGTGAAATGACACTTTCATACTCTAACTATTTTTTTTTTTTTAATATCCTAACAATTATTTTGTGACAACCAACCTCTAAAATGTCTAAAATATCTAAACTACCCTTGGTGTAAGAAACTATAATTGAATTGGTTCAATTTTTTTTTATCTTTAGTTCAATATGATTTGTACTTAAGATGCAAATACAATTATACCCGAAAATATAAAATTAAATTTGAACCATTTCAAATATGATTTGATAAATCATATTGGACTAGTTTTGTTTTGATTTTTTAAGGTAGGGGTATTTTAGTCATTTTAGCATAAATTGTCACAAAAAGTTTGTTAGGGTACTAAAAACGAGACAAAAATAGTTAGGGTATGAAAGTGTCATTTCGCTATAGTTAAGTGTAACAAAGTGTCATTATCCCTTTCAACAATGCCCACCATTTTTGTTTTCGTGATAATAAATAGATATTGATATTCACTTTATTTAAAAACGTGCGTACAAGGTGTTTTAGTTGTCATACAATTTTGGTCCAACGGATTTTTCCGGTCTTGTTCTAACATTGTCAGAATTATTATTATTATTATTATTATTATTATTATTATTATTATTATTATTATTATTATTATTTTATTTTCGAAAGAAAACAAATTTTATTTAAAAAATGGTAACAAACCCGGTATCAAGCCGGACAACAGAAGCTACAGTTGGTGAGACAGACTCCACCATAATCCAAACTATTGTTAGTTAAAGTATACTTGCCCAATTCGTGAACCACTTTATTATAGGATCTAGGACCAAAATTTAATGAAAAATCTATCCATGGGACAGAAAGAATACGTCTGCAATCATAGATAATGCCCCCAAACATGTTTCTCATGCCGGACATGATCCACGACTCTGATACAATGTGATTCGAGAACTACTTCCTTCCACTTGTTTCCTTTGTCCATGATAAAGCTTCTCTGACGGCTACAACCTCCACCTCTTTGGAATGGAGATGTCTCGAAAATCGTCTAGATAGAGCTCCCACTACGCGTCCCTCAAAGTCTCTGCAGACTATTTCTATGCTCCTGAATCCCCTCTCAGCATCTATTCCCCATCCATATTGATTTTTAATTTTCCAAGCCTCGGAGGAATTATGTCCATTAAGCTCAATTATCGAAGGAGTTCAAATTGATTCAAAGCATAGTTTAATTAGTTTGTAATACCAGAAATCAATGTTTCAAAGTGAACACCTTAACAATTGAGCCTTGCCATTATTTATAAAGATGTTGTGACCTCGACTCTAAATGAAAGAGAAGAGGGTATGAACAAATAAAGTTTAACATGTATTTTTTTTTAAATCTGGTGAGTGCAATAATAAAATGATGGTATAATTCTTCATAATATGTTGAGCTACATTCAACATACATTTTAGAATGACACGTGTTCGATTCTTTATCAAATTTTCCTAATCTAGTTGGTAAGATTTAAACTCATAATAACCGAAAATTTTGAAATTTTATGAATATGCCTAATAGACTTTGACTATATAATTAGTCTTTAAAATGTTACCACCAAGTTGTGAAGTCTTTACCATATATAAAAACAATAATATATGTTTATGTCGATTTTCTGAATTATAATCTATTAATTAAATATTCTTACTTCTCTAGTTTGTGATTGAGAACTTATATAATTTTTCACATATGATCAGATTCATGCATCTATGATCTGATTAACTATATGGATGACCTTGAATATTCATTCATTTTGAAAGATTTACTATTTTTTAATCATGTTGATTCACTTTTGAAAGAACTTACATTAGCAAATCTTTGACTTTCAAAATAAAATTCCGACTGTCTTTATTATGGATAATTAATACCTTATCCATTCTATATTGCACATAGAAAATGACTTGCTATGTATGATTAGTTGACTATTCAAGAAATTTCAAAATTACTCACTATTTGACCCATTGTTTGTAATCATCAGATCACCATTTTTTCTACCATACATTTATGAAAATATTAGCTTAATTAAGTCAATTATCCTTATTTGATTAAAACAAACTTTACCTTCTTACAGAATAACGTCGGGTAGAATAAATATGATATATATATATAGCTTAGACAGTTTTAATTTAAGTATATCAGTTAGGACTTTTATATATTGGCGAAAATATCAATTGTACTTCCTATTTTGGTGTTGTATGTTCTTTATTATATAATAAGGAGATAATGATATTTTGTTACAGCTAATTATAGCGAAATAACATTTTCATATCCAATTAACTTTCTACCTTTTTGATATCCTGACAATTTTTTTGTGACAATATGCGGTAAAATGAGTAAAATACCCTCTAATGACTTTTAAAATTTTAAAAAGTGTCATGAATAGTGAACCGGTTCAAATTTAAACTCAAAATTGAATCGATTCAAATTAAAACTCAAAATTAAACCGGTTCAAATTAAAAATTATTTAAAATGCCCTCCAATGGCTTTTAAATTTTTTAAAAAGTGCCTCATGAACAATGAATTCTAGAATCACTCTTCTCCAACGCCTCTCTCCCCGGCGGCTTCTTGAACCTCTCCTCCACCGTCGCGTGCAATGCTGCGTCGAGACCGCCTCTGCATATCTGCACCGATTATGCACCAATCAGAGACACGCCAGAGAGGGTAGCGGCGAATCGGAGCGGGAGGAAATTCGCCATTGGAGAGGTCGAGTTCACGACGTTTCAGAGGGTGTACACTTTGGCTCAATGCACAACGGATCTGACCGCCGCCGTCGGGAAAATACGAAGGACAGAGACGCTGAAGATATTCTTTGATTTCTCTATCCCCATACACAACACCAAAATCTCAAAAAACCCAGACCAATCTCCCTAAAATTGGCCTCAAAAAATATTTTGATCTATTTGGGTTTTTTTTGGAGAAACATCTTCGATGACAAGAGAGTTGTTGTGGTGGTCGACGAAGACAAGCATTGATCTCGTTGTGACAGGGGAAGACGAAGACGGTGCGGCCGTACAGGCAGTGGGGCGATGAAATTGGTTAGGGTTTTGTGGGTTTCTAAGGATGGTTGTTGTGGTGGTGGTGGCGTGGTGGAGCAGAGAGTGAATCTCAGCCATGGTGTGGTTGAAGAAGAGAGATAGGGTGAGAGGAGAGGTTAAAGAAAGAGGGCAAAATGACCATTTCACCATTTGTTTTGAAATGACTATTATGCACTTAGTTTTAATTTTAGAGTTGAGTGTATAATTGTAATTGCATCTTAAATATAAATCAAATTGAACCAAAGATAAACCAAATTAAACCAGTTCAATTAAAATTTTTTAAATCATAAATATTTAAGCATTTTAGAGGTAAGTTGTTAAAAAAAATTGTAAAGATACTTAAAAATAATAGAGAAAATTAATAAAAGTATCATTTCAGTATAATTAGGTGTGACAAAATGTTACTATCCATATAATAATTGTCCCTTGTAGTAATCACAATTCACAAGACAACAATATTTTAAAGATATACATATCAAAATACTAGGTGTAGACGACTTCAATCTAGTGATATCTTTTGCGGGCACTTTCAATATAATATGTTATTATACAATTTATATATATGGAGGTTGATGCTTTGACTCAAGCTACAATGCATCAAGACTTGAACTCACATTTGAAACTGGAAAGCCTCAAAGTTAAGTTGGTAGAAAGTCAAGATGGTCACGGTCAAAGTTGTTAGATATGATATAGAAGACAAAAACTGTATCATGTAAAATATAATGCACTCGTAAGCACAATCTATTGCAGTGTTTTGGTCGAGTGCAACAAAAGTAAGAGAATCAAAAAATATATTTATTTAGTCTCATTTATAATAAATAATTAATTATATGTGGGTGTGATTATTGTAAGATCCAAATCAAATCATGTTTTGGTTCTTGAGAATACCACATTCGTGGCTAAATTCATGCACATTCTAACAGTGAGCATACCAAATTACCAATTAACTATAGATTTTTGTTGGATTTTGTTTGGAGTTCTTGCAAAGAATATATTTTTTCTTTCTATTAATTTTCTGTTTCGGAGAGTTTCGAGGAAACCGGTAATTCATTTCATATAGGATAAATGTATTATATCTTATTTTACATTATTTTATTATCTATGATAGGTCATTATCCTTTCAGTATATTTATTGAAAATAAATGATAAATGATGCTATTATGAACATGTTTGATGATATATAAGAATTGTACCGAACACGTTTAAAAGACCGAGGTTGTAGATCGCGCGAAAAAACGTTCGAGTCCAGCTGATCGCTGTTTTTTTAAGACAATATTGCTCCATAGGTGGCACTTGAAAGATTAACGAGCAATTGCCTCCCAAGATAAAACGGACTCACCACTAGCGAGTGCTGCGAATAGTGGAGACTGACGAGCCAACGATTGATATGCATTTAAGAAGTGGAGAGAAGATGATGAGAAGAAGATTATTTTCATATTCAATTTCAATCATTTATATAGGAGAGATGACACCGTTTCGAACAGACACAACCGTTCGTAACATGTATTCCTTTGGAAAGGTTGCGACCTTTCAACCAAAAGGTGCTTCATTTTAAAGCCAAATACATTGAAAGGTTGAAATGAAAAGATGCATCGATTGAATGAAAATATTATATAGATTCAATAGTTGGAATGATGCTATTATCTCATTCAAATTATATAGTTTCCAACGTTATCAACATCAATTAGATGATATTTTTTTATGTGAGAAATTAATAGAATCTAATTAAAGGGTTAAATTGATATAAGAAGGTTTTTGTATAATTATAAATTAGTGATTATGTATAAAATAACGAATTTTTAATTCGGCAGAAACTCGATATCCTCAATCTGGCGGGAAAAGGAAGAGATCACTTAATTCGTTCAAACCGCTTTGATATATCATCTTATAGAAAGGCAAATTATTCAAAATTCGATAGGGACTCGGTTCTCCAGATCAAATGTAAATGACTATCATGTCTCCGAAACTCCTAATTATTAACATCCGTCCTGGTGACACAATTTATATTTTTTTGAGGTTATCATATAAAAAAATCAAGATCACCACTATGCCTATCAAATATTGCCGAGCATTCACATTTTCTTTAACATGTGACATGAACATGTTTCAAATGTCAAACATCAACGTAGTAACGAAATTATATATTTTTTATATATGGCACTAATAACCTCTTCATGTGCCGATTGGATTGAAAAACAAACCCATATTTTTATATCAAGATTAAACTCTATATTTTCACAACTTGATTTACGTAAAAGTTCAAGTTAAAATTTCAATAGTAAAACTTTGAAATTAAGCACCCTTTATGTTAAATGATATACATTTAACGAAATTGGTCGCGACCCGTATTTGTTCGATGGGTTTTAGAGGCGTAATCAAATGAAATTAACGCTTAAAATACAAACATGTGAACTCATGTGAACCGTCTGATCAATGAATGAACAATCGAGATCGAACTAATATTATAATAGTAATATACTGTAAGTATCAAATTTTATGTAATTGATCAGTTAGAAAGGGCAGTTTCATTAATTCATCCCTAAAATTTTGAATAGTGATTCTTAACTTCATTTTATAAATTTGAGCTTGTTCATTTTATAAATTTCATTTATTTAATTATACATTTCATTTCATATTTAAACTGACATTGACCTCACAAAATTAAAAATGTCAATTTCACAACTGCAAATGCACGCAGATAGAAGGTGTTAATTATGACATGATATAAACCACTTAATTCATAATTACCCCAAAAACTAGTGATTTCCAACAAAATTGGAATATTTATTACTGCCTTAGCCTACATTCTACGAATATGGAAAAATAAAATAAAATCAAACGGGCTTGGTCCGTTTTAACTATACATTAAGTACATTTTGTGTCAATAAAACAGGCCACGACCCGTATTTGTCCGATGGGTTTGGGCCGGCCCATTATACTCTTCACTATGCCAATCATCATCACGTCATGATTACATTTCTTCGTGTTAAAGTATACCGTTTTAAGATAATATTTATATTAATTTTGACGAATACTATGTTCTTTTAGTTTAATTTATTAAATTAAAATAAAGTTCGTATGCAAAATTATTATTTAAATGTAATATGCACGATATATAACTGCTGTCAATTATATTATATATTATTATAAACGCACAATACAAGTTTATTATTCTTGAAACATGTATTTTTCAATGCAGTCAAAACAGATTTATTATCGCCTACGTACAATTAATGACCATATATGCAAGTAGCTGCTGACACATGCATACGTTGATTATACATCAAACCGATCATGTTCAAATATTAATGTCTCCTAGAATTTATTAAACTGAAAATTCAATAACTGATGCATGTTTATTACGTAATATAATTTATATTTATATAAAACAATGACACTTTGATACAATTTTAGTAAACCTAATTTTCGTTTCAGCATATATGAGCGGTAACTTAATTGTAAATGTTTTTCATTTTACTATACTTACACCATCTAATTCTATTAATTTTTTGTTGAAAACACAAAATTACTATGACACTTTTTAAAATTTCAAAATTAGCCTTATAACCACTGAACCAACCCTAATCCCTAACCCTAACCTAACCCCAATTTATTAATTTAATAAATAACTTATAATCATAACTATTATTAAATTTTATATAATTATCACTTACAAATTTTACAAATTATAAATCAATAAATAAATAAATAAATAAATATATATATATATACTCGGCTACAAATCTATATAAAACTTCCAAACCACGTAAAACCGTTGGATTTGAAACACGCGTTATCTTAGAGTGCGACACATGGCAGGTTCAAACATGTCATACATGGCTTCAATTTTGCACAAGTCTAGCATGTTACACAACACTGCACTACATGTTCTGCATGATTATACAACATTGCACTGAATGTTATACAATTCGGATGTTTTCACATTTTCTATTGGTTTATAGCTGATATCTCCTGTGTGTGTATATATATATATATATATATATAGGTTGACGCCAACATATCTTCTTAGAACAACAACGCCTATGATCCTCTCGAGCCAAACCCAACCGTCGTCAGAGTCGATCTGAACATGAGCCGAACTTGTATGTCGCTGAACCTGCCTCCGGCCGCCTCTAGCTGAATTCGAACCCCGTCGAGTGTCCTCTCTCTCTAGACCTTAAAACCTAGCCCAACCCTCAACCCCAAAGGTTACTCTCCAAATATTTTCTGTCGTTCAACAAATTTATATTATCATGCATGATCCCCATGATCCCCATGCGCCGATATCTTCACCAAAAGACTATTATTAACAAAGATTTTGTTAATTATAGTTTTTTGGTGAAGATATCGGCGCACAGGTGCAAATACGGTAAATGGAGCACACGAACTTGACCTACAACAATTTTCTTATTAACAAAGTGTAAGTCTAGTTCAATATTTTTGGAAAGATGACAAAGTGTAAATCTAAATCAAAATAGTTATAGTAATAAACTAAAGCTTCTTGTCACAGAAAAATAGGGCAGTCAGTACCCTAGCTCTCTCCCGAGAGCGATTAAGGTTTTCGCTCTTTGTGGCAAAAATTTACGGCGAGTCTGCAAGGTCGGAAGTATGGCGGCGGTCCGGCTGTTGCGGTGTCAATTGTTTGAAGGAGAAAGGCAGGGCAACATGTCCATGGGGAAGAGGGAGGTGGGGCAGGGAGCAGAAGGGTGGGTCGATTTACTGGGCAGAAGTGGAGGAGAACAGTGGGGACGAGACGGGACGGCTAGGGAGGAGTTGGTCGGGGGAGGTGGTGGGCTGAGGCTGGTCGACGGTGGGAAGAGGCTGGTCAGTAGTGGGCTGAGGCTAGGAGGGAGTCGAGAGGTTTGGGAGGAGTTGGACGGTAGGAGCCGAGAGACACTGGGCAGAGGCGGGGGAGGTCCGACGGAGGGGAAGAGGAGGGGGTCGGGGTCGGAGATGGGATTCGAGCCGGAATGAGATGAGACCCAGAAACCGGGAACCGGTGGTTTTGGATGGTTGAGAGGTTGGTACTGGGAGGGAACCGGAGTTATCTGGTGTTAGTGGGCAGACTCATGCAAGCATACTGAACAAGGGGGCTTTGGCTTACTTAAGATTTAATACGTCACTTGGGTGTTCTATTAGGTTTAGTGCTGGAAGGAAACGAGGGGCCCCTGGTGTCGATGGATTGATCCGGTTAAACCCAATGAGTTGAGAGGATTTGAATTTCGCGATGCCCATATTAATCCCAGGGTTGATCGAGGAAACTGGTTTAAGGCGGTATGCAACAAGATCACGGGGCTTCTCCATTCGTATGAGTTAGAGGCCGTAGCTCTGCATGATACTAACTGGTTCGTGTCGATTGGTTTTCGGGTTATCATGAATGCATGTGTAAAGCATTCTACAGCAAGAGCACGGGGTTTCTCCATTCGTATAAGTTGGAGGCCGTGACTCTACATGATGCTAAACGGGGCGAGGTGAACAACTTTGGAGGGATCATTAGCGAACGACGTTGCGTACTATCCACTATCAAAACATGCGGTCTTTGTTTTGCTCATAATCAAATGGTCCACGAATTGGTGTTTTTCTAACTGTCAGTAACTGAGATTATGGTGAGAGGTTTGTCCCACCAACTGTAGTTTCAGTTGTCCGGCTTAATGCCGGGTTAGTTGATATTTAATTAATAAAATTCGTTTTTACCTTAAAAAAACAAAGTGTAAATCTTAGAATTTACCGCGATTGCTCTCTTTAAAGATTTTCGGTCAAATCTAAGAGTTTAGCCTTATACTACTCCGACTGCGGAAACGTGTTAGATGATATTATCATATTATTTTATGTTAAAATTATTGCATAATATTTTCTAATTTGGTATTAATCTTTCAATTAACCTTGACAATTGCACTCTATAGATATTAATTGAATGACAAGTGATATACTTGAGTATATGAAAATGGTAAGTATGTTTTGTACCAAATTTAAATGTGAAGTTGAGAGAGTGGTCTAAGATATGCGCACGTGATGGACGAGTCCGACAATTGACGAAGTGAGAGTCAAACACGCATCACTCTGTCCGAAGCTAGAAACCAGAATCTATTACATCAATTCCAACCAACCGCCAGACACGACCACATCCTCATCAACCCCAACCGCCAGACATGACTTACGGGTCCCACCCAAACCCTTGACTTTCCTACACGTATAAATCCTCTGTTTTTCAATTTCTCCACAAACCCACCAAAAAACCCAATCTCCATATGGAACCATCACAAGAACACGGCGGAGGAGGGAGAGGACGGCCCGAGGGAGCCGCCGCCGGAGGAGTGGTCCGGTACAGAGGGATTCGCCGCCGACCCTGGGGCAAGTTCGCGGCGGAGATTCGGGACCCGTCGAGGAACGGGGCTCGATTGTGGCTCGGCACGTTCGAGACCGCCGAGGAAGCGGCTCGAGCATACGACCGAGCCGCGTTTTCGTTCAGGGGAAATTTGGCGATCCTTAATTTCCCCAATGAGTATCAGCATGAGGTTTCTGGTTCCAATCAGTTAGGTTATTCCTCGGAGTCGTCGAGGAACAGAGGACGAGGTGACGAGGAAGTGATCGAGTTCGAGTATTTGGATGATCACGTTCTCGAAGAGCTTCTCGGCAAAAGAGGATAGTTCCGTACTGGAAAACGGACTTGTCATTAATATTTATCGTATTTTTTCTTTGTATTATCATTATTATTATTATGGCAATAATATGATGCTCTTTTTCAAATGCAGCAACAACAACAATAAGTGAAGAGAAAATAATTTAAAGAAGAAGAAATATAGCCGTTATTAGTCTACTTCCCAAGATATAAAAATATAACTTGCTAGTTGCTCCCAAAGATTTGATTTGATTTGATTTATATAATTGTGAGAAATTACGGGTGAAAAAGTTTATAACTCATCGATCATGATGATTGTCAAATCACAAGTCAAAGAGAGTGTTTAAGTCAACCATACATATATTGGTATATTGTAAAGTGACTCAAGAAATTTAAATTGACATAAATTATTATTTAGAAGGTTGGAAAAAATACTCATTCAACTTATATAAAGATTAAATCTCACACTTGATTGCTTATGGAAAGAACAAATTAACAGTTTTACATAGACAACTATAATTAAATATTAACATGGTTATTAATAATAATGCAAATATGAAGATTGAAATTTAGGTTACACCAACAAGTAAATATTGATCCACATTCTTTTGTTTATATTTAATCAGCTTAATTATTGATATAAACAAAACAATATATAGTATAATATGTTTATAATATCCTAGGTTTTGAATCCTAGGTTTGGATTCTGAAAGGTGCTAATATCTTCTCTTCATCTCCAATACATGTTGTGTAGTTTATTAGAAATTCTTTGTATAGGAAAGGTCTATAGAGCTGCGCAGTGTGAGCAGAGATCAATGGTTTTGCAGGTTGAACAAGGCTCTCATGGCTTGGACTGATGAACATTGCACATGTTGTCCTTGCAACGCTTGAGTTTGTCACCACCCTATGTTGTGCACTCTTCACCTTCCCATTACTAATAATCTGCAGAACGCCAAACACAACGATAGTGATGACAGTGTGATAATACGATCGATCGACAGTAGTGAAGTTGTTGTCTGGTAATTTTAATTAAGGAACCTCTAATTGGTAGCCAATGTTGACGACAAATGCATTGGGAAGAGGCTCCACACCAATCCAGCCCCCGTCTTTGAAGACTTGGAGGCCATAAACATCATCTTGTAGCAAAATGGTGATGAGATTGGGATCAGAGTGTTTGGGCAGTCCCAAGGCCAAGCTTGGATCCGGACAAGGTGGGTAATGGTTGACCGAAAGAAGCACGGAATTGGTCAACTCATCCCCGAAGTGTCCTAATCCTAGTCCTAGTCCTTCAGACATGAGCTCCAAGATCCTTAACCCCAACTTCCTCGTTTCAACCGAGTATGTCCCCACCACCTCTCTGAAACAAACCAAATTCATTGTGTCATTACTATAGTACTAAACATGGATGTATAACTGAAAAACTCCGTGTAGACTATCCAACCTTTATGGAAAACAAAGAGTAATCTCGTTTTCACCCAGTTGAATTGACATATTTTCTCATTTAAATATGACTTTAAGAATTTGAAAATACAACAGTGATTTTACGTCTTATTTTATTTTAGGTAACAGTGTCAGATCTCGGTTAATTTAGTTTTTATTATTATTTATAAAATGACTAATATGCCCCTCAAAATACTTTGAATTTTCAAAATGTGCATTTTGGTCTCTTTGCTCTTTCCCACTACTCCTCTTCAGGCCATCTCTCCGGGAACCGTTAGGCGCAAAATGTCCCCTAGCCAATCCATAGACGATCAATTTCCACCAATTCGCCGGTGAAATTATTCTGCAAGAGCAAAAGAGCGCACAAGAAACCGTTTTGCACATACATGGTAGGGATAATTCTAGATGACATACCTTGGTTATGTCCGATTATCACATGACATACCCTAGAATTTTTCGTACCAGGGTGACTACCCTATCATTTCATTTGCCTCACCGTTACTCATTCCGTCCAATTCCGTTAGTTTTTAACATGTGAAATTACTAAAATAACCTTAAGGGTTAAATCAATTATTATAATTTGACTGAAAAGACTAAAATGCCCTCACCTATTCATCTAGGTTTCAAACCCATGCCACTCCCTCCATCTCCTCTCTTCACGACCTCCGGCCTCCGACGGTCGTGTCTCCGGCCCCCGACGACCTTGTCTCCGAACTTCGGTTGTCTTTAGCCTCGCTCCGATGGTCTCCAACACCTCCAGCATCGCCTCCGGCCTCCTCCAGTGTGTCTCCGTGTGGTGTTCGACTTTAGCTTGCCGGAAAAAATGGTGACCAAGAAATGGGTTCTTAAACAATTCTCAAACTGTCCCATGTTTTTTTTTGGGTTTTTGGGTTAATGTGAGCATGATAACAATTCATTAACTAATTAATTAATTAATGTCTCATTATATTTGTTCTGTTCTTGGTTTAGGACTTGCTATGAATTTTGTGCAATAGAGGGTGATACATTTTATGGGATTGGGAATGGAACACAACAAATTGATTGTGAATGGTGCAATTCCGGTCACCATTTTTTTCGACAAGCTATGGTCGACCACCACATGGAGGCACGCTGGAGGAGGCCGGAGACACGACCGTCGGAGGTCGTTAAGAGAGGAGATAGAGGGAGTGGCATGGCTTTGAAAATTAGATGAATAGGTGAGGGCATTTTAGTCTTTTCAGTTAATTATAATAATTGATTTAAGCTTTAAGAGTATTTTAATAATTTCACATGTCAAAAATGTTAAAAACTAACAGAATTGGACAGAATGAGTAACGGTGAGACAAATGAAATGATAGGGTAGTCACCCTGATACGAAAAATTCTAGGGTATGTCATGTGATAATCGGACATAATCAGGGTATGTCATCTAAAATTATCTCTACATGGTAGAATCAGAAAGGTCAAGAAATTTTTAAATACGTCGATGTAGTCAATCCCTGAGCGAGACCCCAAACTTCGATGAAGTTGACCGATGAGCTTCAACTTGTACAAAGAGATAGTCGTTAGGTTCTTGAAGTCCCCAAACTCTGAAAGAACCTCCCCAAAGAATTTATATTGCAGTAGTTATAACGAAGGGAGTTGACTCAAGAAACACAACTCCGAAAAGTAGCCTGAGATTGACAAGTTTTCCGATCCTCGACGGGATGTTTCTCGAAATGCGATTGTAGGAGAGTTCGAGGAGAATAAACTTTTTGATTCCATCGGGAACTTCCCCCATTGATGGTGGAACTAATGAGGTACAACCATTAGAGGTTTACGAGATGAAAAAGGGTTGTCATCGAGGCTAAAAAACTCGAGGCGGGCCAGGTTTCCGAGTCATTTCCACGGGAAGTTTTCGGAAAATTAGTTGACATGCAAGCTCAAGAACCTCAGTTCGTGGAGACCCGACAAGTTCGAAACTTTTTCGGTGAACAAATTATAACGTAAATTCAAAACCTGCAAGCTTGTGTAGTTCTTGAGATCCTTGTTCACGGGTTCGATCAAAGAGTTGTTCACAAGAAGTAGCTTCCCAAGCGACTTCTACCCAAGCTCACTCAACCCCTTTCTTTGCAAGCAATTGCACGTCAGATTTGTGGTCTTATTTTCATCCGATAGAAGAATCTCATGCTATTATTCTTAAACTTTTATGATGGGTAGAGCTTTTACATGCTTATAAATGATTGTTTTGGTCCATAAGCCTAACAACTCTAAAACCTTCGAAAATCAAATATATATAAACCATCGAAGAGTGTTGTGAGAGGTTTAGAAGCACCAAAACCTCAAAAGTGTTCTCAATTGAATGATTATGGCCGGAAGTTTGTAAATTCGTATAGCTTCCACAATTTTCAATTTAGTGATGCTATTTAATTGTTCTAAATCATGCTAGATTGATATAAATATCTAACATAAACCCATGTAAATTCTAGCACGAAAGATCAGCCTTTGTCACAAGCCCGCCGAAATCACAAGAAACTCCAACGAAGTCCCTGACAGAGGAGTTGCTGTGTTCCCAAGAATCAAACTCATTTGTCGATGATTATTGGAGCTTAGACTCAAATTGTAGTAGTGCTTGTAGCTCGCCAGGCTTGACGAGGTCGACAACAGTGGTGAGGTCAATGAGAAAGAGAAGGATAGTGGATTGTGGGTTGATGAGAAAGAGAAGGATCATGGACTGCTGGAGGGAAAGAGAAAAGTGATCGATGACGCATTAAGAAAACTTGAAGGTTTTCGAGGGACATTTTAATCATTTCATAATTAATAAAAAAAATAAATTAGCGGAGATTTAACACTGTTACCTAAAGTGAAAAAAAATAAATCATCATTATTGTATTTTCAAAATTTTAAAAGTACGTGTATTTAAATGGAAACGTGACATCATAATTGTATGAAAACAAACGTGACATCATAATTTTATGAAAACAAGGTTATCCCAAAAATTTATCCCCAACTATCATTTTTGCACAGTTAAAAATAAATGAAAAGATAAAGGTACCCCTAAACATTCGTGCTTGCAATTTTGTATTATTATATTTATCACCTTCGGCCGAGGAACTAATGTGGTACATAAATTTTAGGGATAATGACACTTTATTACACCTAACTATAGCGAAATAACACTTTTATACCGTAACTACTTTTCTCTCTTTTTTAGGTACCTAACAATATTTTTGTGACAACCTATGCTAAAATGACTAAAATACCTCTTGTTTAAGAAATCAGAATTGAACTTGTCCAATTTGATTTATCAAACTAGATTTGAAATTACTCAAATTTAATTTTAGATTTGAGGTATAATTGTAATTGCAGTTTAAATATAAACTAAATTGAAGCAGAGATAAACAAAATTGAACCAATTCAATTTATGGTTAATTAAACCAAGGTAGTTTAGGTATTTTAGAGGTAAGTTGTCACAACAAAATTGTCATGGTAATAAAAAATGAGAAAATTAGTTAAGGTATAAAATTGTCATTTCGCTATGATTAGTTGTAACAAAGTATCAATATTACTAAATTTTAACTTAAATATATGGTTATGTGGCGGTTAAACTTTATATTGTGTGATAATTTATCTTAGCCTACTACTCTCATTTGTTCCTACACTTTGTTAATCTAAAATTTCAGTCACAAGAAACTATCAAAAGAAATTGAAATTTGAAAAATGCATAAAATTAGTTGGTATGTTGATTTGATTACCTATATTGAGATGGTTTTTGAGGCCAATGTTGTATGAAATCTTGGGCTGGATGACAGAGATGTCTGAGGTTATCGCGCCAAAAATGAACATCTTCAGTGGCATAGTTGACGCTGCTCGTACAGAGAGTCCATCTTTTCAACTCCCTATTTGATTTATCAGTATTGCAAAAACTCTCCTTATCCTCTACAGTTATAGCGAAGAACTCCTTGAACACGCTCATCGTACTATTCATTAATTCCTCCGAAATCCCATCGTCAACAACCTGTTCAATTCATTTAATTAAATTGTGTACCGTATTACTTAAAATATTGTAACACACGACATGGTATCCTTGTATTTAAAATACCCATATGCTAGTCGAACCGATAAGACTTACAAGATTAATGAAATTTATATTTTACCATTTTTATTAAATAAGTTATTATAAAAATATACAAGCAAAATAATATTAATATTTAAGATATAAAAAAAAGTATTTAATATTTGTTACATTCATAACCTCTATTTGTTTTTGTGTGAGATATTTGAAATATAAAATTAAGTTGCGTGGGGGAGATATTTGAGATATAGTATCACTCATTTGTGTGTGAAATTTGTAAGCTGACTCATTTTTGTCAACACGTATAAATAGTCAGTTACCTTTGAGTCTTAACCAACTTAAATATGCTCTAACTAATTCAATTCCCATAAATCATAACCATGGTTATTTTCATCTCTCTCGTTGTATTTTCTTAACATTTATTTTTCATTACTTTCTATTTTTAGTTTCCTTTTTTCTGACTAGGGATCGATTCTCTTTTCACGTAAATTATCATTTGCTGATAAAAAAAATCAAAAGAAGTGTTTTCAGAACTAAAAACATGTGTCTTTGTAGCTCAAAACAAGTTTTTTCGTAATCCTCATTACACTTATTGAAATCGAGTGTAACGATGGTCTGGAGTGATTCTGATGATTGTTTTCATAATCATTTTGAACCTTTGATACACCCAATTTTCACTCTCGTTATATTTTAAAACTTTGTTAAATCACTAAACTCTCGTTACACTATGTTTTCACTCTTGTCCCTAAACACTCGTTACAAAAAAATTTAAAGTTGAGTTTAAGGTTGTCTAAATCCATGAAAACACGCATTGAATGAATATACAAGACAACAAATATATGGTGGAAACACAATTCATACGTAATGGAAACACTTGTTTTATGTAAGAAATGGAAACAACTATTTTGGGTTATGAAAACGCTATGTTTTGGGTTATGGAAGCACCTGTTTTGGGTTATAGAAGCATCTATTTTAGGCTATGAAATGAAGATGATTATAGTGGATGAGATTTGATTTGGTTAGATGCGCTCTGATTTTGTTAGGATTGATAAAATGACCAAACTGCTCATACTCTGGTGTGAAATGATCAAAATAAATATAGCTTATGACTAAATACATTTATTGTCATTAATGAGCTCGCATAATCTCAATGAAACAAAAGATTCGCATGATTCACAGTATAATGTTGGTTTGCAGGCAAGTGTTTCCCCATTTGTGTGCGCGTGCGCGCAAAATCGAGCCGATGTTTTATTGGAATTATGACCTATACTCAATCATTATGCATAATTCTTAAATACATTAGACATAGTGTATTATTAATAGAGATTAATAAATGACTTCTAATATTATCATATATGAATATTTGTTAATATTTCTTGATTAAAGTGTTATACATGACATCATGATAGGTATTAAAAGAATGAGAGTCATGTATCATAAAATTTGATTAGAACTGTCATTGATTGTAAGATGATCGTAGGATGATCAGTATATGTATGTTGGTACTCATGAGATGAGTATTAATAAATCTCATTCATTAAGCTGTACATGTAAATATGCATATAAAGATATGATCATACCCTGAGTAAAAGTGAGATTTCCCAAATGGTTAAATTAACTGTACTCTCAATATGAAAATTCTCTCAAAGGGAAATGTATATCGGTTTCTTTTAACTTGAGACTGCCATAGTAATTGATGGAATGGTTGTTGTACTTTGATGTTGGACACTATGTGTACAAGAATACTAGTTGAAATGTCGTAATCCACCAACTCTAAGTAATGAGTTTGAACTCTACATTGGTAGTATTGTTATGGTTGAACACGTACTTTGGCCAAAACAGATAAATAATTTAAGAAATATTTTTTTTTTAAAGTTACTGAACAACCATCAAGATTGACATGCAACACAGGATCATCTATTGGCGTTTGACAGACATAATCATACCGCAAGACGATCCGAAGTTGTAACAATGGAAGGAAATGATACATTATCCTTACTCGGGTTCGTCTTTGTTGAATATTGATATTCGCGTTATCCGATCGTTTACAAGTGTTCTTATACACCAACCTCGATTAGTAATTAATGAGATTAATTAATACCGATTTGACGTTGACCATATGATGCATCGTGCGTGGTTAGAAAGAACTCTTTATCAAGATTCGTTGATTCTTACGAATACCGAAGATGATAATTTGAGGGAAACATCGATTTTTTTTATTAAACTTCAAAAACTAAATAACTAGAAACGTATAAGAGTGCTTAAATAGACAAAACCTAGCCAAACCCTGATTGTAGAAAAGGAAATCCTAAACTTATTGGAAGAGGAAACAAATTATTAAAAATTGTAAAAACTACCAGAAACTTAAGAAACTACGATTTTGACCCTCTAGATGATCTCCGATGGACGAAACTACTCAGACCGCCGTTTCTGCCCGAAAAACACTAGTCCTTTGTCCAAATCTGATACTTTTGCAATAACTCTGATTGTTCTAGCTAATGTATACCGACTTCCTCGACCGCACTGCATCATTCTCTCCTGGATGGAGAAGATTCGACCTCGAATCTGGATCCACAACATCCTCCTCAGAAGAAAAATCACCCCGGGATCCCATATCTTTGTAGCACTTCCTACCAAATTTTCAATTGTATCAAATACTCCCATATTGCTCGCGAGCTGAATTGTTAATGTGTAGCACTTCATCTCGGATTCCATGTTGAATTTATGGAATTTCCTTATCAAAGTACACGCCCGTTGATCGATTACCCAACTTTGTAATTCGAGCCTTCTATCGTTGATACATGATGCTGGTATTAGGTTCTCGTTGCTGATTAAGGCAACAATATACATGTAAGGCTCCCAATAATTTTCGGCTACTCTTGCAAGATTTTTAGTCCTGCCTTCATCGTACAAGCTCTCAATGCCCTCCAAAAATTATTCGTAACTATTGTTGTATGAATCAGCTAAGAACAAGTATTTGATGCAGCATAAAGTTTCATCCCTTGCTAACAAAACATCTCTTCCTCGAATATTCTGCTCATGTTGACTCAATTGTGCTTCTACAATTTCAGCTTCTGCATCTACATCTGGTTTAACATAATCATCATAAATCGGGGTGATAGCCAATCTATGAACTTCTCTGGCTTAAGACTGCCATCGAATTATGGAATTTCCACCTTGAAACTCTGTTCCCACCAATGGTTAGGGCGTTCGGGTGAACGATTCTGAAACCCGACGAAAGGATTTTCGTCAGTGAAAGTATCATCATCACAACGATGCAATTCGTCCATTCGTTGGGTCAATAATTCAACTTGCCACCTCAAATGGTCGTTCTCACGTCGAAATTCAACGTTGTCACGTCGTAACTCAGCTCGATCATCATCAGCACTTTGGGGAGCGGCTCATTGTTGTCTACGGGACGGCATACCTCAGGATCGACTAGAATCTGATACCAACTGATGCAGCGTACGTGGCTAGGAATAAGTCTTTATCAAGATTTATTAATTCTTGCGAATATCGAAGATGATAGATTTGAGGGAAACCTCGATTTTTTTTTATTAAACTTCAAAAACTAAATAACTAGAAACGTATAAGAATGCTTAAATAGGCAAAACCTAGCCAAACCCTAATTGTAAAAAAGGAAATCCTAAACTTATTGGAAAAGGAAACAAATTATTAAAAATTGCAAAAACTGCCAAAAACTTAAGAAACTACGATTTTGACCCTCTAGATGATCTCCGATGGCCGAAATCCGTCGTACCCCATGGCATAGCCATGATTTTTACTCAGACCGCCGTTTCTGCCTGAAAAACACCAGTCCTTTGTACAAATCTGACACTTTCTCGAGAACTCTAATTGTTCTAGGTTATGCATAGCGACTTCCTCGACCGCACCGCATCACCGTATGTGGTCACACACTTATGAGTGACAGTTGAAGTTTAAGATCATTTAATTTATTATGAGATACTTTTAGGGTTTTCCAGGATCGAGAACCGACCCGAATCATTCAGGTTTGGTTTTCAAAGATGAAGAATCGAAACTGACCTAGTCCAGTTCGGTCAATTTGGGTAGAACCGACTTGAACCTTCCATCGGTTTTCTTTTACCTGGTATGAACCCTCCCAAATTTTACCTCATTGACCTTCTTCCTAGTACCCGAATCAGCTCCCCCTTCTTTCTAGAATTGAAACAGGCAAATAAGCCCCAAATAAAAAGTGATTTCCTCGTCTGTCATTTAGGTTTTGTATCTTCACATCAACCTAAAACAGAAAGACAAGTTGAAGAACTCGTCGACTTCGTGATCGAAGTTTTAATTTTGAGAGGATTAGATGAAACGCTGGAATTGTGAGATGATTAGACGAATACGAGTTTAATTATGATGGAGTCTGTGTTGGAGTTGTGAGAGGCATAGAAGACGAGACGTCGAATCAGTGAGAGAATCTTAGGTGGCTAAGGTTCTCTCTCAGTCTCAGTCTCTCTATACGTGAAGTGAAGCAAGCCAATCAAAGGTTGCAAGGATCCTAACTAAAGTTAGTGATGGTTGGTGTGGTTAATCGATCGGTTTAAGGTACTTCAATCATAACTAAACCGGCCCTCTGTTGGTTTTCTCTATAACTAAATCGATGAAATCAAATTGAACGGTTAAACGAACTAACTTGTCCAATTCAATTCGATCCGATTCAATCACATTTGATCGGTTTGGTTTGAAATAAACAACCCTAACTAATTTATTAAATGATCTAGATGTGAATTATCATATTTCCATCTTACATGAAAAATATTTTTTTAAGATAAATTTTTTTATTTATTAATTAAATAGCAACTAACCCGGCATCATGTTTGATATTATATGAGAAATAGATTAAAATAATAAAATAATTTCACAGCAAGTAAAAAAAATAAATAAGATTTATTTTAGTTTAAAAAAATATTTTATGATTAAATTACTTATTTATTATCATAAATAATGCTTAGATTTTTGTGAACATATACATTCCTAATCTCCTTTGAGTAGGCGGCCATGACTAAAATAACATAAGAAACAAAATATTAAAAATGGAAAACTGATGTTGATTTCTTCTCTTTTTTTTTGGTGTTGTGCTGCAGCAGCAAACCTAGCATCGGGTTATTAAGTTTTTTCTCATCAATTCCAAAAAGAATATGCATATCAACCAAGAATTGTTCTTAATCTCTATAGCCGTCTTGAAAAGTTTGAGAACATTATTGAGAACTCAACAACAAGGTACATACCTGAAAGAAGCCGAATTCTTGGCCAGCTTTCAAGATTTGGTGAATCAAAAGCTCCCGATCTTCGGAAGAAGGCGACTGTTTGAGATGGATCACAGGAATGGTTTTGCAGAAGGGGACACAGGCGCTCCCCGGCCGGCTTTCCGGGGGGAGTATGTAGCTCTCCGGCAAGGACTGAACATCCCGATACCAGGTTGAAACAAGTGTGTCCATTTCAATCTTTGTATGCAAATAATCAACTGGTTTTGATGATCTTATCTTTAGAGCAACAATGTGTATAAATATACTGCTTTTGCATATTCTTTTGGAGACTTGACCTTTCAAAGTCAATCAACCTACCATTCATATTTTGGCAGCATATTATAGAAAACTGATGCATCATGCATGTGTAGAAAATTGAGTACATATTGACATAATGAAATGTGGATTTGGCTTCATATTATACAAATCATTGACCAAACGAATCATATCAGACAGTCAGAGTTTTTGAGTTTCAGTGCTATTCCCAAAGAAGATTAAGAACATAAACCAAATAATGATTGAATATGACTTACTAGATTCAATTTGGCTTCATATTCACCAAAATGTTCACATCCTATCAATTTGAATTTTGACCTGAGGTCTCCTTAAAACCCCCATTTGATCACCAAATCTTATGTACAACAAAAGAATTATGGATAGTTTCAGTATAAAATCACTGATAATTCCACAGAAAACCCATTCACATCCCAAATTCGTATAAAAATCGTCGATATAGTTTATATATCGTCGAAATGAAGACTTACATCGCCTCCCGCTTCAAGGTCAAGCATCCCGCCAATTGTGTCCGATAGCCTCCGGTTTCTCCAGTCAAGAAACTGTTCTTGCTCTCGTTCGTGTTCTTGCCCCGAGCTCATTTCTGACATGGCGTCCTCGTAATTTCCTGGATTGAACTCAGGCGGGTCAAAGAAACTGCCCTGGGGCATTGCATCACGCGAACCAGTTCTGTCCCACCAATGGCTCCTCCCGGGTCGTGCCGGCGTGGAAACGTCGTGGTGCTGTTGCAGAACGTTCTCCTGGAAGAACTGGCCAGACGTGGTTGCATGCAGAGGACTATGTGCCCGGTCTTCATCATACCCATGTCCCGAGCTCTCCTCATCTATAGGCTCACGCGGCACCCAATAGTCTCCGTGGAGCTGTTCTTCAGAAGGCAGTGGATGGTGCGGGCGTGAGGTGTAGAACCAGTCAAGGAGGTACTGGTGCGGCCTATGGTCGGTGTCCATCCGCCATAGGGGATCTGAACGATGGCCAGGCCGTCCTGGAGTGCTCTGTGGCGTTTCTTTTAACAAGAAACTGTTTCTATCTCCGTAGCCTCTAGTGTTAGGGCTCCCTCGCCACATCCTGGGATGGAACTGTGCATGTCTGGTTCTCGGTGCTTCCATGTTTTGCTCAGTGAACGCTCTGAGAGTCGAGAGAAACTGCTTTCCATGAGCGTTTGGTTCCCATGACGGGTAGCTGGTTTGGAAGCTGTTACCAAAACAAGTAACGGGTATTAGTAACACTTGTTTCACGTTATGTTCATCACACGTGGACTTGACGTGTCCCCAAGTATATAAACAATACTAATTTTCAAGGACAAAATTCACAGAAGCAAAGGTTTGAGATACAAAATATGGGTTCAGTTTGAATTCATAAACAGGGACAAAAACTATACCAAAAAGAGTATACGACATGATTGGGTGTTCATTACTAAGGTTATGACAATCTCGTAGATTTAACAATCACAAATACATTATGTCAATCTTGAAGTTTACAAGTAGATACTAGTCATAATCGTCAATGTTCATTACTAAGGCTATGACAATAGCATAGACTTGACATGTCACCAACAAAGCATAGAGTAGCAATAAGGAATCTCAAGTGGCCCGAGACTATTCAAAGAAGCAAAGGTTTGACAAACCAAAAAATGGGGTTCGGTTTGAATTTCATAAATAGGGACAAGAAATATCCAAAAATAGGTAACGGCAATATCCCAAATTATTTAAGGTTGAGAAATGATACTTGGTACATGCTAGTAGTGTAGGATGTCTTCAATTATTGCCGATAAAAAAATAGCTGATCAAAAAAAAATTGAAGGTTGAGAAATGACAGTCCCAAGGAAGCACTTAAAATTATGTTCATACCTCAAGAACGATTTCTCTAATTTTCCTTGTGAACTCCTCTGAATAGAGGGTGCATTGTACGCTGAACCGTAATTGCTGTTCCCGTGGCTTTGGAAATCAAAGTTGCTGAAACTGCAACAGATCAAGCATGACAACAAAAGATTTTAGGTTGTGATTGTGAGTATTGATTGTGAGAAAGAAAGAGGTAATGTAAACCTGCAAACTTGACCGACTCCTTCGACATGAACTGTGAAATTAGCAATGAACTGCAAAATGTCATCAACCCGCTGCATGATATAGCACATATTTTATCAGTAATAATTATTACCATGTATAAGTCGGGAAATCAAAGTTCAAATAAAAAGGATGACATGAATGGACCTTCGGAACAACAAATATGAGTAAATAAGGAGTGAGGAAAATCGAGGCCATCTCCTCCAATAACATCATTCCTGTGTACTGCATCACAACAGACATGGTGTGAACTAACACAGTTCGATACTATAATGTATGGAACAGCACTTATTTAGATACTACAAATATTATTTTTGCGAATTTATAGGGGCAGTTTTGACTTCTGTTTTAAATTGCATCCTAAAAATTGTTTAGGGCGGTGATTGGCACACTTTTTACTGCAAAAGACAAAAAGTTAAAGGGTGGTTTTTTGCAATTTCCCATAGAAAACGTTCGTGCAGTACCATACATCACACAAATATAGGCGAGATAAACAATTCAGCGGGTGAAGCTACTCATGCAAGATCTACTTCAGTAAAAAAGACGGCAGATATAAAAATCAGCGTGTTTACCTGAAATAAAGTTTCAAACTCCACACGAACCATTTCTGTGTTTTCTTTGCCCCGCCACCTCTTCGGCATAAAATGTGTATGTTGAACCACCGTAGACATTGCCCCTTCCGGATCAAGGATCAAAAGCTCATCCGTGACTGCAGCCCGGCTAATAGCTGTTATAGTTCCAAAAACAGCAGCATACCAAAACAAATTGCGGCCAAATATCTGCACGGTTTAATATAAAAGTAAAAATATAGACCAAGACATAGTTCAATACGTATAGGTTACGATATGTATTTGAGCAGACAAAGGAATAAGTTCATTACATGTCCCTCTAACAAAGATTCCTCCAGAAATGCGATGATTATCAGAATCGCGGCAAAGCCACCAGAGACAAAAGAAATGAACTTTGCAATTATAGATATTATGGGACTCGGGAACTGCGTCAGATAATCAGAAGCGTGTATGACACTGCTGTTAATCCGGTGATTGAACAAATGATCAACCTGAAACACAAATAATTATGATATTCGGAATTAGCAAATAGGAGGTAACATAAAATACCATCTATAGCTTCACATAAAGACAACCTAAAAGCAGAAAAGAAAACTCTACCTCATTGAATTCCCGAAAGATCCACTTGGACAAGTTTGACCATCTTCGAGATGATGCCGTGCTCGGATGATTGTAGAACTGTTCAGCGTGCCTCAGGAACAGATAAACCAGCATGAATATGACAAGAAATGGAGACAGAAGAAGTATTGCAAATCCTACTATGATGAGTGTTTTCTTTAACCTTTTAGGATTATCAATGAAGTCCCTTCTAACACAAAAGTTCCTGTAGACGGATAATCCAGATCAAAAAATCATCTCATCAAATAGAACATACGAATTCATACTCTCAAGCTAACACTCCAAAGTTTATACGCATCAGGAGGTATAAAAAGTAAAATATACATATACATACATCGGAGCAAATATATTTATCTAGTAAATCAAGATTACAATATTATCCAATAATTGAAACATCAAAAGTCAAGAGAAATGTTAGGTTCATGTATTTAAGAAAAGAATGTATATAACAAACAAACAAAAAAAACCTGCATTAGATTCAACACTTGTTATCAGATGATTAAAAAAGGCAACAAAGAAATAAACTGAATAAGTTCAAGATTCGCGTACCGGTCAAACATGCTCTGCAGTATGCACCAATTCAGAGTCCACTCAAGGGTCTTTGTCAATATTAAACGGTATCGTGTTTCATTTGATGCAAGTTTGACGGCAGGACCAGCTCCAGGAACCCAGTGAAAGATTGGAAAAGCGAGAATCCCTTTGTTGAGCATTCCAATCAAGTAATTCTCCTTGCGCATCAGTCGCATTACCACATCATGAGCGGAAAGCTCCTTCACCACACACAAACGTAGAGAACTCTGTAACTGAACAACCTTTTCAAGAATCGTCGCCCATGACATAGTTTGAATTTCATTGTCCGTGACATGGAGACTGCAGGCACATAATATGCTCTAATGAAAACTACTAATGGAACATAAATCAATAACTTAAATGCTAGCTAAAAAGAAAAATGGCAAGCAATGCTTTAAAAATTTTATATTAGATATTGAATCATGATTTACCTGTCATTATAAAAATGACGAATTCCCAATGTGACCCTCAATTGCGCAAAAAACCTAAAAAAGCAGAAGACCCAGTAGACGGAAAATATACCCAGATAACCAACAATGATAGCTTTGGAAAGTGTGAAAGGGGTTAGTGGTTGCTTATGAAGAGCTTCCTTAGCAAGATCACAAGGCTTCATTCCCGATTCTACTGCATCCATCCCACATTTTGCATTTCGAAGTCCATTCCAGTCGACATATAATAAAAAGAAACCCGAGAAACATATGGTAAAACCAAGACTCAGGAGCTCGACAATCCACTTTATAATAATGCACCAAAGACCCTTTTCATAGTAGTAGTTATATATCCTTTCAAAGAACAGGTCCAAATCAGCAATCGGTTCAGCGTTTATGCTCTCACCGTTTAGAAGCCCCGAAGGGCTCTCACTACCAGGACTCGGGACTCTTCCATAATAAGATAATTCTATCTCGGGAGACGCATCGTTAAACAAACTTCTTGTCAATGAGGATTCATCACTCCCTTTTGATTTAAACAAGCCAAGAGCATATGAAACTGGTTTCCAACTGAACATCATTCACAGAAACCAACAGTAGGCAACAGCCAGTCCATTCCCCAAAACCCTAATAGAAGGAAAAATAAAATCAGTGCAATTTAAAAAGAGAGAAACAGACACACATATACGGTTAAGACAATACTCCACAAAAGGAGAGTTAAAAATCAACGATTTGCGCAATCTAATGACATGCTGGATTCATCACTGAAATTCGAAAGGATAAACGATCGAATAAACGTGCAAATAATAAAATCTAGTTTTCAGCGGAAACCCGAATTCAACACGTACTTTTCCATCCAATGTAACAACAATCTTGTCAACTAAGTTGAAAAGTCAATGATCCAACAAGGCTCAACCGACTTGTGTCTCAAAATTGAGAACAAGGTTCATAGGTCAGTTTTTTCCCTTTCTTTGCTTGTTGGGTAAGGAATATTTATATAGATAATGGTTACTAGAGTATATATTAGAACTAAATCGTTATGACGCCATTTCCTTTTAAAAAAATGAAAACTGGCATAGAAAAGTTAAGCAAGCCATGAACAGATGACCTATAGCAACCAAGTATCGTCTACCCATTCCTTATAATCGCTAAGAAACCAAACCGTTCGGAGAGAGGAGAAAGCAAATAAACAAGCCATCCCAACTCTGGCAGAAAAAAGGGTTTAGCTTTCTACTTATCATTGATTACAAGAAGGCAATGAAACGGTTCTTGCTCACGCCGTTCAGACTACCCAAACCCACAATGCTAAATAAGGGTCTGAAAATAACAAAATAATACCTAATGCACCAAACGATTTTCTTTCTAAAACATGCAATGTTTCCCCCGCCACATAGACCAGAAACACGAAACAACAACTTTGAAGTGATGAGAATTCAGCTGGAAAACACTTGAACAAGTACTAAAGATATAATCTTTCAGCTGCAACAAAGCTCCACAATCCAAAAACAGCTAAAAAGGCAGCTACTTTTGGTCAGCACAAGTCAACCCCCTAATACCCATTTCACAAATTACACAAAAGCAACTAAAACAAACGGCAATCACAGAATATTAACTATTATATCAAAGCATATATGAAGAAGAGAAAAACAAGATATTGCAAACCGTGCAGTATCATATGAAACTCAATAATAAACATATAGAATAAGGGAAAAAAAGGCGAATTTACCTGCGACCCAACAATCGGTGGCTGCAATAGAAGCTAGGAGAGAGCCAAAAATAGCAGGAGGAAAGAAAAAGATCAATTCTTTACCGATCACCCAGAAAAGAAAATCGACCCGGAAGCTGAATTTACAGAAAACCCAAATGAAAGGAACAATTTTAACGGTGGAGTTTAAATTGGGGGAGACGAAACGAACCAAGAAAATGGGTTTTGAGGGAATTGGAGAAGCGGAGGGAGAGAAGAAAGAGGGGATTTTTAGTTGCGTGGACGATATACGAATATTTGAAATTATTTTTTAAGCCTTTGGTCTCTTCTCTTTCCTTTTTTCTGATTAGTTTTTTTATATTAATATTTGGTTATTAAATTAAATTATATAAAAGTTATATACATTTATTTTGTTCAAAAATGCATGCTTTGACAATGAGTAAATCGATATAAAACGTCCAAGTTTTCATTATATCAAAACATAATTTTCTGAGAATTTCTTATGATGAATTTAGCCGAGATTATTTACAGCATAATAAATTTTGTATCTTCAAATAATATTAGATGGAATCAATTCATATATATTATAGTTTCCTTTAAGATAAACTATATTTTTATTTGTGGTTTATCTATTAACTAATAATTTAATTTAATTCACGTGTAAATTCATTCGATAAGTAGGAGTATTATAAAAGTTTCAGACTGAATAAAAAACTAAAACTAAATTTAATAACTTTAAATTTTGGCTACTTCAATTATATGAAAATATAATACAGTAAATAAATATAGTTTTGTTGGAAAATGCATGTTAGGACAAAAAAAATATCAAGTCCATCAAATAAAAAACAATTGATTTCTCAACTGTGTGGTGTGTTTGGGTGATTTTAATCAAAATAATGTATATTAGAGAATCATAGATATTGTCATTCCTTTTTGTGATGTATATTTAGATAATTATCGGTTAATTTATGCGTAAATTCAGTCCTATATAAAAGGAGAGTTGAAATAAATAAATAAAATGACAGTGAATGAATAAATTACATATAAAATAATCGTGATATGTAATTTAAAATATTGACCTTGGAGTCTTAAAAACGTGTATGATATAATTGGGTTCATTTTGATTGTGGCAATAAGGAAAGAGTATTGGGCTTTTGGCCCATGGTTGAGTTGAGACATTATACAAGTAAGGCCCAGTTGGTGTAGACCTAAGAAAACGCGGGAAGCAACGAGCAATTTCCGACGTGGCAGTATCCACGTCACGGTCATCCCCATTTTGTCTCTTCTTGGTCTTCGAATTCGATGCCGATTATATTCCCTAAAATTGAATGTTTATGGACAAGTTTGTGTCCCTGTTACTTGGTTTCTAGTTCATTAGTTTCGTTGACTGTGTTTGAATTAATGATTCTGATTTTCTAGTTTATTGTTTTTGTTAATCTTGTTTGAATTGTGAAGGAAAATGTAATTTAATTCCATTTTGGGCTGTTGCTAGATTTGAAAACCTAGTGCAATCTTATTTATTGAATAGGTCAACTTTTTTCAGACTCGATATGGTCTCTGGTTTGTTTGGCTGCCACTAAGTACACAAAAAATATTTCTTTGATAAAGAGAAGAAAATTAGACTTTAGATTATGGAGCGAGCCGGACATTCGTGTTACGCTGATTGTGTATGCAATAGAGCTTAGATGAGGAGTTGAAATGTCAGATCAAGAACACTCATTTGAGAAAGATGTTTCGTGCTTAGCTTCTGGATTTCCATTTAGTGGATTTGCACTTGCTCAATGTTGCATTTTAAGTAGTAATCATATCTGATATATTTTCAGCTTAACACATAATGGTACATACTTCTGTGTAATAATAGAATTGATTTGCAGTTTCCTTTGGTAATTACTATCATGTGATGCTAATGCACCTTGCAGTTACATATCGTCAAAAAGATTTCCAGATATCCCTAGGTCGCGTTGTTATCATTTTCCTTTTTGTTTTCCAAATCTATCATAATAGTAACTTTTCCTTCTTGCTGTATACGCTATTAATTAGTCTATGATTGAAATGTTAAAGTCAGCCACAATATTAATCTGATGTAGAAAACTTCATTTATCAATTAAACTATCCACTATTTTTTGTCTGACATGTATGTCTGTTGGTAACATGTAATACTTCTTGATGCCAACTTATGTTCAATATAAGCCTGATGAATTTCAGATCTGAAAATTGAATATTCATGTGCCAGTTGTTCTTAATGTCGTTTTCACAATCTGAAATTTAATATTCATGTGCCAGTTGTTCTTAATGTTGCTTTCGCAGAGCTTAATGTGCATGGTTTGGAATCAGAATTATTTGATTCCAATGAATACAGATTTGTCCGAAAATGGCAGTAACTTCCTGCAATTGCATATTCTTTGAAAATATGGATAATTATATGTGCTTGGACTTTGTTGGAGAGGTAACGTCAATAATTTGCTTCATAGACAACAACCCTCTGAAGTCACACTCACAGGTATTACATTATATTATTTGTTTTCGAGTGCACTTGACATTAGTGAGAGCTTGTTACTTTTGAGTTTACAACAATTTCTCGCAGAAATGGAGAAGCTCATAACCAGCAGATGCAACATCCAATCCGTTCCAGATTCTTACGTGTTGCCACCAGATAGCAGACCTGGACACATACTTCTCCCTAAATGCCAAGAAATTCCAGTAATTGATCTTGGAAGGGAAAAACTTAATCGGGACCGGACAATAATTATTCAGCAGATTAGTCAAGCTTCCCAAGAATTTGGATTTTTTCAGGTTTGCTATTTCACCCTCGTACATGATAATTTTGCAACTGTTGCTGTCTGATAACATGATCCTATTGAAGTGCTAACCAAAAAGAATAGGTGGTCAATCACGGGGTTTCTGAAAGATTGATTGAAGATGTATTGGAGGTGAGCAAGGAGTTGTTTGAGCTGCCTGATGAGGACAAGGCAAAGTTATACTCGGAGGACCCGAATCAGAGTTGTCGATTATACACTAGTATTGACTATGCTAACGAGAAGGTTCATTACTGGAGAGATGCTTTGAGACACCCTTGTCATCCTCTGGAGGAACATGTGCAGTCTTGGCCTCAAAAGCCCGCCCGATACCAGTATGTTCTTGAATGATTATAGTGTATTGTGTTTTCAAATACAGTATTGGTGTTTGATTATACCTATTTTGGTTCTGATTACCAGGGAGGTGGTTGGATGGTTTTCAGTTGAAGTGAGGAAGCTGAGCATGTGGCTTTTGGATGCAATAAGGGAAGGGCTGGGACTAGAACTGGACTTCTTTAGGAACCAACTCACCCAAGATCAGTTGATGGGTATAAATATGTACCCACCATGCCCGGACCCAAGCCTAACCTTGGGATTGCCTAAACACTGTGATATTAATCTCATCACCATTCTTGTCCAAGGAGATCATGGACATCACGGGCTTCAAGTCTTTAAGGATGATAAATGGCTCGTTGTCGAGCCTCTTCCCAATGCTTTTGTGGTCAACATAGGGCACATGTTACAGGTGATTTGGTGCTTTATAACTATTTATTTCCTGACCCTTATCAAAATATTGACTGTAATGAGAGTGGCGCAGATTATCAGCAATGGGAAACTAACAAGTGCTGCCCATAGAGTTGTGGCCAGCAAAAGTGCTGCACGGACCACAATTGCCAGTTTCATCCATCCTACTAGCGACAGTCTTATCGAACCTGCAAGAGCACTAGTTGATGACTTCAATCCTCCTCGCTTTAAAGCTTTCGTGTACAAAGAATTTCGCAGCGCCTATATAGTTGATACTTATAACCGAGTGCCTCCATTGGAGCGTTACAAACTCTGACTGAGTTAAAGTATGCTTACCTTAATGTGTTTAAATCAAAGATGTGAATAATCCTTCAGTAAGGCTTAACTCAATCGACATGATAAGTTGGAGCTAGGATTGAAGTGATTTACATTCGCATCATGGGAGTCAAAATCTTTTGATTTATAAACCATGTTTTGTCCTTATCACTAATGCGATGTTAATGTATTGTTTGTGGTAAGATTGGTTGAGAAGATTCCCTAGTTTGGTATCATTTATACTTTTTGTCAAATTTTATGTCAGTTTTATGGTGTATCAACAACAATACAATGTTTTTAGCTCTTCCTTATATTTCTTAAGACTTTTTTCTCTATTGTTGGATGAGAAAATTGTCTTGGCAAGTATTTATTTATTTGCTTCAACAGCAGAGGCAGTGCTTGTGGGTGCACCTTTCTACTATTCCAGAAACTTATTTGCGGGAATGGATTATGTGATATGCCCCGAGAGTAGACGTGAGAGGTAGGTTTTCCCTTGAGGCTATTATATTTGTATAATTGATCTTGAAGTATGCCAACGAGAAGGTACATTACTGGAGAGACTCTGAAAAAACTGGTTAATACAGGTATGGTGTTACTCATTTTACTTGCTTAGAATACATTACTTGGTTGATTCAGGCCCCATTTCACATTTGCAGTAATACGGCCTTGAGTCTATTTTGAGATATTGATTCATTAAAACATATTCATTTGTTTGCTCTAATTAACATTAAGGTGACAGGACATTATTATACAGTTGAGTATGTGGGTTTTGGATCTAATATGCTAAGGTTTTAGGCTTTTAATTTGAACTGTTAAATCCTATTAATCTCCCCTCACGACTGAATCGAGAGGATACACATACAAACTCAAACAGATAGATGAAGGCCCCAAGCTATTTATTAACGTGATCAACATCTTTTAGACGTAGGAAGATAAATAATTATCCTACATGTAATGGGCATAGCTATGAGGTCTCATTGGTTCAAATACTCATACATGTGGTTGTTGTTGATAAAACAAGTACAGCGTTTTGAATGTGGAGGGTACTACAAACCCTAAACAGACCTAAGATGTGCCTATTAACGAAGCCTACATAGTACTATAATACACCTTGCCACCGGGGATTATTGAGTGTATTCAATAACACCATCGTATTGCGGGAGGTTTATTTGTAGCCATGTAGCTCAACTGAAGTTCATTTTAAATTGAAGAAGGTACTTGTGTTTGAGAAGATTATTTCCGTGGAGCTACCTCCATGTTGGGCGTTGAAATGTGAGAGCAAGAGCCTTCATATGGGAGAGGTCTTTCGTGCTCGGCTTTTGGATCCCAGTTACTGGGTTTGTACTTGTTGAATGTTGTTTCTTAAGATAATTCTTCAAGGCTTTTGCATGTGATGGTTAATTTTAAAGTAGTAATCATATCCGATATATTTTATCTTCAACACATAATGGTTCTTCTGTGTAATAATAGCATGGATTTGCATTTTCCTAAAATGGTTCTTCTGTTGTTTACCACTTCTATCCACGAGACTCGCCTACTGTATTTCATAATAGTAACTTGTATTGCTTGTGGTGTTCATCATAGTAATTTGAAGTAAAAAAAGGCTTCTCCGAGAAACTATTCGGATGTAATTTTATCAGTAAACTATTCACCTGTTGGTAACATTTCATACTTGTGATGCCAATTTATGAATTTTGAAATTGAAAATTCATGTGCCAGTGTTCTTAATGTCGTTTTCGCAGAGGTGAAATCATATAATAGAAAGGAAAAAAAAAGTTTACTCTGCATGATTTGAAATCACCCCTCTCGCATACATAATAAAACAAGGGCCCTCCTGTGATCACTGGTCCTATAAAATAAAGGATCAACGAATCAAATGATATTTTCGTTCAATTCTAATTAAGGTTATGAGCCTTGTGAGCCACCAAGCTGTTGTACTCCGCGTTGCGGGGATGGGATTTGAACCCGTGACTTCAAATATATTATCCTCATTCTGCTTCGGATTGTAATCTCTAATGAAAAAGATAGCTCCGTGGGCAAAAACTCCTGTCATGATGAATCCTGCAATATATTGGTGATGAGTATATAAGGCGGCTTGAGTAGTAAAGTCTTGTGCGATGAATGCATAAGCAGGTAAAGAGTACGTGTGTTGAGCTACCAAGGAAGTAATAACCCTAAAGAGGCTAGAGCAAGGCCTAATTAAAAATGAATCGAATTATTGATTGTGTCATAAAGACCCCTTTGTCCGCGGCCTAAGCACCCCCCGGAGGAATATAGGCTTCTAAAAGATCTTTTATACAGTGTCCAATCCCAAAATTAGTTCTATACATATGACCAGTAACGAGAAAAAGAAATGCAATAGCTAAATCATGATGAGCAATATCAGAATCCGATGAGTCGGTCCAAGTTGGTTTACTAATGGGCTGCCCTACCGGATTACAAAATTGCGCTTTAGCCAAAGATTCAATTAGATAAAAAGTTGGAATTATTGTTTCGACTTTATTCATAGCATTATCTATTAAAAATGAATTTTCTAATACTTGACTCCATACCATCAAAGAAGTTGGTTGTACATTTAATATAAAATTAAGGGAGTGTGGCGATAATTTATTTCTATACACCCTTCCTAGTTGAGACCATACATCAAAATGACATTCCCATAATTTTATTAGATAATCTTTCCATTTATTCATTACAAGAGGCCTGTATTTTAAAATCAGAATGTATTTTCCTTGATGTCTAACATAATGAATGAAGGGGTCGTTGAAAAACACCAGAATGCGCTCAAAATTGTTTGCAAAAATAGATACAAGATCTTCCATCTTTTTATAGAAAAGAATTCGCTCGAGAAAACGCGTCTAATAAGTCAGATAATAAATTGTTACGTGCAAGAGTCTCCAAAGAAAATATTTCCACCAGCCCAAACTGACAAGAAGGAGGAGCAAAAGGAGAAGAGGCATACACCTTCGTGTACTAGCGAAAGCCTTACGTATGTCTGGTGGAGATCATATTCACTCCGGTACCGTAGTAGGTAAACTTGAAGGAGAAAGAGACATCACCCTAGACTGAAGCCGCGTTGATTCCCATGGACACATATTTGTCCTTTAATAGGCCTGCAATTTCATTATGTTTTAAGAAATGATGTAGATTGGAATTTAGTTTTGTTAATTATATATCAAATATATGTGGTTGAACTTATCATTTGATAGGTAAGTTGAGTCATTTGCTTCATGGACAACAATCCTCCGAACTCTCAAGTCTCAGGTATGACTTCCTTAATCTGTTTTCTCAGAGATCTTGTTACTTGTAATGTTCCAACAATTGCTTGTAGGGATGGAGAAGCTCCTGACCAGTGGGTGCAACCTTCAATCCGTTCCAGATTCGTATGTGTTGCCACCAGATAGCAGACCTGAAGACCTAGTTTTTTCTAAATTACAAAGTATTCCAATAATTGATCTTGGAAAGGAAAAACTTAGTCAGGATCGGACAAGAATTATTCAGCAGATTATTGAGGCTTCCCAAGAATTCGGATTTTTTCAGGTTTGCAATGAATTCACATTTATTATTGTCTTGCAATATAATAATCCTATTGAACCAGTAACCAAAACATGTATGTGAAATTGCAAATGTTTGAGGAAAGAATAGTTGGTGAATCATGGGATTTCATAAAGACTGATGGAAGATATATTGGAGGTGAGCATGGAGTTGTTTGAGCTGCCTGACAAGGACAAGGCAAAATTATACTCAGAAGACCTGAATCAGAGTTGCCGATTGTACACGAGTATTGAATATGCTAACGAGAAGGTTCATTACTGGAGAGACGCTTTTAGACACCCTTGTCATCCCCTGGAGGAACATGTGCAGTCTTGGCCTCAAAAGCCCGCCCGATACCAGTATGTTATTGAATGACCATAGTGTATTATTGTGTCTGTTGTTCTTGAATGACCATCCATATCAGTGTATTGTTCTTGAATGACCAGAGAGGTGATTGGACACTTTGTTGTTGAAGTGAGGAAGCTGAGCATGTGGCTTCTGGATGCAATAAGCCAAGGGCTAGGGCTAGAACTGGACTTCTTCAGGAACGAACTCACCCAATTTCAGTTGATGGGTCTAAGTGCATACCCGCCATGCCCAGACCCGACCCTATGTTGGATAATATATGATTTAAGATCATATTATATAAATATTTTTATATTATATGATTTAAATTCATATTATTCTACCTAATGAATAAAATTGAGTTGGCATTTCAAGTTTTGAATGTGGTTTAATCCTCTTGAATGTATAGGTTACAACCTTTCATTTTGTCTTTAATTTGGGCATTTACTCTTAGAATTCAAGAGGTGGAAGAGATGAGACTATAAATAGATGGTCTTTCTCTTCAATTTTGGATAATCCAAATATCAAGAACTATGTGTTCTTGTTCTCCCTCTTCTACATTTCTTCTCTTCAAAGTTCGTACGATTTGATGATAGAGAAAGACACAAGTTCAAGTTCGCTGGAACTAGACCTTTGGTGTACGGTGCTAGTTCGAAGTCGTTGTATCCTGGGAGGTGTACGCTCATTGATTCCAACACCCGAGGGAGAGCGAATACATTTTAAGGAAAGTGTCCAACACGCCTCGACTTTCTCGAGTTTGTATAAAATATTTTGTAAAGATTCATGTATTTTTGTTGTTGTCATAATTCATTATTATTTATAATTATTTAACTTCCACAATTTGTTAATATTGTTGTATAATACCTAACAATCTTAAAGTGTAGCGTTCTCTTGAGTTTTAACAAGTTGCAAAAATCAAGAGGGTTAAATTTTCAATTTTATGAATATTAAATCTTACATATACTAATGATTTGAATTTCATTTTGTAGATATGAAAGTTGGGAAACATGAAACTTTTTGAATACAAACAACGGGGTTTGTTATCGGTCTAATTTTGAAGAAATTATTAAAAGCAAGAACTTAGTGATGGGAGCAACAAGCTTGCTTGCCTAATTCATCTTATGAAATATATTGGACTATATGTCAATATGGCTGAGGCCGGGAATGTACCTTTGGGTCAAATTCCAAGTGGGTTTAAGACACGAGTGTCTACCACAAATATATCGAATTTTGTTTTGATATGATATGTCGACTGACTTGAATGATTTGTTGGCTTCATTGTTGAAAGAAGAAGACAAAAGATGTATGGTACACAAAGAACCTCAATATTGAAAGAGGAAAAAATTGATCATGTTGTGTTCAAAACTATGCATTGTATAGTTTTGATATTATTTGTAGAATGTGTACCATGAAATATAAAAGATTTTGAATGGTCAATAAGAAAAGAATGTCAAAGAACTTGAAAAGATTATTGATTTAATCTTTGAAAGAAGCTGATAAAAGATGGTGGTGAACATGTTGAGTTTACCAAGTAGTGTAAATGAAGAATCTCAAAAGTGAAAGAGAAGACGATTCTCTTGTACTTAAAGTATGTATTGAATAGTTTAGTGTTCTTTATATATGTTCATTATACAAGTGAATAAAATTAACATGAATGAAATAATGAATTTATTCATGTAATGATGAATCATTTCAATGAAATTGAATATGAGTAATGAATATTAAATTTATTCATTAGTTAAAAATCATAATCATATGATTAATTTGAATGATTCTTATTTTGAATTGATCATCATGAATTGATACATCATATAAGTTGAATGATGTAACGATCTCATTCACGAACTCATAAATAAGAGTTGGGCATGATCAACGCAATGAAAATTGGCTAGATAACGATGTTATTCATATGTTGAAAAATCATACTTGAATATGATTAATTGTTTTGATTCATTGATAGATAAATCATATGAATATGAATATGAATAAGTTGAAAGAAATAATGTTTTCATTCTTGAGTTGATAATGGTTAGTCTCAGATCATATCAACAAAATTATGAGATCACCATAATAGATATAAGTGATGATCTAGTTATGTTGTAATCACTAAATAAACTTTGGGCTATCAATCCCAAAAAGGGTTGGCTTGACATGTTTGTTTGAAGTCATACTTATTTAGATAGAATTGAAAATTCTAATCTAAATATTATTTATGATTGAGAGAGTGTGCACATATGCGCTTATGTCACCTCAAAATATTGTTTTGAAATATGTCATGACAATGATCAAATAAGTTGTGTGTGCGGCATGACAAATAATGCAATTGATGATAATCTCATTGGAGATATTACTTGTTATTGATGGATTCAATTATAATTGATTCCTTGAGAAAAAAAATTTGTTTGTTCAAAATACAATGTATGTGGAAAAAGGTTATATAACCGATGTCACGATGAACATGAATGAAAATGTCATTATGTGGATTGATACGAATGAAGAAGAGTCTTTCATTTATATGATTGAGTCATATAATGGTATGATAGACTTGGTCAAGTGAGATATAATTCTATATGTAGATTATTTACTTGGACCACATATATTCTTTCAAGATCGGTAAACACAAATGTGAATTTTGTGTAAACGAAAGAATCTAGATTGTCTTTCAAAGTGTTGGAATAAATGGTGAACCTCTTGAGCTAATTCACATTAATATTGTGATTTAAAATTCGCTTGAATAAGAGATGTAAATAAATATTTCGTGACTTTCAGTTTGATAGTACAAAATATTATTGTGTATATTTGCTTAAAAGCAACAATATGGATAAATATTCATTGTCATGTTCATGGGAAGAAATGACTTTAAAATGAATATGTTGAAATGGTTGACATATGTGTATTCATGTTGGCACATAGTCAATCTAATGTTGTTGTTGAAAAGAAACTATCACTCTATGAGAGAAGTGTGATAATTATAAGTTTTGGGTCACCACAATACATGTGAGGGATAATGATTTTTCACCAAATTGCCTTTAAAATAAGGTAACATAAATGAACGTTGAGAAAACTCTGAGTGAGTTAGTAAGAGGAAGCAAGATTTCCTACGGTTAATTGGAAGTGTGGGGGTGCTTAGTAAAAGCTTTGGCTTCGACTCCAAGGAAAATAAGGATATGAACAAAATTGTTGAATGTGCCTACATTGAAAGTGCAATAGTAGTGCATATAAAGTTCCTGTGTATGATTTGAGAAAAAAAAAATCTCGATACACAGAAGAATATTATATCAAAGTGTAGAATTGTTATATTCATGCTAACAAGATGAATTAAGATCATCTTAATAAAATTCTTGAGAATTGTGAGAAAAAAATTCTTAAAATGGTGATGAGCTAGCAAGGTCTAGACTTAGAAAAGGGCAAGATAGAAAAATCATTTGATTATTTTCTAACTTGTATGCTAGAAGCTAAATATAACACTAACAAAGATGTTATTATATAGCTCATTCATGTGAAAGAAACTGGTGCAAGTTGCTGAAGTTATGAGATGGACTTAAAACACCTAAGTAGCGACATGAAAAATACTTGACATTGATATGTTGTCAAATCGATTCCATATCAACGAGTGTGAAAAATGTGAATCATATGTGACTCGTTGATGTAATTTAAGGAATCAAAATTGCAAGAAAAGCAAACTTAACGGTCGCACGATGTTGATAAAGTTTGAAAAAAATTAAACAAATGTAATGGTGTTTAGCTATAAAATTAATTGATTTAAGCTAACACTTGTGAAAGAATAAAAATGAAAGTATCTCTCAAAATGAGTATGCAAAAGTGATAGGCAATATCATGTATTTAATGACATGTACATGGGGATGTTGCATTTATCTTAAGTAGACAAACAAGATACATGAATTATCCAAAATTTGGATATTACAATGTTAATATGAGAATACTAATGTATCTATAATTGAATATTGATTATGGTCTACATTATAATAGATATTGAAAAAGTGTAAGAGAATACACGTAAACAAGTTGAATATCTTATATCTATTTGGTGAGATTTTGCCATGATATGAAAACCCTTCGAACAAATTTTGATAACTAGATTCACAATGGAATCTGAGTTTATGAAAAGAATAAACAACTATAAAAGTCTAAATATTTGTGGAAGGATATTATCAAGGGCAAGGAATAACAACAAGTCTAGACATATATGTCGAAGACATAATGTTGTTAACCAACTTCTCAATTATGGTTCAATGAGGATTGACTACATAAGGTCTAAAGAAAATACCGCGGAACTAGTGATCAACTAGTTAAATGAAGATCAAGTTGAGAAGGCATCTAAAGAAATGGGACTTAAGCCCATGAAATTGTATAGTCAAGACAAAGGAAACCCAACCATGTTGACTGGAGATCCCAAGATTATGGTTCAATGGGACAACCTAATTGTTAAGACTGGTAAGGTCACTGTGGGGGTTTCCCCAGTCCTATTTCTATGATGCAAACAGTGACACCCGTATGGAAAGGTTAAGCGATTGAGCTTTTAATGATTCTTATGCGTCGAAAATATTGAGGTTTCGAGCGGAGTAAAGCGGGTTACTCTTAAATAAGAAATCACCTATGTGAGAGAGAAGTGGGGTCGCTTCAAAGGAGGATTGAGTGGCTAAATCCTTTAGAAACTCTTGCAGAACCAGGACGATGTTCACGACCAAAATGAACATAACCATGAGAACCGAACTTGAGTCAGGAAGATACATGTGTGAGGCATGTTATCATTTACACAAACGGCAGAACAATTCAAGGACATCGTGTCTATTGGTCAGCTAGTAAAGTCGACATGTTTTCACAAGGGAAGGTTCAAAGGTACCCCCTACCTATCCTATGCAGGTATTGACCGTAGAATCTATCACCATATCGTGTTGAGTCTACTCATACCCTTTTTCTGTGTCGTTTTTGTTAGCGTCGCTCAATTTCATTCACGTGGGGGATTGTTGGATAATATATGATTTAAGATCATATTATATAATTATATTTATATTATATGATTTAAATTCATATTATTCTACCTAATGAATAAAATTGAGTTGGCATTTCAAGTTTTGAATGTGGTTTAATCCTCTTGAATGTATAGGTTACAACCTTTCATTTTGTCTTTAATTTGGGCATTTACTCTTAGAATTCAAGAGGTGGAAGAGATGAGACTGTAAATAGATGGTCTTTCTCTTCAATTTTGGATAATCCAAATATCAAGAACTATGTGTTCTTGTTCTCCCTCTTCTACATTTCTTCTCTTCAAAGCTCGTACGATTTGGTGATAGAGAAAGACACAAGTTCAAGTTCGCCAGAACTAGACCTTTGGTGTACGGTGCTAGTTCGAAGTCGTTGTATCCTGGGAGGTGTACGCTCATTGATTCCAACACCCGAGGGAGAGCGAATACACTTTAAGGAAAGTGTCCAACACGCCTCGACTATTCTCGAGTTTGTATCAAATATTCTGTAAAGGTTCATGTATCTTTGTTGTTGTCATAATTTATTATTATTTATAATTATTTAACTTCTAAAATTTGTTAATATTATTGTATAATACCTAACACCCTAACCTTGGGATTGCCTAAACATTGTGATGTTAACCTCATCACCATTCTCGTCCAAGGAGATCGTGACCATCACGGGCTTCAAGTCTTCAAGGATGACGAGTGGCTTGTTATCGAGCCTCTTCCTAATGCTTTTGTGGTCAACATAGGGCATATGTTACAGGTGATCATTATTTGGTGCTTTATACTTCTTCTTTTCTTCTTCAAAATATCGACTGTAATGAGAGTGGTGCGTGCAGATTATAAGCAACGGGAAACTAACTAGTGCTGACCATAGAGTTGTGAAGAACAAAAGTGATACGCGTGTCACAGTTGCCAGTTTCATCCATCCTGATAGCGACTGTCATATCGAGCCTGCAAGGGCATTGCTCAACGATTGCAATCCTCCTCGGTTTAAAGATTTTGTGTACAAAGATTTTCGCAGTGCCTTCATGGCTGACACTTATAACCGAGTGCCTCCATTGGAGCGCTACAAGCTCTGCTAACCAACTTGGCATAGGATTCAAGTTGTTTACATTTGCATTAGAAACTATGTCTTGTCCTTCCACTTCATATCATGTTAATCTATGGTTGGTGGCAACATTAGTTGAAATATTCCACTGTTTATTTGGTATTATCAAATATGCTTCTTTGTCATTTCCTTCATAGTTTTTTGTGTTCCTCAGTCCAGCTTGCATACTACCAACTTATCTCTTCTCTGGTGTATTGCATAATACAATGTAAATGTTTTTAGATAAGCTTAATTCAAAGGCTCGTATTTGTCTCATGCGAGATTAGTTGTTCCTTCGGGCTGTGTTATTTCTTTTCGGGGTAATTTCGCACATATCACCCCCTATAATTATTTTTTTGTTTTAAATTTTCAAATAATGCTCTTTTTACCTCTCTCCTCCTCCACCACTTTCTCTCTCATGGGCTTCTATCGCCCAAAGAACTATACATGTTCGTAATCCCTATATATAGCATTAAAACAATGATTAACATGCTTTTCAAATATGTTAATTGCTCAATGCTTGTTTTGATTAACATCCCTAAATTTTCATCACAACGCAATTCTCGGAACAGCATGATCCAGGTGTGGGTGTTATGATCAAGCTCACCTCAAAACTTCATGCTGCTTCATACTATAGCGCCACTCAAAACATCGTGGTCTCCTATTTTCATTTTTCTCGATCACTTTGCTTTTCTTGTTTCTCATGTTTTTTTAGCATTTTATCCTTTTTTCCCTACTCGGGATTCAAGAGATTTCTATAAATACATTTTTTTTCGTTTGATGTTGAAAAAAGAATTGTTGAAATGTGATTCATATGGAAAGGTGTTTGGTGGTCGGGTTATGAATCCGAGTTAGAGGGTTTGTACTTGATGAATGTTAAATTCTTTGAGATTGAGGCTGTTTCATGTGATAGTTAATTTTGAACTAGTAGTCATATCCAATACATTTTAAGGTCAACACATATTCCACAATAGAATATTTGCAGTTTCCTAAAACGGTTCGTGTTGTTTTCCACAATAGTAACCTGTATTTCTTTTCTTGTGGTGTTAGTCTAAAAAGTTGACTGGTCCGTATCTGCATTTTCTAAAAATTTGTGTCAATGACACGATTGATAATTAATTCGGTATCTATGATTAATTAACACTGTAAAATACTTTACACAATTGCTATTTGAAACTTGAAAAAATAAAAATAAATGTTGGGGAATCCGAGACTGCTCACGAATGGGTGGTATCTAAAATGCACAGGCAGGGCCAGTGAATCAGTCAGTTGTAGATTATCTTCAGCTTCAATTTTCCTGAGCGAGGAATGGGTTAGCAGAGAATTAAGGCCTTTTTGGAGGTTTAGCTAATAACCCAGTTGGTGGGACGATAGGTGCTGAGATTCTGAAGAAGATGGCTTTTGTTCTGGTATGCATCAAACACTGAAAAGTCTCAAAACATCATATGATCGCATGCAAAGTGCCGTCTTTCTTGGACATATGTGCTTTTTTAAGTCTTTGAATGAAATGGGGTGTGAGGGGATAAGAACAAGGTTTGAGGATTTCTGGGTTTTTTTTTATTCTTGTTTAATATCAAATTATGGGTGATAGGAACTTTAATTGGGTGTGCCTTAGTATTTAGTGTTATTCATTGTTTAATGGAGAATCTGGGAATGCAGGAACAATGAGAATTGACCCTCATCTCTCTCACCCAACTATACAGGATCTATCTGTTCAAGTCTCAAGGGAAGAATATGTTACCAAAACGAATTTATGAACTAATTTATAGTTGCAAATATGCTCATTTTACATTTCAATGATTTTGTGATGCTTTAGATTGTTATTTCCCTTGTTACTCTCTTGGTTTTGAACAATTTAATGACTCTTGGATACAGCACCTTCAAGTTTGCACTTTTGGGATTTTGCTCATTAAAGCTGATGCTTTCATGTTGCGGATCATTTTTAAATTGGAATATGACTTGGTCATCAATTTTACCTTGAATATATCATTTTGTTGCTAATATGATACTTCGTGTGCTAGCAGAAAGCATGTGTAAACCCTCTATTTGCAATTAAGAGGAGATCGCTAGACAGAAAAGTAATTTGGCTTCTACAATGCCCCTGATTTTATTATGAGCTGTTGAATTCTTATGCAGGGTTTTGGCTTGGGAAGATGCGTACCACAACAATTGTGGAGAAGGTAATCCTTTAGACAAGTGGTTTACTGGGACACTAGACAGCTTGCATGGTATTCACTTGAACTAGCTGTGGCAATGATGTCTTCTCGTGTATATTCTCTTGGGGAAGGGTATGTCCCTACTAATGATAGTTACTATGCAAGATTGGTTTAACGTTTAACCATTGCATTGTTCTTTAGTTCTGCTGTTCTAGACAAGTTGTATACTCTTTAGATTTGTTTGGCTCTTCTGGGCACATGCATCAAATAAAGATTCAAAAACCTCTTATTAAACTTATTAATTTAGTTAATGTTTGGGTCACAAACTCTTACCAATATCTTCTTTTGATACTATTTCAGGCTAAAACCATTTTTAACTTATCAATATATAATCCTAGACCTTAAATTCCTCCAGTAAATAGTACATTTAACAATACAGGTTAGCTGAGCATTTTCTTACATAAGTTTACTATTGAATATGTTTTACAGGATTGTTGAACAGGTTGCAGTTACTGGGAAGCATAAGTGGATTGTGGCAGATGGTCACGACAATCATTCCTGCCCATCATTTGAGGTAAATGGTTTTCTTGTTGTACAATAATAATTCTTATCAGTGCTTCACTAACCCATTGAAAATATTAAATAACTTGTAATTGTTTTAGGACTTCTAAGGCATTCTAGATATTTGGGCTTAGCATTTGTTGTTAGTTTCCTTTTCCCCAACCAGCTAGCAAATAATTCTTTAAGAGAGTCTCATTCTTCTTTTCTTTATGGTAATTTCAGTGTGGTGATGGGTGGAAAAACAACAAATTTCAGCTGGTATCGGGGTATGCCTCCTTTCTTTTCATTTTTAATTAATTTCTATCTCATAAAAATCCTAGATTCCGAGTGTGTGTATAAAGAATCAATAATGTTATTCAACTACGGATGCAATGCAAACACAATCAGTGGTATATTTATCAGGCATATTCCCAATATGACAAAAGGTGAATGTATTTTTGTGATGGAGACTCAAAATTCCTGGAGGCTCAGTAGAGATAAATTTAACAGTATCTTGTTGCTTGGTCGTAAATGGGATGTAGTAAAGATATTTCTCAGGTTATGGAGCATTTTATTCCTGATATTTTTTGTTTCCTCACTTTTGCAACAACTTGTCTGAGGTGTTTTACTGATAAAAGTAATTGATTTTGTTCTTTAGACCATTGCTGTTGTCTCTGTTGTTCCTCATGGAGTTCTACAGCTTGGTTCTTTAAATGAAGATATCTTCTAGTAGTAGTAGTTGGCTATTTCATGCATTAGTAGTAATATTCATTTTTGGAGTACTCTGTCTTTGCGCTCTATGTGCTACCAACATTTGCCTCTGTGGTAGTATTTAAGTGTCAAGTTCATTGATTAAGTTACTTCTTAAATGTTTAAGCTCTAAGTATTTGATTAGTATATACTCATATGAGTTGTGAGTAATGGCGGCCCTAAGTGTCAAACTTATTATTTTCGAGTATGGTGTCTTAACTTTTATCTTGGATTTATAGTACTAGTTGTACATAACTATACATTTTGTCCCATTTTATTCTGTCTTCCTGCCAATGAATTTTCTGGATTCAATATTTAATGACAGTATTAATACATGAACTTGGTTTGAGTAAATGTAAAAGATTGCTCAAAATGCTGTAGATTATAAATCTCTTACCAGCGTGCTGTTTAATGGTTGTTTTACTTTTTGTTTCATTTGGGAGGAGCAGGTTATTCCTAGATAAAGCTGCAAATGTTGAGGGGAGAAATGTTTGGCTTCCTCGTTTTTCCTATTTTGCAGAGCAGAATAATGCATCTCCCGTGTCTCCACTGCCTAGTATTTGTCACAAGAAGGCAGTTGAAGTATTCGATATGCATGGAGGACCTGAAATATCCATGTCCTGGGTTGATGTATTATTTAACCCAAAGTCGAGTAGGGGAAGTAATGTTTAATGCCCGTACCCATGAAGGGGAAACTAGTGGTGTCAAATGTTTAATGCCTGTACCCATGAAGCTGCAAATGTTTAATGTTCTCATATTCAATCAATTGCGTAACGAATAATAATGCACACAGCCAAATATTTCCGGTGGAAAAATTCAGGGTTAACCTTCAGTCAGGCCTCTTTGATTCCTCCAGATGTGCCGGAGTCAAGTTGGCTGGAGCAGATATTCCTAAAAATTAAGTCATGGACTCTTCATTTATGAAATTTGAAGAAGAATTACAGAAGAGAGGGTTCCAAGCTGAATCGAGCCAGTTAAACACGTCTGACAAGTTCTTGAGATCCTCTGCTGGTTGTGAACTTTATGAAGCACTACAACCAGTTTTTCAGAAAAAAAGTGTCAATTTTGATTGGGATGGAGGAAAGTGAAACTGTAACTGAAGTTGAAATTCTGATGAGCGGTAGCAAGTTGACTTTTGACTCTGGCTCAGAACATCTTCTAGAGACAGTAGTGGCAAAATTTTGTCACAGCAGTAGTGAGGTTAAAAGTGAGAAATCATTGCAGTCTCTGTTGACGACTGAAAATATTCCAGAACCTTTAATCCATACTAAGCTTACTGTCAATTCAAGGGACTGTTCAATTGAGTACCCATCTCTCATAGAGGAAGGCACGCAGAATTGCTTGAACTCATCAGAATTGTCTGGTGGATATCTTCAAAAGGGTTAACATCCTTTTGTCCTAGTGCATGTAGTGAACAGTTGGAAAGGTCTTCAGTAACAGGAAAGAACAAAAGGAGGTCTAGACCTGGTGAAAGTTGTAGGGTTAGACCAAGGGACAGACAATTAATCCAAGATCGAATTAAAGAATTATGGGAGTTGGTGCCTAGTGGATCCAAGGTAGCTTCCCTGCAACTCAGCCCAGAGTTTTGCTCTTTTAACTGCAACCAATTATTTAAATATCTCTTTTTTGACTTGTGCTAATAATTTCAAGTTAATTGCACAGTTCAGTATTGACTCACTGCTGGAGCAGACAATCAAGCACATACTCTTTTTGCAAAGCATCACTAAGCATGCCGACAAGCTAAATCAATGTTCTGACATGAAGGTATGATCCTAGAATTTCATTTATTTAATCGTCTGACCTTGATTTGGTGGATCAATACTTAGCCACAGACATGTATTAACGAGTTGGAATTTCCATGTTTGTTAGTTTCTAAGTTTCTGTTCTTATCAAATAGTAAATATTTAGTCATTTACTGTGTTTATTTGATGTCCCTTGACCGTGTTAATAGCTTTTTTCCCCCACACATCTATCATTTGGTATCATATACTCCTTCAATCCGATTAAATCCGTGTAGAAATTGTTAATGCATGAATATCGTGCTTGCCTTTTTAGTTTTTTTTTTATCAACGATTATATTAAATAAAAGAGTGAAGATTCCCAAGTTGGGAAAAGTAAACTCTATGAACAAGTTCAATGAAAATGAAAGAGGGCTCAAGCTGGAGTGCCTTTTTAGTTGCACTCAAGGAAATGGGTATCCAAGGATCATCCTCTCCATGTGAACAGGGTTCAAGCTGGGCTGTGGAGGTTGGAAGTCATTTAAAAGTTTGTTCAATGTAGAAAATCTTAACAATAATGGGCAGAGTTAAGACAACCCACTCTGGGAGATTCAAGTTTACATTTCCCGTTACTGCTGTTCTATGTTATTATGTGATAAATATTGGGGCTGATGTTTGCAGTGTGAGGATTGCAGCCATTTTCTTGAGATAGCAGAAGCGATCAGAAGCTTGGCCCTAACAATCTTAAAAAGAATTACTGAAGCCCATGGCGAGAAGATTTGGATATGTTTTGTGGTTGAGGTAGGATCCAATTCTGGATTTGTCGGATAAGTAACACGATTAACATTGTCATTGTCTTGTCCCACTAGGAGGACATCTTATCTTGTAAGAGGTTCAAATCCTAGTGGATATTTGTTTGGGGGAAGGTGGAGTTTAGGGATAGAAATAGAATATATATACATATAATCCCATAATAATAGGCAGATTTTTAATAAAAAAAACATGGTCATTGTCTTGCTATGTACTACATGGAATTTATATTTAGCATGAATTGAATGATTTTGATTCATTACAGGGACAGAATAACAGAACCATACATAGAATGGATATTTTGTGGTCACTTTTTCAAATATTGCAACCCAATGTCACCGTCTAGCAGTGGTTAACTCATGGAGATAATCACGTACGCATCTTTGTAACACATTGTACCCTTAGGGATCTTTGATTGAAGTTTCTTGTACACTCAAGCGTGTGTTGTGTTCTAAAATCTCATGTTTCAGGCTTTAGGTCTTGATCAATTGTTTGCACGGGTGATTGATGATTGAAACTGTACAGTGCTCACGACTTCTATCGTCATTTCTTTGTATCTCACACGAGGATGAATATAAAATAAGAGTAATTTTTTATACCTAGCTGGGCATTTTCTCTCACTTCATTTTTCTGTTTAAAGATGTATATGTTTGTAATATCTGCATATCGTGCTCATGTTACTTAATCTATCACGGATATTTATATTTATGGATCAGTAGAATGATCTCTTACAAAGGAGAAAATTAACATTAGACAAGGTAGCTAACTATTACATGCCCTCGTCATTTGAAAATCCTGTCATGCCCGACTCTAACAGGGATTGATTCATCACAGCTCGAAACGAGAGAGAGCTGATTTACCATCTAGTCCTTTTGACCTGTAATGGCCCAGATATTCACCAACACAGGTTTCTCTGTATTTTGGTGGATTGTCGTCTGAAATGAACTCGTTTATTGGTCCATAGTTTCTGGATTTACTCGGATAGAAAAAACACGCTGCTGAGACTCTTGGTCCTATCTGTCTTACTTGCACCCTATGCTCCACACTCCTGAACTTGTCATTTGTGATAAGCTGCATAAACCAAAAAAAACGTGTATTATTGATGAATTATCTATTTGCCGTTTAAATCTCCGATCTATCTTTGTTTTCTCTGAAAGATTTTGTGGAAAGATTTATTTTGTTTCTCTGTATATACCTGCATGATTAGCTCTGCATAAACCGAAAAACATGTATTATTGATGAAATATCTATTTGCAGTTTAATTGTCTGATACGTTGTTATTGTTTCTGAAATATTTTGTGGAAAGATTTATTTTGGTTCTGTATATACCTGCATGATAAGCTCTGCACAAACCAAAAAACATGTATTATTGATGAGATATCTATCTGCACTTTAAATTTCTGATTCATCGTTTATTGTTTCTGAATTTTTGTGTGGAAAGATTTATTTTGCTTCTGTATATATACCTGCATGATAAGCTCCGCATAAACAGAAAAAAAAACATGTATTATTGATGAAATATCTATTTGCAGCTTATACTTATTGATTCATCGTTTTTGTTTCCGAATTTTTTTGTGGGAAGATTTATTTTGTTTCTGTATATACCTGCATGATAAGCTCTGCATAAACCGAAAAAACATGTATTATTTTATTGATGAAATACATATTTGCAGTTTAAATTTCTGATTCGTCGTTATTTTTTCTCAAATATTTTATGGAACGGTTTATTTGGTTTCTGTATATACCTGCATGAGGTCACCAATGTTTGCTATCAACCCTCCTTGCAGGAAAGGCACGTCGAGCCACTGATTTTGTTGAAGAACTTGGAGTCCTCCAATATTGTCTTGCAGAAGTATAGTGAAAAAAGACGGGTCTGCATGCTTGGTTGCGCCGATGGTCAAGTCTGGCTCGGGGCAGGCCGGGTAGTAGTGACACACCAGAGTCTCAGTCTCCATGCACTGCATGCTCGCAAGGTGGTCAGAGGTAAGCCCCATAGCCTCTGATAGCAATTCTGACAACGTTTTCTTCAGTTTCATCATGCCTTCCATGTATGCACACACTATCCGCCTGTCAAAAACGTGTTATTACAAGTTTTTGAGGTTAGAATGATGGGGTAATTGTCAAAACTAGTTGTTGGCAAAACCTTACAGTGAACTTGTCTTTTGAATTGAAAGGATGAAAATACCCTTCAAATTATAGAAGATAAATTACATTTAAAAGTAAAAAATATATATTTACCACTAAGGAATTATATGAATTTTTTATTCTTGGGGTAATTATGCCATTTTTGAAAAAATTGGAGGTCACGTGGCTTGCATGTGTCCCATTTTCTGTCGGTTTTGACGGAGTTTGAGAAACTGCAAAAAATTGAATAGTTTACGGTAATTTTTTTTGCAGTAAACATAGCATGCGACTATCAGTTTCTGCAATTATCCCTGGAATCATCGAAACATACTAGATAGCATTTACCTGCATTTTATTGGCATGAGTTCTGGGTCTAGCTTCCCGTTTTGGAAGTTAAACACTATAGAGTCTCTCCAGTTTGCTGCTTTTGACACGTAAAGGTCTCCATTGCAGTAGTACCTCACCGGTATCTTATGGTCGCGCGAGTACCACTCCATCTTCACTTCCGCCGCCTGCTCGTGAAACTCCCGAACTCCATCCAACAGCTCCTCCAGCAAGATCACAGGGATTCCATGGTTGACCATCTGGAAGAAACCCCACGTCTCTGCTGCTCCGCAGATTTCCTCCACAATCTCAGCTCTTCGGCCACCATCACAGCCTAGTAGATCAATGACCGGGATTTGCAGGAGGCTTCTGGAATCAGAAGACGGGAAGTTTTGGAGATCGTCGGGGCTGTGGATGAACATTCTGGGTATTTTGGCCAAGCCAGAGTCCACAAGTCCCTTCACTCCAGTTTTGGTTTCATCAAACTCTTTTACTTCCTTGCTTCTGTCATAGAAGTAGCCATTGGCTCCTTGTAGCTCCATGTTAACTGATCTGTGAAGAAGAAAGTTTTGGGTTAGTCTCTGAATGTGTGAAGTGAAAAAAAAACTAAATGGCGAGTGTGATGTGTGAAGAGTGTACCTACCACAGTAGTGTAATTTTTGTATGGATTGAAAAGAAGACGAGACTTTGTTTTCATGCTTTGAAGTTTTGGCCTTTGAGCTCTTATTTATAGAACTAACTTGTGGTTAAGGTAAATGTTCTACAACAGTTTCTATGTTTTAGCATCTATGATTGCATTGTGAGCTCTTGGGCTCCTACACTGCGGTAGGAGGTACTATTTGGTGTAAAATGAGAACACTATTGGATGCATTAAATAGATGGTTGAGATTAAAAATCTCATTGATGACAATTTTGGTCAATTTGAAATTTATTTTAAAATATTTAATAAAATAAAAATGACTTGATTTCAATCTTCTATTTTGTTAATTCAGCAACTGTATAAGTTTCTCAAACTGAGGAATTGTTACTCGCTCTTATCAAGAGAATAATTGAGTAATTTCATAGTACATAGAATGTCTCTCATATTCGATAGTGTTAATCTTAATAGACAAGATCAATCTAGTAAGTACTACATACACGTGATCTTCAAAATCTTACAATATTTGTATCATGGAATTAGGATAAAAAAGCCAAATGAGAAGAAGCCAGTTGTAGTGAATAATAAATGCAAAGTTGTATCTATCCTTATGGAGGGGTCATTGTAGCTCTGCCCAAATATGTCTCCTACCATTTTTCTTCCCATTTCTGCACATTTTTGGATCACCATTCAATAACTTTCCCAACACAAGCAAAAAACACATTTCACCATCTATCACATGACAATTGTGGGCCAGCTATTATGATTTTTTTTACTCAACGTGAAATGGCAGTTTAGTATTTAAGTCGATTTTAAATTTAGAACGTTGAGCATGAGTTATATATAATTGAATGATAATATTTATCTTCCAATGTGTTGTTTAAGTATTATTTATGGTATACAAAGTGACATGTTAGAATTTAAAAAACATTTCTTCAAAGGCAAGAAGTTTCATCCAAATACATCTAACCTTCAGTCACTTGTGCTTGAATTTGTAAACAATATCTTTTTTGGTAACAAGTTCTTTAAAATTATGAAATCAAAATAAAGGATGTTGGGTTCATTTTAGGTTCATGTTACTTTTTCCCGTTCAATATGATGTCAACAAGAACGAGTTCGAAGTGAATTTAGTAATTTTATATCAGGAATACCAAGCTCCCTTGGGTTCGAGAATTTTTGCTATCCTTAAAACAAACCAAAGAAATAAAGGCACTAGACCATCTTCGGCAGACGATTCGGGACTTTTTTTTTTATCCGAAACGATACATGACTTCTCACTCTCCTTCAAGATGCAAGCTCCTCTGAATATAAATACAGGTCCCAATTGTTGATATATAAAAACAAAATAATTATTTTTACTCAATCGAGTAGTTAAATGTTTATATCTTCAGTCTGATGACCGAAATTTAAGCCTTGTGATGATATAAAATTCAATGACATGACTCAAACCCAGTGGAGGAGCTTAAGCCAACCACACCAAATTTAGAGAGCATATGTCTTTCAGCATACATATGTATTTTAGTACTAAGTGAGATTAAATCAGATTCTATGATTATGCTTCTTTGAATTGAATACTAATTTTGTCGTCAATCAATCCTTAAGACCATCTAATCAATCATTTGATTGTGTGTCACCATCAAGATAGAATTGGAATTTTGTAAACTTTCAGAAAGCTGTCCTAATTTCAGCAAGAATATATCAAAATCAAAGTAGCTCATGTACATTACCTAAAGATCAAGTTGTTTATTAAAAAAACATGATCTTATCATAAACAGGATTTGATGAGCTTGTGGTAGATATAGAAAGTGAAGCTGAGAAGTCCCTACATAAGATTCCAATTCCAAATCAATCACATACTCAGTGTTTCTGTTGAAGCTTCAAAATTAAGGTTTCGGAAGCTACTTCAAAATCTTAAAATCCATAAAAACTGTGTAAGAGTTGGCCCAGTTGGTCAAGACGAGCATTATCTCCTATGAAACTCAATGTTCGAATCCTAGTGGGTCATCATCCTCTTGAAATAAGATGTGGAGTCAGGGTTAACAGTTCAGTTAACCTAGGTTAGAGTTACGTTAGATTTTCTACTTTATTCCGATGAAAAATTCATCAAAACCTTCATTCACAACTAATCAGAATAATGATGCTCGGAACGTTTTTCTTCTCAATTTAACACTGAAAGTATAGTCTTACTAGTTCTATACACTTTTGTCATAATGTTGTTGACATGATTATGCCATGTCACTAACATGTCAACAACATTACAATAGAAGTGTACAAAACAAAATGACATTGATATTTTCAGCGTTACATAAAAAACGTCTAGGGGCTACTTACAAAGAGCACAGATACCTTCAACACAATTTGTTAACAGAACCAACAGTAGACCTTTAAACATTCGGTTTTCTTGTCAGTAATAAATCAGAAAATCTAATATCATCCTGACTTCAGTTCACCCCTAACCTAAAACCCCACCTTACACTTGGTCCCAAGTAGGTGACCCAGTAGGCCTCTAACACCGGATCTCATATGAAATAGTGCTCGTCTTGACCAAATAAACCTGTCCTAGTGGAAACTTCTATACATTCAGTTGATAGCAAATTAATCAAACCCATATGCATATTTAGAAGAGAAATGCCAAATCTTATGCTATTGAAAATAAAACTTTGTAGAAAATAAGGAACTGTCACGAGAGACCACTTTGCAAGTTGCACCAAACCCTATTGACCAAAACAGTAGTTAGTCTAATCATCATGGCAATTATCACCATCATCAATCATAATTATTCTACCAAGACTGATTAGAGAAAGATTTATATTCTCACTACTCTTTGTTAGACATCTTTCTATATTCTTCCACCAATTGCAGCCAAATTGAGTAAAAAATAACGAAATTGAGAGATGCTAATCTTTTTCATGAAAAACCTTGAGATAACGACATGTCACAAGTTTAAAAGTGTGGTTACTGAAATTCATACACATCACATCGGATTCAAGCAAGCTGACGTGATAAATTTGAGAGATGCCGAGAATTAAACGAATGACAAACTCCTAAACTATCAGAAAAAATCTATTCGTACCTAAACGGTTTTTGATTTTGGAGCCTTCTTCTTCGCATGTCTCCTAGGAAATGAGTTCTTCATGCCAATGAAAAACAACAGTGCCCCAAACAGAGCCATGTTCTGCAAAAAAAGGCATTTACGGTTAAGGAAAAATAGTTTGTGGAGTTTTATCTGCATTTGCAAAAGGAAACTAAATTATATTGTTATGTGACCTGTGTGAATTTGATGAAAAGTTGATTAAACTCTTTTTCCTCGCTGTCGTAGTTGTAGAAGTCAAACAGAATAGGAGTAGTAATCAACTGATGAAGAAGCTGTACAAGATGCATATAAATAGAGATAGTTATGTTAAACGATACTATAGGACATTAACATGTAGACAATGTTGATGGGTTGTGGAACTAACAAGGAGATAGGCTCCGAGGGAGCTGCCAATGATAAAAAAGATGCCTCCTACACCCTTTAGAGCTATAGCTGCAGCTGCTAATATTTTTATCTGCACGGAAGATCAATCATGATAGTTTAAGACATGATGTAGATATAGATTTCTAACTTATATCAATGGGGATATCAAAAAGCATTTTGACACTCCAATTTGACATATAGTTTCAACTTTTTTGATCTTTCCATCCATTTCCCAACCAAGTTCAAACAAGTTAGGCTCTGGCCGAAGTTCTAACTCTTGGAAACAATTCACAGATGAAACTCTAACAGAGAGCGACGTTAAGTTTCTCTCAGGAAAAACTGGAAACAAGTTTTTAGTACACTACAACCCATCTCTCTTTCCATTTTATGTTTTGCGATTATATATTGTTTAAAACTGACACACGAAAATAAATTTTTAGTACACTGAATTTGCTGTTATATTTGTCATATGTTGTTTAAAAGCATTTCCACATTCCGACTGACATTTGATTCCGACATTTTTTCTTTCCATCACAGCTTACATAAACTCAGTGATGGCAAAAATCCCAAACCCAATGGGAACCCGATATTCCTGATCCTACGGGGTAGGGGAAGAGATCACTAAACCCGCCCCGTTGTCACTCCTATACAGAGACAAAATGCCACGAACCCGACGGAGGGACCCAGTATCCCTGGTCCGACATGGTAGGAGATAGGGACCACTAAACCCATCTCGAGCCTGCCCCATTGTCATCCCTACAGAAACTCCAAGTTCAAAAAAGTTAAACCGTGGCAAAAATTATAAATCTGGTAAAAACAATTGAAAAATAAATTTCTAACAGAGCAACGCTAAGTTTTTCTATCATGCACAAACTAAAATAAGTTTTACAGTTTTTAGTACACTACAGCCTATTTCTCTTTCCATTTTACATTTTACTATTTTTTTTTCATAAATTGTTTAAGAGTGAGAAATATCCTCGCCTCAATTTCCGGCAATTGTAAGCCAGCCTTAAAGTGCACGTGATCTGCAAAGGCTTCAAATTTTGGTTTGAGAGTCTTTGCTGCTATTCCACCATCATCTCCAAATGCATTAAACCTGAAACCAATACATTTTAATCAATCTATGCAACAAAAGAAAATTGGTAATCAACACAGAATATTGTTTACAGTTAAATGGAAGGAATTGCTAGTTCAATCCATCGCCTCACATTATAGCAAAATGTTGCCAGATAGCAATATTTTAAAAAGCAACTAGAGGCTAGTCAGGTGGAAAGGGCTTTTGGGGATTCATAGGGAATAAATGGAATAAACTGGGATTAATAAGGGGTTAATTGGGGACTAATTAGACTAGTCGGGAATTTCTAGAACACTACCAAACAGAAAAGTTGCTTCCTAATCACATAATTTTTGCTAATTCCAATCCCTACATCGGTGATATTGTTGACAAAAAAATAACCCTCTCTAATGTCCAACATTCAACTTATATTATATTTCCAAAGATATAAGCAATGGATCGAGTAAAATATTTAAAAAGATAGAACAGTTCTATCAATTCATTTTACCAGGTTTGCTAGAAGTGAACCTAGAGCTCCCCTTAAAGTTTAAACTAAACCCTAACTTCACACAGTGTTAATCTTTAAAATTATATATCCACAACAGAATTTTATGGCAAAACTAACTCAAATTCATGAAAACTACATTTCCCAACTCATTTTCCTGATAAATGAGTCCACTAACTAGAAAATGTGAATAAAGTTCCTGAGTTCAAATTTAGATCGTTGAATTCCTCATATCACCCACCCACCAAAGACAATAATCAGCTAATCAAGAAGCTCTTCATTTGTATTAAAAAATTAAAAAAATAATATTACAGATGTGTTCCCTAATCTTCGTACCAAGCATATAAATGATCAAGCAGCTAAGGAGATTAAAATTAACTAAAACAATGATATCACATTGATCAACCATTGAGATGATTAATATAGTTATTCTAGTAATTATATATTGGATCAAACATTAAATCTAGTCAAGTAACTATATATCAGAACAAACAATAAATTTACACAATCCTTCAAGTAGCTCTTCATCAGAGCAACCAATAAATCTAGACAAGTCATTCCATTAATTCTTCATTCGAGTAAAGAGTAAATATAAACAAATCCATTCAAGTAACTTTATAAGAACAAACAATATATCTAGACAGGTCCCTCGAAACTCCAACTATCCGATTATTGATTAAACGAATTTATACTCCTCGAAATATAATAGTAGCACCACTACTCAAACAGAAGTATAATACACACCAAGAACAATCTCAGGAACGCTTCAATATAAAAGTACCCAGTTCAGAAAAAATCCATTTTCAAACTATTGAACTTTTCGGAAAAGCTAAAAAAGGAACAAACAAAGCTCTTCACAACAATGACTAGGAATGAGCATGGGCCAGTACCTGGACCCCCCCGGTTTTTTGGAACCGACCTGGAGTGTCTGGTTTTCAACATATAAGAACCGTAACCAATGAATATGAAATGCCGGTTCTAACTTGTCCGGGTCCTCTTCCGTTTACCAATTCTCATATTAGACCCAAAAATATTGGACTTTGTTAAATTGTACTCATATAATTCAACAAGTAAATTTTATATAGAATTGAAGTTAACTACATTGCATGTCACAATTCACAACCCAGGGATTTTTGTGAGATTAAACAGGCGTGTACCAACCCACCGTGGGTTCCGGACCAGAAACCTCCTGACCAAAAAGCCATGGATTGGTCCGGTCCGGCGGGTTAGGTCCAGTTCCGGTGCTCACCCCTAACAATGACCCTCAAAAGCTACAGTCCATGATAATGCCGAACCAAAATACTTTATAACTCCATCTTCAAAACAATGCAATGGTAAATCCAAATTACAGATCTACAGAGTGCAGAACCCAGATCCGAGCGAGTAAAAAAATCAGTATCCTTACTCTTGATAAGCGGAGAGGATGAAGATAGAGGCGAAGAGGACTCGTCCCAGAAACGAAGCGAAAGCCATAATTGACCTAAAGAGGCTTTCTCTGTTGATTAAAGAATTGCGTTAGAGAGAGAGAGAAGACGACTCTCGCTTCTCTGATTGTTGTGTTGTGTCACCTTCCAACAATTTTGAGGGTTAATATCTTTTAAATTTTAAATAATTGTAAAAAAAGTTTTTTTTTTTTTTTAAGGTAAAAGCAAATTTTATTAATTAAATAGCAACTAAACCGACATCAAACAGACAGCTAAAGTTACAATCGGTGGGACAAACCCCTCACCATAACCCCAGCTACTGTTAGTTAAAGCAAACATGGTCAATTCGTGAGTTATTTTATTACAAGCAAGACAAAGAGCACATGTTCCGATAATGGGTAGTATGCAAAACTGTTCGCTAATGATTCTTCCAAAGTTGTTCAGCTCGACCCGTTTAGTATCATGTAGAGCCACAGCCTCCAACTCATACGGATGGAGAAACTCCGTGATCTTGCTGCATAGTACTTTACACAAGCATCCATGATAACCCAGGAGACCAATCGACTCGAACTAGTCATCTTAATGCAGAGCCACGACCTTCAACTCATACGGATGGAAAAATCCTGTGATCTTGTTGCAGATCACTTTAAAAAAGCTTCCTCAATAAACCTTGCGATCTATACAGGCGTCGCGAAATTTAAATTCTCACAGCTCATTGGGTTTAACCGGATCAACCCATCGACATCGAGTACCCCTCGTTTCTTTCCAGTACTAATCCCAATAGAACACTCAAGTGACATATTGAATCTTAAGCAAGCTGAGGCCCCCTAGTTCGGTGTGCTTGCATGAGTGCCCATCGACACCAGATAACTCCAGTTCCCTCCCAGTACCGCCTTACTAAACAACTTAAACCGCCGGTTCCCACGTATTGAAGCTTAAGCAAGACGAGACCCCTTAATTCGGTATGCTTGCATGAGTCTGCCCACCGACGCCATATAAACTCAATTCCCTCCCAGTATCAATCTACCGTCGCAACCCAAGCTCGCCCCACTTGTAATTTCGTTCTCAACCCCTGGCTCAACCCCACTGCCCTCGACCCCATTCCTGCCATCCCCTTAGATCTGCCTTCTTCACCGCCAGCTGTCGTCGCAGCTACCACCGCAAGACCCAGAACTGTCGCCGTACTAGAAGCCCTCACAGGCGGAGCCGTGAGACATCGTCGATTTTCGACGAACAACCCGAATCGCTACGGGCAACGGGTACATACCACAAAGAGGAAAGACCCCCTTAACTATAAAAGAAGAAGTTAAAATCCTCTTCTTTAATTTTTTAATTTTCAAATTTATATCACTCGTCCTTCTTCTCTCTTATTTTTCAAAAATAACATCTCTGATGAATTGCTCAAATTTCTTCTGGTCTCGGTTAGTTAATTAATGTATCGATTTGCAAAATAGAGAATCTGATATAAAACTGGCTCTCTCTTTTGTCTTCTGTAAATCCGATGCTTCCTTTCTCTCATTGTTACATCACACTTTTGAGAAAATTGCAGTATACTATTGAGAAAAGGTGGTGCTTTCAGTGGAGAAGACATCCTGTGAGATTGGAATAAGACAAAAGAGAATCAGTGAGGTTATCACCGGAAAAAAAAAAATCATCGGAGAAGAGTAAGAGAGATGAGTGGCATGAGTTTGAAAATTTAAAAACCAGATAAGAGAATTTTAGTCTTTTTTTCCCATGAAAGTTAACGTCGTGTAACTATGTAAAACAAAATAAAAGTCGAGTGACCATGTGATACCAAAGTTAACCTGAGTGCACTTATTTCATATTGAGTTGTAGTTTAGTGCACTTTTGTGAAATTATCTTTGTCTACGATATATTATGAGTATGAATGAAAAAAATATCACATCTTATTTTTATATTTTTTATCTGTATCTAGATATGTTAAAACTATTCATTTAAGTAAAATAATAATTTTAGTATTAGTACGAAGACACAGTGACAAAGATTTTATGTTCCCTTCAGGATGAAGAAATTCATTAAAAGTTTAGAATGAAACAAGATTTGTGTCATTATTTATGATTTTTTAATTTAGTTGTAACAAACTCAAACCATATCATTTGTGACATAAAATTTTGTTTATTATTTCATCTAGGGATCCAGTGGCAGGTCCAAGGGGGTCGGGAGGGGCCTGCCGCCCTAGGCCCAGAAATTCAAAAAAAAAAATCATATACGGCTATTCCCAAAAATTGGATATGCCCAGTAATTATATGCATTTAACAGTTATTTTATTATTCAAATTAAATTAAATAATTAAATTTTTAGTATGAAATTTTACCTCCCTTAAAAAATGTTCTAAATCTGGCACTGATTGTATCGAATTTTGTTCATTCCTGACTTTAATATACTTAACTTAAAACAAATTGTATTCCAATTATTTTTTAGTTACATTTACCGTAATTTTTGTTAAATTTAACCGAATTTTTTTATAAAACGTCAAAAATATCATCGTTATATAAGTTTCAAGTTGTATAATTATTTGATACATATGAAATTACAATTTTACCCTTTATTGGATAACAACTTTGACTTATGGTTCAAGAGCATATTAAGTTTTTCAAATAACCAAATTGAAATTTAAAAACTTATAGTAAAATGACAAGTTTGTCCTTGTCTTCAACCTCTCCCCAACCACAAAAAATTCATAAAAAGACAGAATGGAACAAGGTATGAAAAAAATAGTCTGACCTCATTTGTCATCCATAATCATAATTATGACTTATTAACTTAGTTATTCCAAACTTAAACGATAGCAGATGAAACATAACATTTCTTTGTTATTTGATATAAACAGATGCTCTAAGTATTTTTTTTAATTATATTTAAGGTAAATTTCATTATATAGAACTTTTTTTTGTAAAAAGTCTAAGATGTCATCGCTATTTAAGATTTAAATGGTATAATTATTTGATACATATGGCATTATAATTTTACCATCTATTGGATAACAAATTTAACTTATGTTCCAAGAGCATATTAATAGTTTCATGTTAATCTTTTGGCGGACAGTGCCTCTGAACTTATGTGGACACCGATACCGTCACTTTTCTAATGAGCTTGGTCACAATTCTACTGAACCTCTAGTTCTTTTTGTGATCCTCATGACACAACATCATTGAGAATGAAGCACATAATTATTGCTTATCACTTTGTAAGAGAATAAGTATAATTAAGCACATTTCGTGTCTTCTATGTTACCATAGATGATCGGCTCGCTGACATCTTCACCAAGCCTCCTCTTCACTCATGTTATGACAAGTTTTCTCGCAAGTTGAATCTCACTACAAGGGTCGTCAACTTGAGGGGAAATGTTGAGAAGACTGCCAAGTCTTCCTCAAATCTCTCTCTTGGTAAGTAGGTGCAATTATTACATGATCATTAAGCTTCAATTTCTCTACTTTAGTTACCCAAAACATATATATGGACACTTCATATCGATATATTACACAACTCATTTACTAACACTTTATTGTTGAGGTTGGTCTTTAAGTTGATGTTGAGACTAAGGATGTCGGTGACGAGGTTCTACAATGGTTGGGACATGTTTCTTATAAAACTATCCATATAATTACCATGCAGATCCTAACATACTTATGGGGAACGAGAACAGCACTTCGAATTTCATTGTCGTGATAATGTAAATAATTCACTAACTTGGTTACGTGATTTTATTAATTATGTTAAATGTTTTGATCATCAAGACAAATTCATATCTGTGTATATCTTGTCCTTAATTGAGGTAGAAAAACTCAAGACTTAATTAGACTTGATGTATGAATTACAGTTTTTGTAATGGATGGTTGTTGCCGTCCTCAGGTTCCGTGGGGGTGGAGGTTTTTCAGACCGTTTTGGTTGAAAATAACACAATTTTTGTATTGTATAGTTTTTACCAGTTAAGACTTGATTTGTTAATTTTATGCAAATTAAGCCATGCTTATATTAAGTATAAGTATTTACGTACAGTTTTTACCTATATGTCAAAGTTATTTACAGATGGGATTTATTAAAGATGGATAATTTGGAACCAGAAGCGGTCTCATAATGAGAACCGAGATAAAACATAATTGAAAGATCAAGAACCATAGCTAATAATTCAGTTTTGATTTTGAAAATCATTCAATTTTGGTTCATTTATGGTGCTTAAAACCTATAACCATCAATTAACGGTAAGAACCAATCGATTCATGCTGCCACATGCGATCTTTCTTTCACCCCACGTCTATTATTTATCTTTATTTGTTATTTTATTTGTAAATATTTATTTCAATTGAGTTATAATAATTTAATGTTAACATTTAATTTTGTTAGTATTTTTATAATTGTAAATTTAAGAAAATGGATATAAATATGGCTCAAAATTGTTTAATTCGACTTATAAATCGAGTCTAAATAAAAAGTCGAAAACCAAACAATTTCAACATGTAAAATTGAAGAATCTTATAAAACCTGAACTGTTGTCTCACATAATAATTTCAAATATGATTCCAATAACTGAAAAAACGGAAGATCCAATTAGGTTTGATTCCTAACAATTTCAAAAATATCCACCCTTAAGTTATGTAAACAATATTAACGTAGCACCACATTAAACATCTACGATTAAGTGTTCAGTAAAAAAAAATCTACAATTAAGACAAGTTATGCACATGATTTAATATTTACAATATTACTATTACGAGGTACTAGAAGGCAAACTTAAGATTCGGTAAGACTAAATAGACAAACTAAGAAAAGAATTAATTAAAAAAAGCTCAGCACCCAACGCGGACAGTTCATTATAATCAGGGTTTTTGTGTCTCAACCGATTGTCGAGCTACGCGACCGTCACAGTCTGCGATTGAAAGGGAAGAACTTAGGTCTTGCTCCTGCAAGACTGAGCGAGGTCAGCGAGGGTTGGTGAAGTCTGGATTCGAGGTTGCAGGCGTGAGGCAGAGTCACGGGAGGTAGGTTGCGGGGTTGCGGGGGTCGTTCCCGAGGCTGCAAAGGCGAGTTGCAAGCAGCGACGACGTGTTGCAACGGCAAGGGTCGACGAAAGTGTGGGACCTGTGATTTAGAGGGACAATGACTTTACGATTGTAAAGTTGGGGTTAATAAACCTCTCGCCAAAACGACGTTGTGGGTCGCCTCCAACAGTCTTCTGTTCCTCGACGACACCTTTTTGTGCCTTCTTCTTCAATTTGCAATTCAGATCATGACAAATTGATGCAAAAAATTGATGACCAGTAGTGCATCACCTTTGGAAAAAAGTTCATTGATTTTTTTGCTTCATCTATATATTGGGTTTCTCTATTTCTGTCAGATAATTGGCTCCATTATCTTCGTCCTCTACTCGGTAATGGCGCCGAGCATCAGAGACCTTCAATTATTTGGTATCTTATGGGGAGGAGGAGGACATCGAGAGAGTTCAGGTCAGAGTTACTGGAATGACGTGAGTGTTTAGGCGCCTTTATTGCCTTGCTGCAGAACAGTGTGATGTTACCTTTGATCCCATATTGGTTAAGGATCGTCGTTTCAGGACCTGGGTTTTGCTCTGAATTTGTTCTTTTCCTCTTTAGTTTGGTGCTACTATTTGATTTTGGGGTGAATTCAATCATGCCAAGGACTGTTTTGAACGTATCAGAATGATTAAAACAGGGTTTGTTTGTTTATTTATTTATTGCTCAGAGTAAGAAAGAACTTTATTCATGAAACCAACAAAAACTTTCAAGGAGTAAAAAAAAAACCAGGCAAATACATTACCAAAGAGAGAGAGAAGAGAACAAGATGCAAAAAGAATTGAGAATGAGAACAGGAAGAACTGAGGATGAAAACAGAGAAGAGAAAAATAGAAACTTGCGACACAAGAAGCTCATATAGATGCAAAAAAATATTTGAACTGTAGTTATGTGAGATTCACCTAATTCTAGGATAGTTATCCTAATATTAAACTAGTGAATGTATTCACGTCTTCCTGACCCAATAAAAATGAGTTGTTCCAGGGATCAACAAAACCTGTCCTTTTGCCATCCTCAGCGAATATCGAGCCCAAAACAAAACCATCATACTTCATACATTCAAAAATTAAATATGGCACATGCAGGCTATGTATCCACCACCAAGAAACTACTTCATAAACTCAAAAGTGCTGAAGTGTATTTTTCAAGGCATAACGTTTACTTACAGATGCCAAAAAGCACAAGTTTGCAAGATCTCCAGCTAACCCCAAAATGAGATCTTACATAGCTGTGACTGAATCCGACTTGGTGAAGATACGAGTTCTGTAAATGCTAACTAAACATGAAACATTTTTCGTGCCATTATGTAGCATTCTCGACAAAAGCTTGCGAGTGTCAACTTACCTGTCAGTCACTTCATGTCTTGTGGTGAAACCTCACCTTCAGCAGAAACTGCATTTTAACCTGTCAAAATATTGTAGCAAACGTAATTCAGAACCGTCAACACCAACTAATCATATACTGATTTTTTTTTATAGAAATCAAGATAAGAGAAATTATGGCTTGTTTCTACACATCCCTTCATTTATGATAGATTAACTTCAGAAGAAGAAAAGTAGACATTCAATTAAACTTGGGAAGTAAAAGCTAATTTTGAGACAAAGGTAGTCCCTAGCATTGAATCAAATCAACAATAAAAAGGTACTGAACACTTTAATGTTAACTTCATTTCTAATGAACAGCTCTAAAATTCTGGAACTACATAGTTCAAGCTGCTTGTATACAAAAAATAAAATAAATGGAACTCTTATTACTTAGTATGTTTAGTTAAACAATTCAAATCATTGGCATGGATGTCGGTAGTAAAAATATGGATGCAGTGTACGATTGACTATCGGATGTTAGAATTGAATTGACAAAAATATGAGATTGAGAACTTACCTGAGCTGTATTATAAACAATGTACTCATTATACATCAGTGAAGAAGCCTTGACATTCGAAGATACCGGTTTGCCACAAGGAACGACAACATCATCTCTCCACTTCACATAGTCCGACTCCTGCGGTATCTTCATGCCAAGTCCTTTTGTAGAGTGCTTCCCCTTGGGAGGTTTATCGATATACTGAATCACGGGAGTGAAAAAGATTAAAAGAGTTGGTGAATCTAACGTATGTGTTTCCAAATACTTTTTTAGTTGACATTTTTCAAAATAAAACAATAAACTATAGGATGATGAGAGATGAATCTGATACCACACTAACTATTACTTGATGCTAGGTTATATCAGTGTTCTAAAAATCCTTGACTTGACCCCAGAATGTCATCTGCACCCGACTAGCGCCTAGCGGTGTTTAGAAAACAGGGTTATATAATACATGCATGTTTGACTGAGCGGATCCACCGATCCAGTGTCAAATGGTATATGATTCCATGCATTAGGGACACCACCGACAGTCTCGCAAGACCACTGATCATGTAAATTACCTTGGCTTGCTTCAGCTCATAGACTTCTCCTAGTGCTACTTCGCTTAGAAGCATCAATCCCACCGGGCTTTTCTTATCGGTAAAGCAATACTGCGCACTCTTACTGACCAGGTCAGCAAAGTAAACACCCTTTCCAAACTACAACAAAAAAGAATAAAACTGTAAGCCTTCCAAAAGAGCATATATCTCAGATAGATGAATACGATGATGCAGAGAGAGAGAGAGAACCATATAGCCAGTGGCTGGAGCTTCAGGAGGAGCTATTCTCAGGCCTTGGCTAAGTATACCCACAAAATTTGTCAGTCGAGAACCTGTATTTATAGACAGGGAATGTTTAGTCCCACTTTGGCACAATCCTTGCCACAGAAAATTCAATATGTGTTCATATTTGATAGTGGGAACTTTTTGTAATTTCCAGTATTATAGCTTACCATGCCAGAGGAGCATTTTGTTGTTAAGCTTCTCGCGATAGGGAGCAAACTTATCATATTCCCCTTCCCTTTCGAGTGAAAATACTTCTTCCAGTTCAAGGGACCATTCCTGAGGATAATACACAGTACAATCATGTAGAAACAAATGAATGATAAAGATCAGTGTCATAAAAAGGTAACGGTGCAAAATATCAAGAATGACACTCACCTTATGTGTAGGGGCATGAGTAGTAAGGAGATACTTCTCAATCAATCGATAATCTTCACTGTTGTGAGGAAGTGGATCAATATCGCAACGGAGCTTCTTATACTTCTCATCAAGGGACTCATGGTTATCAACATCAAAGCCAACTAATCTGGAAGCTATTTCAATGTCCTGGAGAGCTTCTAACATTTTCACCTACCAAACACACACGGAGTATGTCATTCCTTGTACAAAGACAGGTTGAATTGACAGACGAAAATAAGACATGAATACCTTTTTATCGTAATCCCTGATTTTCTACCAATTTTATACAAACTAACAATGCAATAATATCTTCTCTCACGAGCTTTAAACAACTATGTAACATGGTTAAAAGCATCTAGATTGTGAAAAGTGCCAAGAAACTCAATCTAGTTATTGCCTTATTGGTAATCTGACTCTTGAAAATAATTTTCGGCAATTAAGTCTTCTAATGTCATATCCGATCAAGTCGTTCACAGCTAATTTCAATTTGTTTTGAGCCTTCAGTTCAATATTTAAACCTTGATTATTCATTCTGTTCAGTCTGCTTGAAGACCAACTTTTATGCTATTTTGCATTTCTACTTGACCCCTGCAATACTATTTTGAGTAGCTCAACCTTAAATTAAATATGTACACACCCACAATCACAACAGAATGAACAATGTCTAATGAAAAAGGCGAGTAAATCATTTGCCAAGGATGAATGTTAAAGAGACACAAGGTTAGATATAAAGTTATGTGAAAACATAGAATAAGCATCTTCAGAAAACAGATCCCTACCTTTGACTTAAAATCATCTTCATCCATAATTACATGAGGATGTACTGAAGGAATCACAGTGAAAAATCTGTTGCTGGCATCAATGATCAAGCTTTGTTTGACCGAAGGATCATGAGTATTATTACTTAAGAGATTCTGTATCTCTGTTAATGCTTCAAAACCTGATGAGAATAGTAGCGAAAATATTCAGAGAGCTTTTGCACACTAAATTATTTCCATGACATGTTCCAAATATGTCAGCGCCTCCAAGAAAATGGATATGAGAACTTAAAGGTATCTACCTTTCTGAATATTGCTTTTACTAAGCTTTCCAAGTGGCATTTCTGACATATTAATCTGAAACTCCATCATAGCAGCTCTTCAAAAACAAGATTACTCTGTCAGATACTTAAATCAATGATCAAGTAAAGAGAAGACAATAAACTTGTTACCTGTATGTTTCCACATTAAACAGCATGTTCATTAATTCGACTAATGAAGGAGCCAGTTTACTGCTTGTGTTGTTTGATTTCCTCTCAGATATATGTTTGCTCACCCCATAATCCTGCAAACTCAAATCTCAATGAAATCAGTACCCAATCAGGAGAATTATAGAAAATACATTTTAGGAAAGAAGAACAAGAAGAGGAGGATAAGATCAGAAAGCAGTACGATATCTAATGGGTAGAATCTGCCCTGCTTCTTCTGGAAATCTAGTTTTTGTTCCCATGCCTCCCATGGATTTCCAGTCTTCTCATGAAATAAACGTTTAAATTCACATATTGCATCTGATTTTGACATCCCTTCCAGTTTATTTCCTCCAATTTTCTCATTCCCTATTCGACCCCATTTGCGAAATACGTAACAATCTGATCCTTTATCATCTTGAATAATTTGAAGGATATAGTAACTTCAGAAGGAAAACAAATAACAGTTAGAAAGGGTTAATTGTGTATAATCTGAAAACACGAAATAAGAAGATTAGAAGACAGTGCGACAACAGAGAGTGAACTTTGGCTCAACAGTGAGATTGCTGCCAACAGGGGGAAGGATGCACTCAGCTATGATAATGGAAACCATTTAAAATTGTATACTATATACGTTGGACAAAGCAGATAAGTACAATGGTTTTGAAAAGAGAAAGGGGATAGAAATCACATAAAAAAGGCTAATAAGTGTAACAAGATAATATAAGCCAACCTGTTAACGCCAGTTGATAAGTCAGACATGTTCAAAGTCGTATTATAGATGCTTTTCCCTTCCTCGAGAATGTGACCTGAATCTTGCAGGCCAGAAGATTCATGTACGGCACTTCGCCCTTTTACTTTGACAGTAACCATACCAGAGGCCTCGCCAATTGCTTCAACTTTGTACAAATCATATTGGAGCTTCTTCTGACGTTTGAAGCAGTCAATCAGATAATCTTCTCTGACAATAGGTACTTTCATTCTCCTATCAACGTGAAATATTCCAGCATTTGGGTGAGATGAATGGGAACAGGTAGAAAAGGAGAAGAGACAAAAAAATATACTCAATCAACATTTCATGAACAGGTTTACCTTGCCTTCTTCGTCTCAGCATCTGGCTTATCCAATCCTCCTCTTACAACTAAGCAGTCAGTGTCTGCAATATCATTCGTTAAGCAAGAACACATGTGAAAGCAGGTATTTATATGGCAAACCATGCCTTCAAATACATACTTTTTGCAACCTTGGCATGGACCAGTCCACCTGCTCCCTTAATCTTGTTCTTCCATTCTTCCTGCAAATCACTCCCCTCAAAATATTACTCATCTATAAAGCTCAGGTATGACTGATTCATATACTTGGATCCAAACTGTTTCAATTAAAGAGTATACACATCCCAAGAAAAGGAACACTAATACCATTGATTCCTTAGGCAACCCAGAAATAGCAACTTTCAAATCTCTCAAACTATCAGCCTTTGATAGTGGAGATTGGCCCATAACAGCTTGGCTTCCAGAAGGCGAGTCGATTGATTGTGGGGGCAGTATCCGAACAGGTTTCTTAACCGTTTGTGATTTAAACCACTGCCAAAAATCAATCGTAATAATTATTATTTGGTTTTGAATACTTAATGCATGGCACGAGTATTAAATGTAATACCTTGCTGAGATACTGATTATCAGTTTCTTCTGGTACTTTCCACTTCCCCTGAAGACGTTTTGGTTCACGAGAAGAGTAAGAACACTTGCTCCATTCTGACAAGTACCCACTGCAGCGATACATGCCCCCAGAATAGCGAAGAGAACCAGAACACAAGGGGCAGCTATCAAGAGCTCCAAATAGCATCCCATCAGCACTGGGTACCAATAAATACATAGTCAAGCTTCAGTCCCAGGAACGTGGCTCAGTGATTAAGATAGTAGTTTTTCCTTTCCCTTACTTTTTCAAGCAGAGATGAATGAAGTATAGTTTTTATAGTCTTATATGTTGTATCATTCTTCTATGAATATGATATCTTATTCAAGGGAGTTAGAAAACAAAGCTTAATAAAATGCATGGCAACAGTTCTAGATAAAAGTCTAACCATCTGTCACGCAAATCAAGTTCTGTTCCTGCTGAATCTTGACCATTAGCTTCAAGCATTCCCCGCAACTCTGCAGTTGTCACGTGCTTCTTAAGATCATCTTTTAGAGCCCAGAGTTGTTTACTTTGGGCCTCCAGCTTACTATCATCTCCCAGATTATTGGGACTCTTCACAGATGCTGTCTTGCTGGTTGACACATCTCCTTCGAACTTCACAAATTTTGACTTTTCATCATCTCTACTATCTTCTCTGCGTTTAGTACCAGTTTTGGGAGTTGATTGCAGGAGTTTCACATCTTTAATCTCAGAGCCTGCATCTGAAAAGATTGGTATAATGAGTAATGTACAGTAATATAATAAATATGGAAAAAATCACTGAAGTAGCAGGGAATCCCAAAACAAACTCCATAGCACCATTTTTAACTATGGCACGAAGTGCAGCCTGATCAGAATCTTGAAGGCTTTCCCATCCTGGTAACTTCTCCATTTGGGTGGATGGGGATGACTCCAGGAAACATTTTGCATGGTGCCAAGCCATACCCCTGGCTCCTTGACCGTCAGGTTTAGAGGATATACGAACCTACACAAAGTTGAACGAATTTAGCAAAGGTATATCAGCACTATCAGCTACGCATGACTAGCTGCACTGATATGCCCAAAAATAACTTAAATAGATGCACATTCAGAATATTAATACTATAAGCGAGAACAACTTAATCATGGATAACACGCTATCAACCACACCAATGAGAACTTCTCAGTTCTTAAAATCCTATTCGTCAACCTGACATTTTGATGATGCGGTTCAACCAATTCCATATAGCACTAGCATAAAAAATAATAATAAATACTACCTCTCCTTTCATTATCTTTTGGCTGCACAACTTGCAAGTGGCACGAGAAGTTTGTGAGACTTCAATACCACACTCCATGGTAGTAGCAGCCTTTTTAGCCGAGGATCCAGGTTCTCCTTTCTTAGCAGAAGACCCAGCTTCAGCTTTCTTAGCCGAGGATGCGGATCCACCCTCCTCCACAGATTTTCTGATCTTCTGCTGATCCTCCCACCGAAGCAACTCTAAGCCTTCAACATCATCAACACTAAAAAAAAGATAAAGGCGTAGAAATGAGCAATTGCCCTATCTGGCGTGGCTTAGAGGAAATTACCATAAATCAAGAGACATACGATTTTATCTGGCTTGCTTTCTTCAGGATGCAACTGGCGTGGTTCCACATCTAAACAAAAGAAAAAACATGCAAAATCAGCCTTGAAGCAAATTGGTAAAAGTGACAAAAAGGACCTTAGGGTTCAATAGAGCTAAAGAAACTGACTTTCAGTTTAAGAACATTGCATACAAATACAATGACAAGGTCAGAAACTTCTCCAAATGCCAAGTTGTACACTTTAGCATAGGGTTCAATCTAAGAAGGCCTCAGACCACAGCAAGCATAATCAAATAGAAGCATAACAAGTTTACTAGAACAAATAACTGAAACAACATAGTTACACAGATAACTTAAAACCAAAAAAGCCCTAAGAAGCCTTGTTTGACATAATCAATCATTCACATTGTATGTGCATTTTGCTCAACTTAAAACCTAACATTGAACCCTAAACACAGGAAAGTGTGGAAAAAGGTTAGAGACGAGCACAATGTGGGAGATTGAAAGAGAAGATACGTACAGGCATGAGGCCGTCGAATTGCTTGGCCTGGACCATCTTGCCGAGCCTAAGGTCCTCTTTGTCAATGGGGGTCTTGCAGGTTTTGCACGATGACCTCCCGGACTTGGCGTACTCCACCTTCCACGGCTTCTGAGGGGCCGCCATGGCTTTTGTAGTGGAGATCACTCTGTTTTCTGGGTTTATATATGGCTGTGGATTGTGACTTCTGAAGAAGAAAGAGAATCTTTTGTTGATGGCGACGATCGTTTCTCTGGTAAGCCTCTAACTCTCTCTACTCTAAGGGGTGCTTTTGGGGATTTTACTACACTATCTTAACATCCAACTGCAACATAGATACTTATTTCAAACTTCACCTTTTTATTTATTTATTAAAATCGAATTATAATGGCCTAAATATTCTGCTCAACATATTATCACACCCACCCAAGTTTGCAGAAAACACACCTAGCCATACATATAAAAAATTAGACATCTAGCACACTAAAATATCAAAAACGTACAGATAGCAAAATTTTGTATATTTTTACTGTCAAATTCGATCACGTAAGTGCATGTGGAGAATTAATTTTTTTGTAAATACATAATTACCCTTGGGGTGTATTGAAAATTACAGTTTGGTCTGACGATATTGTTGTCGACATTCGCGAGTGGGAGCTAGAATCGGAGACTGAGCTGAAATCGGAGATGAATATGAGATCGTAGACGATGGCGACTGTGGAGCGCAAGCTCCAGTTCGAACTTCGAGGAATGTCTTGAATCCTAGTAGACTATTCATCGAATGTAAAAAGTTTGGGGTAATAGTTAATTTGCAATAAAGTGGTTAATTTTCGAACATTGTGTCAATTACTAGGCTAATGTCGATATTAGGTCAGGTAATTAGGATTTGTAGGAAAAGAATTTGGGGAATTGAGATAAAAAATTGGGAATTTTAGGTAAAAAGTTGGGGATTTTCATAAATTAAATTGTTGCAGTGGATTTTGAGAAAAATGTAAGATTATGAAACAACTTATTGACATATTTGATATGTGCAAGTCAGTTTGTGAGAAATATTTTGTATGTGTATCAATATGTTAGGGATTTTAGTTCAAAAATGGGAATTGATGATGAAATTTGGTATATAGCAGAGTGTATCGAAGTGTAAGTTCTTTCAATGAATTGATTCAGAGACGTCTGTATATGGGAAGAGAGTATTACCTAGCTTGTATGAGAGAACAAAATGCAATAAGGAAACCATTCGAACTGTGGATGAGAAAATTTTGTGGTTAACTGTAATGTAATTGTATTCTGACTTGATGATCTTATTGCTGAATTACATAGCTATTTATAAACTAAAGAGAAAGTATTAGCCGAGAGGAGGTTTTTGGAGTTGAAGAGGAAGCTCGAAGAAAAACAATAGATGAATAATGAATTACAAAAGAGATGTGAGAATTTAGAAAAAGTAATGAAAATTATCATAAAATTTTTGTGTTCATTGTGCTTGTAGTTGTTATCACAATTTTTATTAGTTGTGTATGAATTTAAGTGTTTGAAAGCAAGTTCTGAATTGTGTAACCAATGAATTATACATTGTTCTTATACTTATTATCACACTGCATAATTTTTTATGTAATGATGTTGAAGTGATGCAATGGATTAAGAATCGTTGATTTTGAATGTGTATGAATTGTTGAGTGATTGAACGTGCATTTGTCCTATGAATGTGTAAGAATATTTGGAAAAAATTGGGCATGACTGGTTTGTATTTAGTAAGTCCGGACTTGTCCAAAAAAATAATTAAAGGTAGCACATTAAAGGCACCAAATTAAAAAAATTAAACCAAATTGCTCCCAATTCAATTCAACAAAACAAGTTCCATAAGCACTAAAGGCCAACCATACACTTAACCAATCCAACTAAAGGCACCTGAGACCAATATTAAAATGCAAATTCTGAATCAAAAGAGAAAGGTGAGAATCAAATGTATCATCAGTAAGGGCAGCAATTTAACATCTTTTGACATTTAATACAGTAGCTATACTCCAAGAAAAACAGACAAAAAAAGCACACTCATGTGTATCACTTTGGGAACCCCACAAAAAACCTAGATGTGCCCTGCATCTTCATGTCTTCAATTCGGTGGCTGGGGATATGCATATCTTATCTCCACAAAAGTTGTTTTCTTCCTTGCTTCATCTTCAATAAAAGGCTCTCATTGTTAGTGGTTTGAAACTAATTTTTTCAACACACAAGATAAGTTGTCGTTTCGTTGCTACAATTAACCAGATATAGCTGGATAAATCCATAAACAGAGAATTGAGAGTTTAAAAAATTGAAATAAGTTGGATCTAACAAAAAAATTGCAGAAAAAAAACTTGTGCCTCTTCATCAATGTCTTCCCTCTCACTGTCTTCTCTACTTCCTCTCATCCGTGCACCTCTTTTCGCCATCTCAATTTCTCTCCATCTCCTACACTTATTTCTTGGACTTTATCATCATCATCAGTGTAAACTATGTCCACAACTTTAAGTATTTTCCCACCAGTCACTTCTTCCCTTTCATAACATGCTACTTTATAACAATCTAACTCTTCTTGCCCTACATATGCGAACTCACATTCTGATTTTCGCTCCTTTTTTAACTGTTTTTTCTTCCCTTTCGCATAAACAATCCCCCTATAGGGCCGAAACGCGTCGCGCGAAAATGTTGCGTCTCGGAGAGGTCCCCCACGCAAGAGTACGTGGTCACAGGTAGTATAATTTATAATCCGGAAAGTACCGGTCGATCCACATGGACTAATTAGGGTCTTCGGTTGTTAAATCAAATGATTAAGGTGTACGAGATTGCTATTTTTGGTTTTTTGGAAGTTAATTGATGGTTTACGACTATAATGGAATAAAAGCTTATGATGCTAGACATGCATCACACAAGTTTTAATTACGAAGTCTTAATTTTAGGGGTTGAAATCGTTGTTGAACCTATGTCTTGAATACTAAACTTGCCTCTCGGCCTGGAGATTGGCCTAATCTCGAGTCGCCCCTTGTTCCCTCTCAGGTTAGTAGCTAACTCGGGATTACATTGGTCCTGCAATTATCGGCTAAGGATTGATCTGAGTGGTCAAAACACGGTTTCGAGCCTCCAATCCTCGGTGGTTGCTAGGTCCAAGATTATCTGTCCCTCTCGGGCACAGACTAATCTCTAGGGTTACAAATTATAGATGGTCAATTATACATTTCATGCAAGAAAACAAGCATACCACACAACCATTCATTCAACCCTAGAACTAATATCTCATATTGAATAAAACATCATTAGTTACAAAGTCTAGCACCTATGGCTAAGGGTTTTTAGCCCTCAACCATGGTGCTCAATTCATAAGTCATCACACCAATCACAAAGTTAAATGTAACTACAAATAATAGTATAAACAAAGAAGTAGGGATAGGAAATGTTATATTGGAGTGGATGTTGAAGAACCCTTATTGCTTGGATGATGATGATTCTTAGAGCCTTAGAGTTGTAGTAGAAATGAAGCCTTCAATTGCCTTCTAATAGCCTTGGAAGAGAAATCTTGTTGAGAATCCTTCCTTGAGTCACTTAAAGAAGGAATCACTATGAAAAACCCTCAAGAACACGATGCTGGCAAGGAAAAGACTGTTGAAGCTATTGTTGGTAGGTAAGATGTGGCACATCACTAGGTCAAAAGCACCTTTTATACTTTCTGATTTTTGCCTTAGTCAAGATCGTGTCTAGGGTGGTCACGATCGTGACTTAGTCTTGGTCACGATCGTCCCTTATCATGCCACGATCGTGACTTGAGGTTGTGGGGACCACTCATGAGTCACGTTCTTCTCTTCATGGGCACAATCGTCTCTGCGTTTGAACTCGAGGCACGATCGTGACTTTCTCCTGGTCACGATCGTGGTCTGATCATGACTGAAATCGCAGGTCGTATCTGTAAGTTGGCCAAAAATACTATCGAAATATTCATTTCGGCACGATCGTGCATGTGATGGTCACGATCGTGTCTAAATGGGGCACGATATGTCTTGCACCCTTTTCTGGTTTCTTGTGCTCCAAGCTTTGCTCGTCTCGACCCTCGATTCTTGCCCCAATCCATCACTTCATATATATATTCTTTGAACACACCAAAACGCATAAAATTGTCCTTACTTGGCTCAAATTGGCCACTATGAGGCAAATGAGCATTTAAATTATGGGTTGATCGGTGTCAAAAGGAGATCGATCGACCCCACAACACTCTCTAATGAAGAAGACACATGTATGGGTCAATCTCCATTCGTAAATTGGTATTGCTTGATCAAATTGATACAAAGTAAAATTTTGTTCAAACTCCTCATCATCTCTGCCAATTCTTTTAGGACTCTACTCCATTTATATAAGGGTAATCCCAATACATTTTAGGATTTGCTTCATACCCTAATTTTTTTTATCATGCTAACATCTTCATAATTGTACAAGCTCTAAACCTCATTATCTTTATAGAACCCCCTGCATATTTCATACTATGTCCCACAAAATTAACCCCCATGGTGCACCTCAAAATACCTAATGCCAGATTCAGGTGGTGGTTTATTCACACACCTAGTTTTTTTTTTCTGCACAATGAATAAAAAAATTAAATTCAAATTGCAGATTATCACAATTTCATAATATGAAACCTAAACCCTAATTCTTTGAACGAAACCCTAACAATTATACTATTTACATGCACACACTTCTCTGAACGAATTCTACAAATTGAAGAAAATCAAATACAAAATATATAAGGGAATTTAGGTTTACCTGACCGTTTTTTTGAATATTGATGGACTCCGTCTTCACATTCGGTGTCAGTTTTAATGGGTTAACTTGGTGGGAGCTTTTCCGGAGGGTTCGGTTTCGCCGGCCTCTTTATCGGCGACTTCGTTATCGCAGTCTTCGTCTTCTCTCTATCGCTCGCTCTCGGTTTCGCTTCAGACAAGTCAAAGAGTTAGGTTTGTGATTGAAGAAGAGTCAACACACTCAGCTCGTTTTATTCAGCTTAATCCGTTTAGTAATAAGGTTATTTAAGTCTACTCACACGCAGATTTAACACAATTATAACGTGTTTTGCTATTTGTCCATTTTTTTTATATTTTAGTGTGCTAGATGTCCACTTTTGTTATGAGTGTAACTAGGGGTCTTTTCGTCAAACTTGGGTGTGGTTATCTGTTGCTACATTTTTCGTCAAATCGAACATACCATATCTGAATTATATGTTTATTTTCATTATAAACTGTTGCTACATTTACTTAACGTAACACAAGTGGAATGCACGATTTTCTCATGCCCAAGGTGACAACAGTCCACAAGTATACGACACACCGGTAGCAGGTAACCACTTGATCGCCTAACATGAATTTACCGAAAGTGAAATTCTTGGCAGTGGTTGCTCCAACAACGTGATATTCGAGCCAGGTCACTCGGTCGCTCGTGTTGATTCCCAGTCAAACATTACGGTACCCTGCACAATATAGAGTAATGGGCGTGGAAGTAGCATCATTCCACGCGTGCAACCTGGCTGTGTCGATCAGGTTGTCTAGAATCGACTCCATAATGACCATCCTCGAGTATTGCTTCCACTGATGGCCTAGATACGTCTCCATGGAACCGTTTCTTGCGATCAGGTCGTCCGCGACTCATATCCTGCAACTGTGGATTGAAATGCTTGTGTTGGCGCTCTGGTTCTATCGGCCCTGGGCTATAATGACATTGAACTGGCCGGGTGAGGGTAGGCGCACATAGATATTACAGTTCTGCAGCACCACCGTGACGTCTCCAAATATGAAGTCGATGGTACCGTTCACGTCACACTCACTGTAGAATTGAGTAGATGATTGGGCATACATAGTGTCTTGGTAGCCCTCGAGACTGCATATGTGGAAGGTTGATCACTGTGATGCATTCTGAAGCGCCATCGCCTGATGTTTCTTTGGTTTGGGGTTGTTGCGAACGGTGAAGTTGGCATCAATAAAGTTTGTCGCCTCTACAACGGTAATTTTTTTAAAAACAAGCTAAGTGTATACTACGTGCAAAGGATGTGCAAGATGCATGTGTATAAGTAAACATTGTTAAAGAATAGAATGGTTCATTGCTTTAACAAATAAGAAATACAAAAATACATTAAATTCGTTTGGATGCGCATACCTCTTGCATGATTTTATAATACTATAATACTACATATGGGCTATATTCAGTTGAAAACCATATAATTAGATGCCAACTTGGGAACATAATTCAGCCATACGATCAATTATCGAATGTCGCATAATTCACTTCTAATTGAATGGCATGAGTGCTAATTTAGGGCTCGACAATGTCCAGATTCCTTTTTTGGTTAATATTAGAAGGTATATGTGTAATTGATTGTGTGATAAATGTCTCAGTTCAGTCACTATCCCGGGAAATTTGATTTTAATTTCCTCAAGATATTATTCCTTAATTATCTTTGTCCAATCCTAGAGCTCGTGTTACGTTGAGGTTCCAACGAAGCTAATTTTTTCATGATTCTATCATAATCTTTTTACAATTTTATGGTTTCAGCACATTGTTTTCACAATTTCATTGTTAACTTTTATTGGCTCATTGTTTCATAGACGACATGTATAAGATATACTCAATGGAATGATAAAATCAAATATAGTTAAAGTCATTAGTTTGCAGTAAATGTAGCATCTGATAAGTTGTTTTCATGGTTTCATTACAATCTCTTCACAATTTCATGGTTTCATAACATTGTTTTCATGATTTCATCATTAAGCTTTATTGGTTTCATGTGTTTATAGGCAACGTTTACGATGTATACTCAATGATACAATGAAATAAAATATAATTACAATTAGTAATTTGCAATGAAGGTACAGTCTTTTTCAAATAATCATTGAGAATTTCTTAGTCTGGATCACAATTGGTTCGTTTTTATAAAGTTTATGCGACATATTTTTATTTATAGGTTTCATACTAATGATTTGCTTTGAAAACTTTATATATCCTTACTAGAATTCACATGAAATAAGATCCAATTGGTTCGTTTTTATAAAGTGTATGCGACATATTTTTATTTATAGGTTTCATACTAATGATTTGCTTTGAAAACTTTATATATCCTTACTAGAATTCACATGAAATAAGATCCAATTGGTTCGTTTTTATAAAGTTTATGCGACATATTTTTATTTATAGGTTTCATACTAATGATTTGCTTTGAAAACTTTGTATATCCTTACTAGAATTTACATGAAATAAGACCAATATGCTTGCAGCTCTAATTGTAGAGGTTTCCAATTCATGTTGTATTCGTTCATGTACTGTACACTTTTACTGAGTGTACGCCAATCAAAATCACCACATAACATGCCAAAAAGGTCACCATTCAACCAAATCTAAATTTATTGATATTGCATAAACCAAAAGACTAAAAATGTATCTGAATCCAAACTAAGACAATTAAAATGACCCAGACAGAATAAGATAAAAATAATTGTAATAATCATGTTGATGTTGCTAGCGCGGCTAAACAATGATTTTCCTTCGAGTCGCGTTTCAACTGGTCGCGTGTTCGTATATTGTGTGGTATCATGAGCTTGTAGTACCCGCATTTACAATGACCCCCTCAAGTTGTTACGCCATCTCTCACTCTCTTTGCATTCGACGTCTACTGCCCTTGTTCTTGCACATATTAGGCATTTGTATGTGAACTGCCGGTGGTTTTGGTAGTGCTTCGACAAAAGGTTTCAAGGCTTATGGGCATTGTGGCTTATATCCATCTGATTCGTCACACTCCCATATGTCATCATCTTCGATTGTGGAACCACCAAATTTATCTTCAAATAAACGAGAAAGATTGCATCATGTATAATTAATCGCAACCATATAAAGCAAAGTTGTGAACATTTGAGATAACCAGTACCTTCAATCTGACTAGCATCCTCAATTATGATTGAGACATATATCAGAATTTTGAGGTCATGAAACTATGAAAAGACAGCGTATAATATAATGTAGGAACTATAATTTGATTATAACAATAAACGGTTTAGAAAATACTTTTCGACATAAAGTTACCGCGCCGTGGTATGGTGGCCACTGACTTGAAAGAAATTTTTTCGGTTGGACCGAGGTGGTGATCGTATTCCGGTTGCCTCCGATGTTAACACGGTAGTCCCCCCCTGATGCGTGCCCACTCACACATCAGAGTCTGGAACTTGCACAATTCAATACCCAAGAACCGATTCGAAAAGAGACAATACGAGAGAGAACGATGATAAGAAAATCATTTTCTTGATTCTATCTTTCAACAAGATCACACAAGAATTATATAGTAATGGAGATCTAAATGGTGATAAAAGGGTACTTTAAAGAGCAAATAATGGGGGAGGTTACCAACCAATTAAGGGCTTGTAACCTCCATAAGGGGAAGACCAAAAGAATAACTCTAAGTGAGTCATTATCCCCAACAATCCCCCACTAATGGCGAACAAAAGAATTTTACGAAGTAAATTCTTGGGTAAGGGAAAGTTATCGATACTTAAGTGTTAATGTCTTTCGACTTGAATTAACACATAGTGAGATGAGGCAACAACGTACTTGTAAAACGAGTGAATTTCTTCTTGAACTTGTTTTATTTTCGGTCGATACACCACACAACACATATCACACCTTCAAGTTATACAAGTTCCGCGATACCATTTAAAAATACGCTTTTATGGCCATACGTACACCTCGGTCTCGCGAGTGCTCTAGGAAGATTTCCTCAAATCTTTCATAGATTGCGGCCAACCATCACACCCGCATAGGTAACTCGTCAAGTGCGCCTCAATAGCACCGACAATAGAGCTATTAAGGACATAAAGTCCAACCTGTCAGTCACAAATAAAATCCATCAAGCGCGTCTCTATAACACCACCAAAAATTGGTTATGGATTACCAGCCTCGACATCCATCAAGTGCGTCTCTATAACACCACCAAGAACTGGTTATGGATTGTCGGCCTCAAGATTCATCAAGTGCGCAGCACCACCAAAAAATGGTTATGGATTACTAGCCTCAACATCCATCAACTGTGTCTCTATAGCACCACCAAGCATTGGTTATGGATTGTTGGCCTCAAGATCCATCAAGTGCGCATCACTACCAAAAACTGTTAGAAGATCTCAACGTATTGAAATTGACTCAATCTTGTCTTCAAACAATTTTATCTACTCAAAAGCTTCACAATAATTCAACTACTTGTCATGTTAGCATCATAGTCGTGAACTCTGATTCCTTAATGGAGTTCGTTTAGCTAATCTATTAGAAACACTTCCACTAGACAGCCACTCCATCCAAGATAAATAAGTATTCAAAATTATTTCAACAAAATTTTGAAACTCATTTCACATCACATATTATTCCAACACGTTAGAAAACTTTCTAAAATGTAGGTATAAAATAATTATCACCGATTTACACACTTATTTGTGTAAAGTTTCCGACATTAAGTCAAGTTTAGAACTTTTCTACTGTATAATTGTATATGATCTTTCGCTTAAGATTCAAATACTACTAATGGACTTACAACTATTAGTAAAATTAGACAACTCATAAGTCTGATGGTAACAATAGACTGATCAAGTTCAAAATAAAGGCTTCATTCCCATAGGGTTTTCTCATTGCCTCATCATGCTATTTAGGATCATCATTTCCAATTATAAAGATCGAGACTAGTTCATCACTAACATAGTCTACTCAGACACTTTAATTAGAAAAAGATCAACGAACGATAACTCCACAATCTTTCTCTAAAGTAGGCTTCTTATTTCTTCTACGTTTATCAACATAAAAACTAGAAATAAGACTACTAGCATGTGAGTTATTGCATAAAAATTATACATGCATAACAACAATATACATTCAAGATGAAGCAATAGATATACCAATATCTTTATCTAAACGAGATACATGCTCAAAGAATTCAACATCTCTAACCTCATAAAATGAGCGATTACCTAGAGACATGAATCTATATGCAACATTATCAATTCAATGAACATACTTGAAATGTTTTAGATTCATAATGTTTTTCTTGAAATTGGTTATAAGCTCATTTTTAGGTGAACACCCCCACATGCCAAGACACTTTATACTAATAGCATAACCCCCACATTTCGGTATGATTATTTTAACTTAAAAAGTCTAACAATAATTACTCTTTACTCAAATTAAATAATTATATTTATTATGAATATCATGTCTTCTAACCATGCACATATAACCAATGTCACACATGTACCAAACTTGACAAAGAAAACTTTTCTAAGTCATAACGTAATACATGATTACTTACTTGATCAATATGAGTGACACAAATTTCTAATTTGAGATTTGTAAGTCTTATCCTTTTATGCCAAGTCGAAGACTCTCAGCTACCAGCACATATGGCTCAATGCTTCCACCATCCTCATCATATCCTTAAGCCACATCACACTCAAAGTTTTGTTAAAACACGGGCTTAAAAAGATATTAATTCACATAGAATAATTATTAATTTATACAAGAGAATTTATTAAATAACAGTGGAAACTCGAAAATCATAGTAAGGATTGAAAATAAAGCCCGAATCTAGAAAATTTTGTTACGAGTTATGATTTTTTCATACAAATATCCATAGTAATCCGGACAATCCGAGATCGCTCTTTTTGAGTGTGCTATTTCAGCGAACCTGCAACTTTAGTTGAAACCCAAAAGAGTCGTACAAAACAACTATAATAATCCACTTATTGAGCCCTAGCCTACATTGCTTAAAACTTATATAAGAATTATCAATACTAATGTTTAAAGTTAATTTAATCTTGACCAAGCCCATCTCAACCAAGCCCAAAAATATATGACACCATTTAGTTGATGATCGGATGATAATTATAAAACTCAATATAAGACTCAAGCCCACTTTACTCAGCCTTTAGATAATATATAATGAAATAAAGGCAAAACCCATGAGCATACTTCCAAAGACAAACCCTAGCCGACATCGCTGCGTCACGACTATCTCGGACCGATCTGTGCATCGTCTTCTTCACTGGCGGCCACAAAAAAGAAAGGGCCCGCGCCTTGGGTTCGATAGGCGATGAAGGTGTCATTGGTCTGCTGATCCATTTTGCGCGCGCGAGGTGGTAACTCTCACCGGCGATGCTCCTGTCAACGGTTACCTCTTCTTCTTCCTTTAGTTGCTGCTGAGTCATACAAGGAAGACAAAACAAGCACTCCTTTTTCTTTCTTTTACTTCAAATGAGTCATTAATGCATCTCTCAAAAACATGATCATTTTAGTATCATATATAAAAAGAGGTGTGCATCCATACTCACATGCATACATATGTATGAGATAATCCTTAGCATATTTATATGTAGGTACTATATATATATATGCTTATAGGTCAGCATTAGCAAGTTGTAGTACGTAGCTTAATGAGCAAGCCCCTTACCTCTCTCCTTAACTTGCTGCCGTACCCAAACAGAACAAGGAGACATTCTCCATCCATTGGCGGCTCCCCTTCATCTTCTCATATTCAATGGCACCCTTGCTTCCTTTAGTCGCCACTCCTTTATTTTACATTCTAGAATGTGTTCTCGTGCGGTGTATATCATCAATTAAGATCGCGCACCAACAACAAATACGAATTATAACATAATGATTAAGTGCATTCTCAAAGCAATGGTGCAGTGAATTTAACAATTCCAATTATTGTTATACTTAAAATTGCTTTCAAATTGTAGGAACTATAATTTGAGTATAACAATAAACGGTTTAGAAAATATTTTTTGACATAAAGTTACCGCGCCGTGGTATGGTGGCCACTGATTTGAAAGCAATTTTTCCGGTTGGACCGAGGTGGCGATTGTATTCCGGTTGCCTCCGAGGTTATAACACGGTAGTCCCCTGATGCGTGCCCACTCACACATCGAGTCTGGAATTTGCACAATTCAGTACTCAAGAACCGATTCGAAAAGAGACAATACGAGAGAGAACGATGATAAGAAAATCATTTTCTTGATTCTATCTTTCAATAAGATCACACAAGAATTATATAGTGATGAAGATTTAAATGGTGATAAAAGAATACTTTAAAGAGCAAATAATAGAAGAGGTTACTATTCAATTAAGGACCATATCCCCAGTATATAGGAGCACAATCAAGTGAGAACCTTCTCCTTACACATGAATAAGAGAATGTATCGATGCTGCTGAATTTCAAAATGCACGGTCCAGATTTGATTGCCCTTTTCTGGTTGTCAACTTTGAAATATTTAACAGACTTTTTTTGCAAACAATCCGGGGCATCTTGGTAATTCCAACACGTGCTGATATCGATCCCTAATTCGAATTCAATCCCACAAAATGTCGGTAGTTTAATTAAATCTGATTAATTTTCATGTATATCCAATTAATTGCACTATTGATTCGGACGAGGGTTTTGGTTATTGAGTTTCTCATCATTGTTCATATATATATCATCACATATAGATTGATATAGTTCCGGTTGAATATGAGCAGATGGAGTTGAATGATGATATGTTCTTCAAATCAAAATATGTTATTGGTCTATTTAATTTTTTGTAACTCCCTCTCCTCCCGTCCATCTCTTTTGAATAGATTATTGAAGGGATAATTTCATACACCACCTCCTAAAATATATCAAATCTCACCCAACACCCCCTAAAACCATTAATCTCACTAGCACCCCCTTAAAATAGGCAAAAATCTCAGTTGTAAAAATTTTATTGAAAAAAGATAAAAATACCCCTCTCCCTCACCATACCCTCTGTCTCTCCTCCCTCCCTCCACCGTCGTCGGCGAGCCTCCCTCCGGCTAATCCCCTCCACCACCGTCACTTCTGGCGCCACCTTGAACACCTCTGCCGCCACCATCAGTCTCCCCTTCCTCCCTTCCTCCGCCCCCTCCATCCTCACCTTAAACTCATTCTCCCTCCAAACCCTCAACCTCGCCTCCCTCCCCATCAATTCAATCTTCACCATTATCGCCAGGATTGTGGATACACGGCGGGAGGGGATTGGCCAGAGTGAGGCTCGCCGACAACGGTGGAGGGAGGGAGAAGAGACAGAGGATATGGTGAGGGAGAGGTGAGGAAGTGGTGAGAGAGAGGGGTATTTTTGTCTTTTTTTAACAAATGAGATTTTTGCCCATTTTAAAGGGGTGTTAGTGAGATTAATGGTTTTAGGGTGTGTTAGTTGAGATTTGATATATTTTAAGGGGTGGTATATGAAATTATCCCATCATTGAATATTTTGGAGTGAAAGAAGATGTTTTTGAAGATGGGCCCGAGTGAAAATGGAGAGATGGAGCAAGTTGGAGACCTAGTCGTTCAAGTGTGGTAGATTAAGGAGAGGAGTGAGGTGATGATGACACACCAGAGAGTTCCATGGTTAATAAAAAAATAATAACGGATATCCAACATAATTTAGCTCAATATGACTTCTCTATGTTTTTGCAAAAATTTGAATGCAGCTGTTTCTATTTTCGTCCTCTAGTCTTGTTTACTACAAGCCTTTTGAGGCTTAGGGGGTGCTTTCTGTCTTAGAAAGCTTCTCCCTTTCTAATAAATTTGAGTTTTCCTTACAAAAATCAAGAATATATGTCTGATACAAAATATTTGCCAATTTAAGAAGAGTCATTTTTTTAACCATGAGAAAACATAAATCAAGAAAATAATTATTTCCTTAAAGTTCAGAACTCAAAATTAAAATACAAAATTCATGTCACACGTATTGCACCAAGATCACTTTTACTTGTAAATAAATAAACAGCCTTAGCCAGAGCTAGAGCTAGAGCCTGAGCCTGAGATCAAGATCTGCTACTGCAACGCACCAGAGGAACCTGCATGAAGAGATACTGCAATTTTACAAATGAGCACTTGTCAGTTAAGCTTAGTAGCTAAGAATAAAACTATTTTCATTGTTCAAAATGGCAAAACAAGCTAAGCTTATTTCTATTTTTTCCCAATTTGCACATACCTCAAATGATTTGCCCGATCTTTCGAATTCCAGCATGCTCAGTGCAACTTCACAGCTCTCAGAAACCAGAGGCTCCGGGTCCTTTGCAAATTCCTCGAGAAGAGCCACGCTTTCACCATCTAAAAGTACAAATTAAAATGAAATAATTCAGATTCAGCATAATTACAGTGCTCATTATCGATCAGAGGCAGGGCATTTCAATCATGGAGCAGGTACACGTTTTTCACACAAAAAGGTACAAACATGGCTTCCAAGTAGTCACCATACTGAATAAGACCTTCATGTAGATGTACTCGGTGTGTTTTGCCTTTATCCACATTCCACAAAACAGAAATGCACTCCATCAAAAATAAGGAATGCCCTTTTCTATCACCAAAAGTTTGGGAAATTCTAATCTAATTTTATGTACCAAGGTTCAACCTGAGTATCTATTTTATGTAATTCAGGACCTCACCATATATAAAGTGAGCTACTTACCACTTGGCCCAATTTGTGTTTGTTAAGGAATGCCCTTAATGTCCTAAAATTGATGTACTGAAATCAGTGTCCGCTTTCTTTTTGAGAATGTGAATTATGTATGGATTGCCAACAATGTCTTTGTACGATTAAGTTACGGACTTTATCAATTGCATTGCACTAACCCCACTTATTCTTAAATTTCACTAGAAACCAAAAAGGATATTTGTTTGAAATGGAAGAGAGAGAGAGAGAGATCATGCCTGCAATAGAACCGAGAGCTTCGGCAGCTTCATGTCGAACCATCGGGTGCTCATTTCCATCCTTTATTATACTGGAGAGTGTAGCAGAAGCAGATTTATTTTGCAGTTGTCCCAAAACATAAGCAACCTTAAGAATACAACACATTCATCAAGAGTTGAAGAAACGAATAAGCAAGTTTAACATGTTAAAGGATAAAAGGACAATGCAAAACTTCAATTTTGACAAATAAGTAATAACTACAAAGTTGAGTAAAATCATCAAGTTAACAAATAATAAACTGAACCTCATGCCGCAGTAGAGCACTTTTTGAACCAAGGGAATCAATTATAGCAGAAACAGCTTCATCGCCACCATGGTTGCGAAGTGCAAAAAGAGCGGCATAGCGCTCATACATGGGCTTTTCTTCATTCAAGAGATCATCCCTTCAGATACAAATAACACCACTCAAAACCTAACCAACCATTAATATTGATATCTGCAATTCCATATCCATAAGCAGCCATACCTAAGCTGGGAAACAGAAGAGCGTGTAGAAGATGGAGCAGCTGGATCAACCGACATGAAAGGCGATTTTTCCACAGTGGATGACCCGTCTTCACTGCCAGCTTTCTTCAGTTCCAAAATTCGATTGAGAGCCAGTTGACATGTTTCTCGGACCTCCTGAGCAGGATCTGAAACCAAGCTATGCCGTAGAATGCAAACATTACTCTCTAAACCAATAGCCCCAAGTGCTTCAGCTGCCTACACAATGAATAACAAAGAACCATATTAGCACAACAGCAATGTTAAGGAGCAAAGTAGCAGAGCAATCTTTTGCTGCAAGCTCACCTCGTGGCGAACAATGGAATCCAATGAAAGATCGTTAAGAACCGACTCCAAAGCAGGGACGGCATCGGCATCCTGCATTTGGCCCAATGCAAATGCAGCTTCGTGTGCTAATAAGTTAGAAGAATCCCGTGTTGCTGCTCACCACACAAATACCCATATATATTCTTAGGCATCTAAAAGGGCATTTCTAAGGGATGACTTCCGAGTCCAAAATGTGCATTATTGTTTACACGCTAAATAACTCAGATTTTGAAGAAAAAATGAAAATAAAATTCATAACCAAAACAATTAAGCAACCAAATTTAGTATACATAAAACATGCACATTCACCAAGCAAACAATAAACTCAGCATTATAACTCATTGGGAAAACCCCCCAAGGGAAAATTACATTGATGGTCATCTAAAAATGTAGTCTTTCACGTTGTAATCAAACTATAAAACCAATATAAGTTAATTATGGATATTCCCTATTTCAAAATTAGACAGCAATAAACAAGGATCGTGAACCATACCACCAATTGTTACCACAAAGCTATGTTTCCCATTAATAACCACTGCAAAATCAATGATAAACAGAGTCACCACACCACCATGAATTGAGCCAATGAACAAACCTTGAATGAGAGCGGTCCTAGGGCCAGGGCCTTTGAGGTTGCGCAAGGAGAAGAGGGCTCGAAAGCGCTCGGAAATGGGGAGGGTGTGGTCGAGCAACCTCTGGCACAGAAACTTCTCCATCTCGACAGAGCAGGTGAAGGACTCGCCGGAACCGTTCAGGGAACCCATGAATTGGCGGAGTAGATTGCAGAGTTGGGCGGCGATGAAGAGATTAGGTTTAGCGATAAGGACCAAAACCCCAACAACCCTTTTCCTTCTTCTTCTTCACCACTCCATGTCTCGGTCGAATCGGATGCTTCGAGAAGACGAATAAAAGGAGCCGTCTTTTTTCACTCTTCACCCTCTCCTTGCACAGGATCTCTACTACTTCAATGGGGCTTACATCAATTGGCGGTGTTAACAAATACGTATATTTATAGTATATATTGAGAGAATTAAAGTAGGGACAGTTACCCGCTGTCCATCGAGTCAGGTTGAGTAGACCCGACTTAGTGTGAGTTGAGTACTAAATTTCAGACATGCTACTCGATTCGGATAAAGAGTCAGGTAGTCGGGTTTGAGTAGATTAGAGTGTCGGGTGAGTCAGGTATACCCAAAACACCGGACACAAAATTCCCAATTTGTATTCAAACCCAATTCGAAATCCTAGCCCTAAATCCCCAAATTAGTAATTCAAACAAAACCCTTAAAGTTAACACCAAATTTTAAACAGAAACCTAAATCCCCAAATTGAAAAACCTAATAATCCCCAAATATCCAATTCAAAATACTAATCCCCAAATTGATAAGGATTTCCCCAATTCATAACGCAAAACATACAAATGATAACTTACAATTAAATTTAAATTGAAATTTGGATTGAAAACCCTAATAATCCCTAAATTGAAACTCTAATTCCCAAATTAATTAGGTTTTCCCAATTGAGAACATAGATTCAAATAAAAATTGAAAGAAATTTGAAATCCCGAACCCTAAACCCCAAAAATGGAAACGGTGAAGAAAATTTCAAACTTTTGACGCTGACATTGTCTGACGGTGAAGTTTCAATCTCCGGCTCCACTGGCGAATCGAACCGTTGGTGAGCCTTCTCTCCACCATTGCTTGATTTATAATGGTGGAGATGAGAATCACCAACTGATCGATTCACAACAATAACTCTGTGAAGAGATCTGTTGTGAGATGGAGGAGAGAGGACACGACTTGACTTCCTTAGACGACGAGAAATGAGAGGTGAGGAGGACAGACAGAGTTGTTAGGTTTTTCAGAGAGATCAGAGACGAGAGAGAGAGAGAGAGAGAGAGAGAGAGAGAGAGAGAGAGAGAGAGGGCAACAAATGGTTGAGGTCGAGTCTGGGACGACGAGAAAAAAAGAAGGGAGAACGGTGCTGTTAGGGTTTCAAAGAGAGGGAGACGAGAGAGACGGATGATCAAATGCGATGTGATAGAGAGAACTAGGCTGAAGTGAGGTCGTGGACTGTGGAGAAAAGAGTGACATGTCGCTCAAAATCAACGGACCAGATTAATTCAGCTGACGAAGATCAAGAGTGGAGAAGACGCCACGTCACCGCTTCATCTTCAGCAGCTTCTTTGTATTACATATCCCACATCGGAAACGCATGAGCTTCTTTTGTTGTTATAAACGTTTTTGTCACAAAGCAGAGCAAAAATGGAAATGGGCCGTGCTGGGCTTCATTGGGCTGAAGTTTGAACTGTGGTTGTTGGATTGGGGCAGTCAACAAATTATATTTTTATATATATACTGTCGGGTACCCGACGAGTTATAGAATTGGACCCGATACTCTACTCAGTTGGCTTGTCGGGTGGTCGGGTATCGAGTCAGTCGGGTCTCAGGTTAGTTGAGTCGGGTGTCGGGTTACCATATATATATATATATATATATATATATATATATGGTAACCCGACAGACTCGATACCCGACCACCCGACAAGCCAACCGAGTAGAGTATTGGGTATATATATGTGTGTGTGTATATATATATAGGGAAGGGTTCGGCTGAGAATCAAATGTGTCGTGAGAACATGAGAACCACTGGACATTCTCTTATTTTCGTTGGACATTCATTTATTTTGAATGAACAAAGTGTTTCCGTTGGAAATTCATCTATATCCGCTGGACATTCACTTTTATTGGATATCACAATTTTTATATGGGAATTAACTTATTTTCAATATTTTCAATGAACAAACTCAGTTCTCACATTCTCATAAAGGGGTTTAGTTCTCACTTGATCCAGCCCATATTATATATATATATATATATTGTTGGGTTTTGTGCCCTAGCACAATGTATTTTCAATCTAATCTTGTAATAAAGATTATTAGTTGAATAAAAATCGGCATTCATATTAGTAAGTGTTGTAGTAATATCTTAAGTATAATTTGATTTGAATCATTGATGTGTCAACACATAATAGTAGATCTACAAATCAGATAAAATCTTACTTAAGCAGTCCCCGATCAGAATAGCTTCATAAGAAGCGATTGGTATGAGGCTAACTCTAAATGATCACGCTCTACTGATCATGGACAGAAGGGGGCCAGAGTTAGGTCATAGTATCACCAGTCAGGGGTGATATAGGACGACCCGAATCATGAGTATGTTACATAGACACAGTCATGAACATACTCATATGTCGGATCATGAAATCACATCCTCAGACCGAAGGACCATTGAGGTCAATATGTAATGAGTGACGAGTTTGACTCAGTCTAACGTCTCCTGTAAAAGGGTTACAATAACGGCTGTGATTGACTCGATCACAAGTTACATAAGTTGACTCAATGGATCGCTGAAGGATTTATCCCTCATACGGACGTGTGAGCAGATATCAGTTTAGGCCACTTGATGAGTACAACTGAAATACAATAGCATGGCCATGCAGACGATACGTAGTATCAGTTATAATTCAGTTAACTCAAAATCAAGAAACATGACAATAGAACGAGGATGACTTGTCTATGCCTCGTGGTTGTCAAAGATATCAAGAGGATAAAAGGATAGATTCATGAACGACAAGGTTAAGTCGAAATCTCGATAATCACAAGCGTTGAGTAATCATGATGTCTTGCTAGAGGCCACTCATGATGGAAAGGGTAAAATGGAAATTTTACCAGTCTGCCGACGTGTCGTGAGCCTAGAGGGTCAGACACTTTAGGTTGAGTAAAACGGACGGAATCATATGGAGGAATCATGAGAGAGACAAAATCCGGTTTTGGATTAAACCGGATTAGACCGATTTCGGTTTAGAATTAAACCGTAATCAAGAACGGTTTAGCAGGACTAATTAATTATAATCTAATTAAATAGATTTAATTAAATTAGCTAAACTGGACCTAGCCAGAATGGGCTAAGCCAGAATGGGCTTCTCTACACAATTAATTAAAAGCTTTGGGCTTTAAGCCCATTAAGGCCTTTAATTAATTAAAAGCCCAAATAAGGTCTATAAAAGGGAAATTTTCAGATCTGAAAATTAAGCAATTTATTTTACAAACCCTAGCCGTCTTCCTCTCTCTCTCCTTGCCAGTTTCGGTCGGCCCCTCTCCTCCCCGCTCCGTCCGTTTTGCTTGCTTCGATCTTCTAGCAAGGTTCGTTGCAAGTATCCCTGGATTGCTCTTCCTGTGTGGACGATCTTTAGAGGTTACTAAATCCAATTTAGTAACAAGGAGATTTTTGATTCAAGGTAATACTTAATTTTAATCTAGTCTAGATCTCATGATCAATTCATGATCATGCAAGATCCGTATTAAACATGGAACTTTGAGGTTAATTTCTTGTATGGGCATGAAATTAATTGTCTGGAACCATCAAATAATTCCTTCAGTGGTATCAGAGCCCTTGGTTATGCATGATTTTGTATTCGAGCATGATAGGCTAGATTTAATTTTTGCAATTTAATTCGGTATTATGAATTTGAAAATTGCAAACTTTATGATTTTGGTTGATGAATTAATTGCTGAAATTTTATTTAATGTTGCTGAAAAATTAATTGATCAAGTTTGATCGGGATCGAGACCCGTGGAGAGCCGAGGCTAGCCGAACAGACCGGGAAGGCCGACCAGATCTGCCCGTGGCAGATCTTGCCGAGCCTCTCGGCTCCGGCCAGGGGAGGGCCTCGGCCCGACCGGTTCTGGCCAGGCAGCCCGCCACGGCCAGCCCTCACGGGCTGGTCGGCCACGGCGCGGCTAGCCTGGCGGCTAGGGTTTCGGCCAAACCAAAATTGGCCCTCGGGTCAATTTTGGTTCGGCCAACCAGTGGGATTTGGGTCAGATCCGAACCAGAAAAATCCAGAATTTTCAGCAATTATTAATTAAAATTTCAGACCGGTTCGGTTTCGACAAACCAGCGCGTGAACCGATTTAATTCAGAAATTAACCGGTTTAAGAAACGGTTTAAATAAACCGTATTTTATTATTTAAATCAAGATAAAATTGGAATTAATATGCTTGCTTGATAACATGCTTGTTTGATAACATGATTGTTTGATAACACGGTGTTTGCAACATGATTGCTAAGTTAGCCCGAATTTAGGATTTGATTTCGGTTTGCAACCTGCGAGTTGCTTATGGGTTGTAATTTATTGGTGACCTGCGTGTCACATCATTTATTTTATTTAAATTAAATGTAATTACAAAGTCCCAAGACAAGAAGAACCGAAGAGAAGGACGGTAATCCCGAGGAGGCGTGGAGCCAGTGGGAGTCCAGGAGAATGAGGAAAGACGAGACCTAGTATAGGTTCTAGTTTATTCCAGTAGGGTTAGCGGGTTAGCTAAAAAAAATTTACATTTATGTTTATGAATGTATGAATGGATGTGTGATTTAATTTTCATAAGTTCATGTTAATTAGATCATCACCCACATGTGTAAAGATTAATAATCAGTCAATCACGCACATGTAAACCGGAATTGAAATTATCTCTACATGGATTTGTAGGTGGTAAATTCATATTAAGATCAAATTATGATAAGTGATAATGAATATTTAAAGGCAAATAATTTCAAGTCAAGCTAGATACCGCCCACTTTTCATCACTTCGATTAGCTCTCGGACTCATGGGTAGATACGATTAACGTAGATCCATGAGAAAGGGTCCTAATAGAAGATGGACCAGTTTGCATGGGTGCGTGCGCATTAGCGTAGTAGTCATGCATATTGGACCATGCGTTGAAAATTGGTTGACTTGGCTGCGATTCTCAGATGATCTGAGCCAGGGTATCAGATATAGGGCAATGCCGTATACACACAATGTATAAGCCCTAGCCAAGAATCACATGGAATTGTGAAAGGACTGGACTGTCCTACTCCAATGTCCAAAATTGGGGCGATGAGATTAACTCACTTTAGTTTTGAATATGCGGAGATCTTGGTTTAGATTCAGACACAAGAATCAGAAATATTCATAGTCAAGTGTCTCTTACTTCAACTTAATTAAGAATCTGATCAAATTTGTTTTCATGTATAGATTAGATGGCAACTTCGCTACCCAAATCAACACGTTCTGGCAGTGAAGCCTTAAAGTCTCTTCTGTCGAATAACAGGCTGACATGGACCAACTTCCTGCAATGAGAGAGGAACCTGAAGCTTGCACTTCAGTATGACAGACAGGAGTATATCCTTACAGACAAGCCTCTAATAGAGCCTGCTGATGATGCCAGTGATGCCGATAAGAACGCTTATGAGAAATACAAAAGCGATCGACAAGACGTTGGCATCCTCATGGTCGGGTCCATGGAAAATGAAACCCAAGACCAATTCATGCATCTCATGGGAGAACCCCAAGAGATGATGGAAGAAATTAAAATATACTACTAGAAGAATGCCCGTGTCGAAAGATACGACACTCTTAGGGAGGTATTTTATTGCATACTCAATGCTGGTGAGGCAGTGAGCCCACATGTCTTTAAGATGAAGCGGCTCTTTGATCGCTTGGCCAGTCTAGGTCATAAGTTCACAGAGCAGCTGAAATCAGACATAGTCCTGATGTCGCTTCCAAAGGCTTATGGAGATGTGATCACAAATTACAATCTCCATAATATGGAAAAAACCATCAAGGAACTACATGGAATGTTGGTGACAGCAGAGAAAGACCTCAAGGGCAAAACCCCTGAGGTTCTGATGGTCAATAAGGGTGTCAGCTTCAAAAGAGCTGGCAAACCTGCTGGCAAGTCACCAGGACACTCCAACAAGGGCAAGGCACCAGCAGTGTCAGGTAAGGGTAAGGCGCCGATGCACCTAGCTGGGCAAATAAGGGCACCTAGAGGTCCGAGAATCCAAGCGGTTCCTAGAACCGAAGGGAGCACTTCGACCTCAGAGGTAGTCTGTTACTACTGCCAGCAGCCAGGTCATTGGAAGAAGGATTGCAGGCAGCACAAAGATTATGTGAGAAGCTTGCAGAAGGGAGGACACCCTTCAGGACCTGGATCAGGTATTTACGTTGTTGAGTACAATCTCAACACTACTTTCTCAGACACATGGGTAGTTGATACCGGAGCAGAATCTCACATTTGTGTTAATCTGCAGGTTCTGGAAAGTAAGAAACTCATTGGGAAAGGCGAGCGGGATCTGAGAGTCGGAGACAACAGTTCGGTGTCAACGACGACTGTCGATTCTGTTAGTCTTAGGATGCCCACAGGGCTTATATTAGTTTTGGACGATGTCTTATGTGTACCTACGTTTTGTAGGAATATTATTTCAGTGTCCAGTTTGGACAAACTTGGTTTTGTATTTGACATAGACAATGGCTTATTTACTTTATCTAGAAATAATATCGTTTACGGCACTGCATCTATGGTTGGTGGATTATATATTTTAAATATTGATAACACTAACTACAGTTCAAACTATAACGTAAATAAGAGGTTAAAGTCGGATGACTCAAACCAGACTGTGATGTGGCACTGTCGTCTAGGCCACATAGGCGAGAAACGCGTCTCAACACTTCATAAGTGTGGGCTCTTAAGCCCGTTTGAATTCACACCAATCGAGAGATGCGAATCTTGCATTATGGGCAAGATGACGAAAGCGCCTTTTGGCGGCTTAGGTGAAAGGGCAAGTGACCTCTTGGGCCTAATACATTCAGACGTATGTGGGCCCATGAGCACACAAGCCAGGAGAGGTTTTAGATACTTCATAACCTTTACCGACGATTTCAGTAGGTACGAGTATGTCTATTTAATGACACATAAGTCGGAGTCCTTTGATAAATTCAAAGAATTCCAGAATGAAGTACAAAACCAGCTTGGTTAAAGTATAAAGACACTTCGTTCCGATCGAGGTGGCGAGTACTTAGATCAAGAGTTTCTCAGTCACCTAAAGGATAACGGTATACTCTTAGAATTAACTTGCCAGGAACCCCACAGATGAATGGTGTTTCCGAACGGAGGAACAGAACCCTGCTAGACATGGTTCGTTCCATGATGAGTCACGCCGACCTTCCAGTATCTTTCTGGGGCCATGCCCTAGAAACAGCCGCATTCATATTAAATCGAGTACCTACAAAGGCAGTGGAGACCACTCCATTTGAGGCTTGGCAAGGGAAAGCTCCCAAGTTGTCTTTCCTCAAGATTTGGGGGTGCGACGTTTACGTCAAGCGGTTGCTTGGTGATAAACTCGAACCCAAGGCAGATAAGTGTGTCTTTGTAGGGTACCCCAAAGGAACCATGGGGTACTACTTCTACAAACCCGAGGAAAACAAAGTCTTTGTTGCTCGAGGTGGGGTTTTCTTAGAAAGAGAGTTCTTATCCAAGAAACCTAGTGGGAGTCCTGTGCTTCTTGAAGAAATTCGAGAAGACACGGAACAGCCTGCATATATTGTAGACGTACCCGATGAGGTAAATGATCCAAGTCTTATTCCAACAGAAACTCTTGTAGGACCAAGGAGGTCTGAAAGATCTCGTCAAAACCCAGTCAGATATGGCTTCTTAGCCACAGAGGGTAATGACTTGATAGTTGTAGATCAGGATGATCCTGCAACAGTTCAGCAAGCCTTGACCAGTCCCAACTCAAAAGAATGGCAGAATGCCATGGATGAGGAAATGAAGTCCATGAAAGACAATCAGGTCTGGAACTTAGTAGACAGCACACCTGGGATAAAAACCCATAGGTTGCAAGTGGATATTTAAGTTAAAGACAGATATGGACAGAAAGCCTCAGACTTACAAAGCAAGACTGGTTGCTAAAGGTTATCGTCAAGTCCAAGGTATGGACTATGGTGAGACTTTTTCGCCAGTAGCTATGATTAAGTCAATTCGAATGATGTTAGCCATTGCAGCATATTTCGATTACGAGATATGGCAAATAGACGTCAAAACCGCATTCCTTAACGGGAATTTGCAGGAGGATGTCTATATGACCCAGCCAGAAGGTTTTGTCGATCCTAAACATCCCGAGAAGGTGTGTAAGCTGCAACGATCCATTTATGGGTTGAAGCAAGCTTCCAGGAGTTGGAACTTACGCTTCGATGAAGCCGTAAAAGAGTTCGGGTTCATCAGAAATCCCGATGAATCTTGTATCTACAAGAAGAGCAGTGGGAGTAACATAGTGTTTCTGGTGCTGTATGTCGATGATATACTAATCATGGGAAATAACGTCCCAACCTTGCTTGAGACCAAAGCTTGGTTAGGGGAGTGTTTTTCCATGAAGGACTTAGGAGAGGCCGCTTACATTCTGGGGATCAGGATCTACAGAGATCGATCCAAGAGAATATTAGGTCTAAGTTAGAGCACCTATATAGATAAGGTGTTGAGAAGATTCTCGATGCTTGACTCTAAGAAAGGGAACCTCCTGGTAAGACATGGCATTAAGCTAAGCAAGAAACAGTGTCCTAAAACACCTACTGAGCTTAAGAAAATGAATGGAATCCCGTATGCCTCGGCAGTGGGATCTATCATGTATGCCATGATCTGTACGAGGCCTGACGTATCGTTTGACCTCAGTTGTGCCAGCAGATTTCAGTCTAACCCAGGCCAAGATCACTGGACTAACATCAAGTGTATCCTCAAGTATCTGAGGAGAACAAATGACGCATTCCTAGTGTATGGCGGGATAGAAAGAGAACTGAGCGTCACTAGACATGTTGACGCTAGTCGGCGTGGGTCAGAAGCTTCTTGAGTGGATTAGATGTACTGCCGCGAACGTCTGATCCCGGGAACTTATGTTGTGACAACACAGGGGCTGTAGCACTTGCTAAAGAGCCCAGATTTCACAACAGGACCAAGCACGTCGAGAGAAAGTATCACGTCATCGGAGAGATGATTGATAAAGGTGAAGTAGAGATAATCTACGTTTCAACGCATGATAATCTAGCTGACCCCTTAACTAAGGCGCTACCGCAGCCTAAGCAAGGGAACATGTCAGGGGAATGGGTTTAGATTGGAATACAAATTAGGTCTAGGGCAAGTGAGAGACTGTTGGGTTTTGTGCCCTAGCACAATGTATTTTCAATCTAATCTTGTAATAAAGATTATTAGTTGAATAAAAATCGGCATTCATATTACTAAGTGTTGTAGTAATGTCTTAAGTATGATTTGATTTGTATCATTGATGTGTCAACACATAATAGTAGATCTACAGATCAGATAAAATCTTACTTAAGCAGTCCCCGATCAGAATAGCTTCATAAGAAGCGATCGGTATGAGGCTAACTCTAAATGATCACGCTCTACTGATCATGGCCAGAAGGGGGCCAGAGTTAGGTCATAGTATCACCAGTCAGGGGTGATATAGGACGACCCGAATCATGAGTATGTTACATAGACACAGTCATGAACATACTCATATGTCGGATCATGAAATCACATCCTCAGACCGAAGGACCATTGAGGTCAATATGTAATGAGTGACGAGTTTGACTCAGTCTAACGTCTCCTGTAAAAGGATTACAATAACGGCTGTGATTGGCTCGATCACAAGTTACATAAGTTGACTCAATGGATCGCTGAAGGATTTATCCCTCATACGGACGTGTGAGCAGATATCAGTTTAGGCCACTTGATGAGTACAACTGAAATACAATAGCATGGCCATGCAGACGATACGTAGTATCAGTTATAATTCAGTTAACTCAGAATCAAGAAACAGGACAATAGAACGAGGATGACTTGTCTATGCCTCGTGGTTGTCAAAGATATCAAGAGGATAAAAGGATAGATTCATGAACGACAAGGTTAAGTCGAAATCTCGATAATCACAAGCGTTGGGTAATCATGATGTTTTGCTAGAGGCCACTCATGATGGAAAGGGTAAAATGGAAATTTTACCAGTCCGTCGACGTGTCGTGAGCCTAGAGGAGCACACACTTTAGGTTGAGTAAAACGGATGGAATCATATGGAGGAATCATGAGAGAGACAAAATCCGGTTTTGGATTAAACCGGATTAGACCGATTTCGGTTTAGGATTAAACCGGAATCAAGAACGGTTTAGCAGGACTAATTAATTATAATCTAATTAAATAGATTTAATTAAATTAGCTAAACTGGGCCTAACCAGAATGGGCTAAGCCAGAATGAGCTTCTCTACACAATTAATTAAAAGCTTTGGGCTTTAAGCCCATTAAGGCCTTTAATTAATTAAAAGCCCAAATAAGGTCTATAAAAGGAAAATTTTCAGATCTGAAAATTAAGCAATTTATTTTACAAACCCTAGCCGTCTTCCTCTCTCTCTCCTTGCCAGTTTCGGCCGGCCCCTCTCCTCCCCGCTCCGTCCGTTTCGCTTGCTTCGATCTTCTAGCAAGGTTCGTTGCAAGTATCCCTGGATTGCTCTTCCTGTGTGGACGATCTTTAGAGGTTACTAAATACAATTTAGTAACAAGGAGATTTTTGATTCAAGGTAATACTTAATTTTAATCTAGTCTAGATCTCATAATCATGCAAGATCCGTATTAAACATGGAACTTTGAGGTTAATTTCTTGTATGGGCATGAAATTAATTGTCTGGAACCATCAAATAATTCCTTCATATATACCCCTTTATGAGACGTGAAAACTGACTTTGTCTATTGAAAATAAGTGAATGTCCAACTGGAATAGGTGAATGTCCAACGAAAACACTTTGTCCATTGAAAATGAATGAATGTCCAATGAAAATAAGTGAATGTCTAGTGGTTCTCATGTTCTCATGACACATTTAATTCTCATTGAGTCGGGTGTCGGGTTATATATATATATATATATAGGGAAGGGTTCGAATGAGAATTAAATGTGTCATGAGAACATGAGAACATGAGAACCACTCGACATTCACTTATTTTCATTGGACATTCATTCATTTTCAATAGACAAAGTGTTTTCGTTGGACATTCACTTATTTCTGTTAAACATTCACTTTCATTGGATATCATCATTTTCTTTGGACATTCACTTATTTTCAATGGACAAAATCAGTTTTCACGTCTCATAAAGGGGTTTGGTTCTCACTTGATTTGCTCTCTCTCTCTCTCTCTCTCTCTCTCTCTCTCTCTCTCTCTCTCTCTCTCTCTCTCTCTACGGTAAATGTTCATTTAATTTGGAAATAAATATTCAATAAATCATCAATAATTTTGGTAAAAAAAACCTTGATAATGGTGTACCATGTATAACATGATGTTATATATTGTATAACCAGTGTAGTTAGATGATGTTCAGCAGCACATAAAACGATTACCCACTTTCAGAGGTTTGTGTATGACTATCTTACTGTCGATGTATAACATGTTGATGTATCATGTATAACATGATTTTATATACTGTATCGATGAACACACACTTTATGGATCTAACCTATTTTTAGCGTGAATTGCTGAATGATTGCGGTTTAAATGCGTGTTCCCGCTTTAAATGCGCGATCTCGCTTTAAATAATCCTATATTTAGTGCAAATCGATGAATGATCGCGCTTTAAATGCGCGATCAGCACACACAATATGATGTTATATAATCAAACATAGAACGTTATACATCAAATCTAATATTTTAATGACGAGCGTGCCCTCAGCTCTCCGTCTATATGTGACTAACATTGTTAGTGAACCGCTCTGCAACGTGTCACTTGATCGTCGCTCACAAAAAAATGGATGGGCACATGAGGGTTTGGACATTTTGGTGGAGTTTGTAGTGGAGTGCATCCCTATATATACACATCTGACTACGTTTTTTCACCTGGGTACCATAAATTTTTTTATGGCATTGTGGGTACTCTAAATTTGCAAAATTGTCACCGTTGGTACCCAAAACCATTTTCATCCATTTTTTTTCAAAAATTTGTTAAGTTTCAATGTGAAAAGGCTAGAGTTCCCCTGTAAGTGTTTTAAATTTTCATTAATAATTTGGTAGAATTAATATCATTAATAATTAAATTATATATTTGATAATTAAATAAACAAAAATATGGAAAAAGGAATTAAAAAATGGCATGTCTGTTCGCCTCCATCACCGTCTGGTCCATCTCTGCTTCTTCTAGCCAGAGATGTCCACGGTCTCCCTTGCCGGAGACGTCCACGGCCGTGGCGGCAGAGGCTGAGCGCGACACCTCTTTTCTCGTCCACCCCTATCTCCTCCTCCTTCGTACCAATCCACATCCAGATCCAAGTCCATCAGCACGATCATGTTCCCTTCCAGCAAGAGCAAGTAGACCCACGCAGCGGCGTCGTCGTTGCTCTCATCTGGCACTTCGTCACCGTCCTCCTGGTCCAGGTTCAATCGAAATCGATCTTGAAACCCAAATCGAAATCGAGCTCGAAATCGTCGGGATCGAGCTTGAAAAAGGTGATTCATTACGAGGACGATTATGGGGCGGCGATTGTACGCCCGCCGCGCTCAGTTTCTGCCGCCATGATCGTGGACGTCTTCGGCGAGAATAAGCAGAGACAAACCATTTCTTCTCCATATTTTGTTTATTTAACTATGTTGCTACGTTTAATAGTTGGCATGATTTTTTAGCGCAAAAGTAAGAAGTCGAGCAACATGTTACATGACATGTGGAGCGACTTGTTAAGAGCCGCAGATTTGGAAAGTCTGAAGCTTTCCTATTTCGACAAAGCTTGGAGCGAAGGAAGAAAGGCGCCACGAAGACTTGGAGCGCAAGAGAGTGACGTCGACAAGTCAGGCAACTTCCAGCTGGCAGTTACACGTCAGCAAGAAGCGGCAATTCGACTTGCCTGATTTCATCAGGAAGTCAGAATAGGCAAGACGACTTCCAGCTGTCATGGAAGGCGGCAACAACTTGCATGACTTTCCTGTTCCTGATCCAAGAAGGATTAGGAATGTGAGCTGCTATAAAAAGCCCTTGGCTTCCCATTAGCAGATCATCCGTTCTTGTTCTAACACTTGCAAGATTTCTCAGAGCTCTTAACTGTGCACCATCGGCGTGTTGAGAGGCTGAGTAAGATTCATTAGAACGGATCTTTGCTCCGATCAAACCTTGAGTTGCGAAGACTAAGTGTTTGGGTCGGTTAGGGTTTTTGTTTGTGATTGAAGACTCACAACTCCGTCCAAGAAGACAACAACACCGAGCATGGACTTGCTCGAAGGGTGGAATTGAGGGAATCTCAAAGACAGGGGGAGAGGCTCCTGGACGAGGCGATTCACGGTGAGATCTATAGTAGCTTAGGACAATAGCTTGTGTGATAGCTAGTTGGGCTTGAAGTTGTACTATTGACTACTTGATAGTGAAAAACCTTTCTACTGACAAAGTGCACCCAGACGTAGGTGCGGAGTCACCGAACTGGGTAATCATCTCTGGTGTCGTGATTATTATCTGTCTATTACTTTGCTTACTGTTTCCACAAGAAGTCGATACACAAGTTAAAGACTTTGTGTTCGACTTCCTGACTTGGCTACGATTCAGAATTTCAAACTATTAATGATGTAATATAATTTAATCATTAATGATTTTAGCAAAGAGTGGGGTGTTTATTGGTTGATTTTGGAGCAACCATAATAATGAAGAATGGAGCTTATTTTCTATAAAGAAGAAGAGAGAGAGAGGTATGGAGGAAGAAGAAGAATTGTGAGTAAAAGGGTATATTTTAAAATTTTAAAACAATTACAGGGGAATTTTAGTCTTTTCACCTCAAAAGTTAACGCATTTTTGAATAAAATGGACATAAATGGCTTTGGGTACTAATGGGTACAATTTCACAAATTTAGGGTACCCACAATGCCAAAAAAACTTTTAGGGTACCCAGGTGAAAAACGTCAACTTTAAAGGTAGTCAGGGGTATTCAAGTGAGAACGAAGCACACAATAACTTTCTCGATCAATGTTAGATCTATGTGTGTGTTCGTTTTGGCCTTGAACACCTGCCTGGCTCATGAATGTGTATGAATATTCGGCCTTACCGATAGTCATTGAAGCGGCCCCACTTCACATTCACTAAGGTGTAACTATAAAGAGTCCCGCAAATACCCTACGGTGGCCTAAAACATCCACAATATAAACATCATTAAAAGCTTAATTTATCCTAACTCGGTGGTAGGTGCACTGACTTATCATAAGAATGGATAAGAAGTCAAGTACTTCTCAGTGCCAGAAGTTTGACAACGCTTCGTTGTCCCATTTAACCTAAACCTTGGGATCTCCAATCAACTAGGTTAGGTGTCCGCGGAAGTCAAACTTTTATTGAGTTTATGACCTTAAGTCCATTCCCTTCGATAAGATTTCAATTTGCTCTCTAGGTAAACTTTTGGTTAATGGATCTGAAAATTATCCATGGACCTGACATAATCCAATATGATAATTCCATTTTAGAGTAGTTGTTGTAAGGTGTTGTGTCTACGACGTATATGTCTAGACTTACCATTATACATGAGACTTTGCGCCCTTCCAATAGCCGATTGACTATCACAATGTATGCTTATTAGAGGTATATGCTTGTCCCATCCTAGTATATCTTCCAAGAAATTTCGAAGCCACTCGGCTTCTTTTCCATTTTTGTCTAATGCAATGAACTCATACTCCATAGTAGATATGGTTATACATGTATGTTTGGAAGATTTTTATGATACTGCTCCACCTCCCAAAACGAATACATATTCACTGATAGATTTTGATTCGTTGGAGTAAGATATCCAATTTGTATCACAATATCCCTCGACAACCGATGGATAATTACTGTAATGAATCTTCAAGTTTTGGTGTAATGTAAGTATCTCAATACTCGTATGATGGCTTTCCAGTGATGCTTTCCAGGATTGCTCTTAAATCTACTTAATTTACTTACTGCGTAAGCTATGTCTGGTCTAGTACAATTCATGATATACATGAGACTGTCTAGAATACAAGAATATTCCAGTTGACACACACTTTCGCGTATGTTTTTAACCCACCGTGGGTCATGTCAACTGGTGTTTTAACGGGTGTGATTTTGTGTTTCTTGAATTTATCAAGTACTTTCTCAATATAGTGTGATTGAGATAAAGCATACCTGTTCGACATCTTGGAAATCTTTACTCATAAGATAACATCAGCGACTCCTAAATCTTTCATGTCAAACTTGGATGATAACATTGCTTTTTGTAGCTTTTATTATGTCCATATTACTACCAAGTATGAGCATGTCGTCTACATATAGACATACAATGACATAACCAGATTTTGTGTGTTTAAAGTACACACATTTATCACATTCATTGATTTTGAATCCATTGGATATCATTACATTGTCAAATTTTGCATGCCATTGTTTCAGTGCTTGCTTAAGTCCATATAGCGACTTAACAAGTCTACATACTTTGTTCTTATTTCCAGGGGATGAGAAACCTTCGGGTTGTTGCATGTATATTTCTTCATCTAATTCATAGTTAAGAAATGATGTACATCCATTTGATGTATTTCTAGACCTTGAATTGACGCAATAGCGATAAGCATCCTTGTGGATGTTATCCTTGTCACAGGTGAATATGTGTCGAAATAATCTAAACCCTCTTTCTATCTGAACCCTTTAACTACTAGTCTTGCCTTGTGTTTGTCTAGTGACCCGTCGATTTTTAATTTTTTCTTAAAACCCACTTGTAACCCAATAGTTTTGCGTCATGGGGAAGATCTACTAGTTCCCACGTATGATTTTGCAAGATAGATTCTATTTCACTATTTACTGCTTCTTCCCAATAAGGAGCATCTGGTGAACTCATTGCTTGTAAAAGTTTGCGGTTCATCTTCCGCCAATAGCAATACAAAATCAGGCCAAATGAACTAGCTTTCCTTGCCCTTTTGCTACGCCTTTTAGCTTCCACGTCAATTTCCTCGTGGTTATCCTCATCTAGACCTTATGGCTTCTCAGCTTCTCGTGGTCTATTTTGAATACTTGATTCATTAGGCGTTTTTTGAGGATATATGTGTTCAAAGAATGTAGTACTCTATGATTCAATTATGGTATTCACATGGATATATGAGATTTCATACTTGTACACCAAAAACTGATATGCGCTACTATGATTAGCATATCCGATGAATATGGCATCAATAGTCTTCGGTCTTATTTTGACCTTTTTAGGTTTAGGTATATCTACCTTAGCTAAACACCCCACACTTTCAAATATTTGTAGGATGGTGGTATGCCTTTCTATTGTTTATATGGTGATTTCAACGTTTTCTTATGAGGTATTTTGTTGAGAATGTAATTTGCAGAAAGCAAAACTTCTCCCCATAAGTTGTCTGGCAAACCAGAACTTAATATTAAGGCATTCATCATTTCCTTAAGAGTTCGGTTTTTGCGTTCTGCAATACCGTTAGATTGAGGGGAATATGGTGTCGTAGTTTGGTGTATTATACCATTCACTGCACATAATTCTTCGGAAAGATGTTCATATTCTCCACCTCTATCTCATTTAAGGCTTTTATTTTCTTGTTTAGTTGATTTTCAACCTCAACTTTACGAATCTTAAAACTTTCGAATGCCTCATCTTTTCTTCTAAGTAAGTAAACATGACAATATCTCGTACGATCTTCAATAAAGGTAATTAAATACCTATTTCCACCTCTAGTTTGACACATTTTCAGATCGCACAGATCTGTATGCACTAAGTCCAAATGTTATGTATTTCCTTCAATTGAGTGAAAGGATGATCTTGTAATTTTTTCTTTAACATAAATTTGACATTTATTTTTTGGATTAATTCCACACTTAGGAATTGCATCCAAAGAAATTAAACGAATAGAATCAAAATTAACATGTCCTAATCTAGAATGTCAAATATTAGATGACTCAACGATATAAACGGAAGACTCGGTTTTATTTATTGACATAGGTACATCTTTAGATACAACATTCATTACATTCATTTTGAATAAACCCTCACTCATATATCCCCTCCCAACTTGCACTTCGTTTTTTGACAAGACAAACTTGTCAGATACAAAAACTATTTTGAAGCCATTCTTTGTCAACAATGATCCAGAGACTAGGTTCTTCCGGATCTCTAGAACGTAGAGAACATTTGCTAATGTAAGCTCCTTTCCAGATGTCATTCTAAGCATTATCTTCCCTATGTCTTCGACCTTTGATGTTGAGGAATTGCTCATGAATATCCAGTCTTCCTCTGCAGTTGTCTTAAAAGTGGAGAACATCCACTTGTTGGCACATATATGTCGATTGGCTCCGGTGTTTATGAACAATTCCTTACTATTTCCGACTAGGTTACATTAAGTAACTATAGCACATAGCTTCATTTCCGACACGGCTCCGGAAAGGTTGTCAGGTGTTGTGAGTGTGCATGAGTTTTCTTATGCTTCTTAAAGTTTCTGCCTTTGCGATACTCTTCTGCTTTGTGTCCTTTGATACCACAGTTGTTGCATTTTCCCATAAATTGTTGGTCTTCTTGGGTTTACCACCATCTTTTCGCTTCCTTTTATGAAAGCCCTTCTTTTCAACAATGTCGGTTCTTGCAGCCATATTGTTGCCATATGCCTTTTTCTCCGACATGCGATTATCCTCTTCTATCCTCAGACGAACAATGAGATCTTCAAGTGACATCTCCTTATGCTTATGCTTCAGGTAATTCTTGAAGTCCTTCCATCCGGGAGGTAACTTCTCGACTGCTACGACCACTTGAAATGACTCGCTTAGGGACGTCCCCTCATCATGGATGTGGTGGATGATAAGTTGTAGCTCCTAAATCTGACTGATAACAGTCTTGGAGTCTGCCATCTTGAAGACGAGGAATCTACCGACAATGAATTTCTTCATTCCAGCATCTTCAGTTTTGTACTTTTTCTCCAAGAAATGCCAGAGTTCCTTTGCAGTTTTGTACACACAATATATACCATAGAGTTCATTTTCTAGACGGTTGATGATATAGTTCATCCATAAATAATCAGAATTTTTTCATGCATCGAAAGCCATTAGTTTATCTTTGTCAGATTCATCTTCTCCTATGACAGGAGCAGTTTTCGTAAGGAATTTGTCTACGCCGAGCGTAGTTAACCAGAACAACATATGTGGCTGCCAACGCTTGAAATCCGTACCATTGAACTTCTCTGACTTTTCGCCATGAGATACAACCAACGTTGGATGAGAAAGCACTGGTCTGACATGAGTCATTGGGATACTCGAAGATGCCCGAGTTTGGGTGGATTTTGAGGCAGGGGTAAAATCATTACTCATTCTTAACACAATCTGTTCCAGAAATGAATTTAATATATATATATATATATATATAAAGTTGGAGAAAAGTATTGTCTTAAGTTTGTAGGACCACTTGTTATGAATGTAAATGACAAATAACACTATTGTAAATATAATTTGTGAAATATAAGAATTGTACCGAAGACGTCTAAAGGACTGAGATTTTAGATTGTGCGAAGAACGTCCGGGTCCAGCAGATAGTTGTTTCCTTAAGACAATATTGCTCCATCTTTGGCACTTGAAGGATTATCGAGCAATTGCCTCCCAAGATAAAACAGACTCACCACTATCGATTGCTGTGAATAGTGGAGACTAACGAACTAACAATTGATATGTATTTATGGATGAGAAGATGTTGAGAAGAAGATGATTTTCACATCCAATTTCAATCCTTTATATAGGAGAGATGATACCGTTTCGAACATACACATCCGTTCGTAACATGTATCTTTTGAAAAGGTTGTGGCCCTTCAACGAAAAGGTGCTTTATTTCAAAACCAAATATATCGAATGAATACATTGAATAGTTGAAATGAAAAGAGGCATCCATTAAATGAAAATATTATCTAGATTCAATGGTTGGAATGATAATATACATATTCAAATTATATAGTTTCCAACATTGTCAACCATTTGATTAGGGTTTATACCTTCTATCATACATATAGAGAAGGAAACTCTAATCCTAGCAAGACCGTAGTCCTAAAGAACATTGAGTTCTAGAGTAAGAGAGATTTGTTAAATAAATAAATAACATTAAAAATATTAATTATATTTTAATTCATATAATTTTTCCAGCAGTTAATTACTTTCCTAGAGATTGGTACTGAAATTCATGGATTGGTGAGTGTTACATATTGACTTAGAATCAGAATCTGGACTTGGAAGCGGTTCTCTCAACTCTCGGTATGCATGCGCTAAGCGTCGTGTTCTCTAACTCTTTACTCATTGTTCTTGTTTTGATTAGATTTGTTATGTTTCTTTCTTGTCACTATTTTGTTGGATGATTATTCATTCTAAAATTTCTTAGAGCAGTTCCTTTTATCTGGTTGAAATTTTTATATTTATGATTGAGTCAAAAGTAAACTAATTGTACAATTTAGTTACTTATTAAAGACGAAAATTAGGAAGTGGATATGATATCGAGCACGATGGCCTCTTGTTTATGGATGATTAAATATTTCAACATCATCATTCATATATAATTAAATAAAATAAAATACATTATTATAACATGAACTATACTATATGAAATCACAATTTATTGAAATTATATTTTATAAAATTAAAATTAAAATTAAAATCTCAAATATTCTCTCAACTTCTTAATCATCTCTCCAGCTTTAGTGAGAGAGTTTAAACCATACGACTATCAATGTTTTTTATCTTCAAGAATGTGAGAGGTATATAGATATATATTAATTATCATCCGTAAATAAAGTATATATTATATTATTTCAACGTATAGTTATAATCGATTAATTAATCATAATTATATGAATAATTAACTTTCAATATTTACTTACATATATATATATATAATTAATTATATATATAATTATTTATATAAATTATTCATATAAATTTATATAATTAGTATATTTCAAAAACTATAATTAATTAATTAATTATTAATATAAAATTAATTATATATATTATTATATTCACTATGTCCTTTCTCTCTCATACCCTTTGCACTAGGGCTGTCAATTTCTATATGGAACCCGACTCACCCGATGATCCAACTCAACCCAACTCAAATCTGAATGACCCGAGACCCGACAAAACCAACAGAAATTTGGGTTGGATGGACCCAAATCCGATCTCAACTGAGTCTGGTCTCGGGTGGGATTTTGAAAACAATCGAGTAACCCGACTCACCCAACACCCATATGAAAAAATAGGCCAGGCCCATTTTTACCCCAACGCCCAGCCCATGCCCACTCTGCAGAGCTCAGCCCAACAGAAGCCCACCTCAGCCCAGCCTCATTCGTGCACTGCAATGAAACAACAACGCTTATAAACAATGAGAATTGTTTATAAGCGTTGTTGTTTTATGCATTTTCGATGTGGGAATCATAACCCAAAATAAGTTGCTTCCCGTGAACTGGCGATTGACGTCTTCTCTACCGTCGATCTTCGTCGGATGGATTCATCTCTGCCGTTAATTTTGTGCGGCGTATCCGCGTTATCTTCACATTGACTACCTCTTTTGCCTTGTACTCTCTCTCATCGAATGTGATTTGACATACATTCTCTCTATCTCTCTCGTTCCTCTCCTCTCGTCTTGTCTCTGATCTCTTTCTTCAAAACCTTACAGCTCCTTCCTCCCCCACCTCTACTTTCTCGTCGACGACTCAGGCACTCAAGTCGTATCCTCTCTCTTCCATCTTACAACCGATCTCTTCAGAGAGTTATCGTTGTGAATCAAACCGTTGGTGAGTCTCATCTCCACCATTATAAATCAATCAATAGTGGAGAGGAGGCACGTCAACGATTTGATTCTCTAGTGGAGCTGGAGATTGAAGCTTCACTGCCAGACAACGCCGACGACATGTTTGCAAGTCAGGTAAGAATGAGTTTTTGTTCGGGACTTCAAATTTTTTTGAATTTTTCTTCTCTGTTTCCATTTTCGGGTTTAGGGTTTAGGAATTTTAATTTTCTGTGAATTTTTATTTCAATATGTGTTATGAATTGGGAAACTTTAATCAATTTAGGGATTATTAAGAGTTTTCAATCCAAATTTCGATTTTCATTTAATTTTAAGTTTGTGAATTAGGATTTTCTATTCTCAATTGGGGAAGCCCTAATTAAATTGAGGATTAGAGTTTTGAATTGGGGGTTTTGGGTTCTTTGTCCAAATTTGTTTTTAATTTAATTTTAAGTTTTGAATTTGGTCTTTTCTGTTCTCGATTGGGGAACCCTAATCAATTTTGGAATTAGGGTTTCGATTTGGGGGTTTTGAAATTTCTGTCCAAATTTGATTTTAATTGAATTTTTAAGTTTATGAATTGGGATTTTGGGATTTCTATCCAAAAAGGCCCTTTGACCTAGAGATCTATACAACTCTCCACTTTTCACCTACCATCTATCCCATCAGTAGTCTTCCACCAAAAAAACATTCCCTTTGCCACTCTCCATTTTCTATAGAGGTTGAAGGTGAAGTTCTTCATCTTCTAAGCTAAGAGTTGGGTTTTTAAAGTCATTTCCTCCCATAGACCAACTGTTTGTGCTTCAATCGTCGTCCATATTTATTCCGGTCCGTCATCGCTTCCTCTTTTTCTACTATGGTTCGTCGTCGAGTTCTTCGTCTCAGCTCTTGTCCGACGCACTCACTCTATCTCCTCCAAATCTTCTTCGTCCTATAACCTAAATTGTGTATGCTATATCTTCACCTCTATGTAGTCTTCAGAAACTCTATTGGACGAAAAAATTTTCTCTGCCTCAGATTCGTCATTCTTTTATTTGCCTGTGGTTTAATCTCAAAATAATTTTTTTTAAGAAACATAATGCTTATTACAACATTGCACACATATAAATTAATTGACACAAAATATATGAGCAACTTCTTGTGTCCATTGATATGCAACTACGACACTATCCTTGGGAACCTTGGAACACATGCAGAAGCTCCATAAATGACCGATGATTTTAGCCTTTTAGGTTGCCATCCAGCTTTCTATTTCATAATACAAACCAAACTTGTCTTCATATCATGTGTACTTTTGTGTATATAAGCATCTGAGTTGTTTTCGTTTTTATTCATTTTCATTACTGATTTGAAATTCTGATGGTTATACTTACACCCCTCAACCCAGATGCTGAAACCTTCTCTCCTCCAAACCACTCTTTTTTTTCAACTAACGCCCATTTGGTGTGTGTGTGAAGCCAAATGGGTGTGGCTTGAGGAAAGTGAGTGTTTTTGGAGAGAGGAGCTTTCAGCTTCAGGGTTGAGGGGTGTTAATATAAGTATCGATCTTTCAAATCAGTAATGAAAATGGATAAAAACAAGAACAACGTCAATTCTTATATACACAACAAGACACATGATATGAAATGTATAAGAGTAAGAGAATGTCGGTATGAGTTTGATTGATACGAGGGACTTGAGAGGAGAGGAGAATGGAAAACTTTGTATTTTTTCTAAGTGGGATTGAGGGAGAAGTGGGAGGTTCTTCCTAGATTTATACAAATGATTTGTAACGGCATACATACAAATGTGCGCCGTTTCAAAATAGTTTGTAACAACGCACATTGCGAAGTACACCGTTACAAGCTAACGGTAAAAACAACGACTCGATTTTCGATTGTTTACTCCTAACGGTAAGGTTTTGGTCAACTATCAACACTTTTGTAATGGCGCACATACGGATGTACGCCGTTACAATTTATGATTACTAACAACGTACGATGGGAGCTACGCCGTTAGTATCTTTGAGATGGCGCACAAACTAAATATGCCGTTACAAAATTTTGTAACACTGTACGTTTAGCGTACGCCGTCACAAAATTGTTTTGATACATCCCCACGTACGCCGTCGATAATGAAAAAACTGAATATGATTATTTAATCATTATATTTGGAGTCTATTTTTTGGAAGGGTCCAAATAAACAGTTTCCTTATGCCTAAAAGTAGTCTATACGTGCAATGATGCTAATTTTGGCTTAGTCGGCCGCCTAGGCGCCGATTGAGCACTCCTTTGCGGTCGCTGCCACTTTCGCCGGATGGAATAGCTCCATTTTCCAAACTGTTTGATTCCTTGCCCTCCAAATCGCCCAGAGCGTGATAGCCCACAGACTTGCTTCTCCCTCCCACTCTACCCAAGATCTCCAATTAGAGAGAACCGGTTCCGGCCCCATTTTCTCATGGATTCCCCGCAAGAGCCTATCCCCCCAAACAGGCGCCACCACTCAGCACCTTAAAAACACGTGGTCTACGGTCTCATATGGATCTCCACAAAGCGGACACTGGTTAATTATCGGAAGCCCCTTCTCTGTCAGACGAGTCCTAGTCGGAACCAAGTTTGAAATATCCCTCCAAATAAAGATTTATACTTTCGGTGGGACTTGAAGCTTCCATACAGCTTTGTAACGAATTATACATTTTAATTTTCTGATAAATACAAATCAAACCAATTTCATTTATAAGTTTGTTTCATGCCGTTTCTCAGGCTTTGAGCCTACAGCCAGCCCAATAGTGTAGTGCCAAATTTAGAAGTAAGAATTGGAGGGAAATTATGACGTAGGCTCTGCCACTTGGACATACCTTAAAGAAGCAACCCTCCAAAGTGCAATAGAGGTCACAACTCTAGGCCATGGACCTTCTTGATCGCCTATTTGACCCCATCCAGGTAAGTGCCTTTAAGGATTGCACCCCAACACTTATTTATAGCCTTTCCTCGCATACCACTTCTCTCTTTCCTCTGATGTGGGACTTTGGCTACGAGAGAGTTATGGAGTTAAGTGTATTTGTGTGGCGAGGTCCAATGGTATGTGCTCCTCAAGATGTTGCGATGAAGGTGTTTCTGTGATTTCTAAAGCCTATGCACAAATGGCTCAAAGGAATTGTCAAGAGAAGCACAGTTTTGTCCACGGCCTCATAGTCATTGTCAAATAAACCTTTTTTGACTGCGCTTTGGTTGTGCCGTTCTTTGTTTATCAACACACTTTACTCTATTCAATTGTAGATGCTTTTGGAGTTTACAACGCATTGTTGATTTGGTAATTATGGATAGGGGATCATAGGTAATCGACGGAGCGTTATATTTTTGGAATAAGTATCAGTCTGGTTTGGTGGGAAAGTAAACGAGTTGATTTTATTAAGGTTTACTCGAAACTATTTAGTTTGCTTGGGTTTAAATGAGTTTTTATCCGATTAAACTCAAACTTAGTTTGAAAAAGATAGTCAAACTTAAAGTTCGTCTAATTTTGATTATATTCACCGAAAATTAAAAATTGTATTTTAATCATATCAAATAAAATATATAATAATAATAAATATTAAATGAGCTGGTTTACAAGTGACGAGTCTATTGAGTTTTGATAGACTTGGCTCGAGTTCCACTCATTTGTTATATGAGTTTAATGGAAGTAAACAAGTAGAATCGAGTCTCAATTTGGTAAACCTCAATTCGTGAAAAATGTATTCGACTCAACTCGATTTGAACGAGCTAATGCGATTAAGTTCAAGTTCGACTTACAAGAAATTAAATAGGCAAGCTCGAGCTTGACTGGAGTCGATTTACTTAATTTTCAATATAAATATTTATTAATGATTAAAATTAATTAATAAATATAAATACTTTAAGATTGTCTCTATTTGGCCCGTATAATTTCGTCATAAATATTTATTCAAAGTTAAAATATATTTTATCAAATATTTATTTAAATTTAGCTCGATAGCTTATCGAGCTTTACAAGATTAGGCCCGAGGTCAGTTTGTTTATTAAATGAGCATAATATTAAACTCCAATTTGGCTTCAACTCAACTATAGAGTCTGAACCGAATATTTACTAAATTGAGTTCTAGCAGTTTGTTAAAAACTCGCCTCTTTTGCAACACTAAGACGAACCTTAGGTTAGAATCTAGCTTGAAATTGATTCTTAAGAACGTGAGCCAAATACATAGGTGGGTCCAAGTGAGGGGGTAGGAGACGCAACCGCCCCCCATTCATACGAAAATTGTTTATGTTAAATTATACTTGAGATTTGTATATGCACTAATTAGACATCAATGAATTGAGTCTGAACATCTTGTTAAAGGCTTGTCCAATTCACGTTCCAAAGATTATGTATAGTGTCAAGATTGTATGAATCAGACCATTGTCCACTATTTGGTGAAGCTTTTAAGGAAAATGACAAACCATGCCATGTACTATCATACTTTTATAATAACATGCCTTATACTTGTTAGTGGCAAAAAGTGTTGTGACCTTTGAGTTTTAATGCAAAATGTGTGCAAATAATGACATTATCCTTAATGGAGAAGACCAGATTGAAAAACTTAAATGATGATGAAGATGACCATGTTTATTTTTAGCTCATGTGTTTGATCTACAATATAAATTGTATTTTATTCCCTTGATATTACTTCTGTTGTTGAATTATTTGTAAAAGATTTATTTGATCAACAGTTTGGTCGGTATGATAAGCGATATGGGCATGATATTAGCAATAGCGAGGTTGTAGTAGGCGTAGAACCTTTAACTTATGCCCCTTTAATGGATATGGCAGTTTTGAGTGTGAGTAGAAAAAAAAGGGTAATGACAGTTGATTACACCCAACTATGTCACGTTTCAAATTTAATACCCCAACTTTCAAAGTTTCATTTAGGGTACCCAAAGATCAAATAAGCGACACTTAACTCAACTGATGTTAAATCTAACTGAATTTGTGTGTTAAAATGTCTAAAATGCCCTCAACAATTTTGATTTGAAATCAGATTGGTTTAATAGATTCAAATTCGGTCTAACTGGTTTAAATTTGATCTAACGGTTTAAATAAAAATTATATATATATAGATTAGTTTTATTAATAATTTATAATAAAAAAATTGTATAAATTACAAAATAACAAGTTTTTAATTATGAATTTATAATTACAAAATAATAAAAATTATATAAAAAAATAACACTCTTCTTCTTCCTCACTCTCAATCTCTCTCCCTTGTCTTCGTCGCCGACCTTCAAATTTTTTCGACAGACCTCCGATGCCGGCGCCGTTAAGGATATGGAGCTCACGGTCGCCCTTTCCAACTTGTCCAAGTTCCTCTTCCCTTCTCCCTCTCTTCTGCCCTCCAATGGTTGACTTGAATCGGTGAACGCTGATGATGACTCGCCCAAGGTCCAGAACCTCGATTCTCTCCAGTCACACCGTCGCCTCCAACTACAACCATCGCGTTTTGAAAATTTTCGAGTTCAAGATCTGAGTTGTCGGGGCTTGATTTGCTCCGTCGGTCACCGATTGGTTCTAGATCTGAGTCGCAGGAGCCCATCTCGCCGAAGCGAACCCCATACCGCCGGAGACCAACCCGATTCTCTTGCCAGACGATGGTGGCAATCGTTCGATTTGATATGGTTTTGATTTGTGGTGAATAAAAATTTCTGGTGTTGGTGTCATAAGAGTCGAGGTAGAAAACTAGACCGATACTCCGATTCGACAAAGCCAGACCTCATAGACGACGGTAAGCTCCTCGGCAAGCTCCAATCCAGATCTGAAACCTACTCGCCCCTACGGTTTGTCGGAACCACAGCCGCCGAGCTCTGCACCTATGGCTTCCTCGTTTGTGAATTCGAAGTCCATCTTCATTTGTGAAGGTATATCGAGAGCCATCGGCGGTGCGCGCTCTGGTATAGATCGATAGAGCAGATGCGGTGCCATCGAGGTCGTCACCGGAGCCGACGTCTTCGGTCGACGATTGTTCTTCGGATCTAAGACTCACTGCCATGCCCCTTTTGGTTTTGGTTGTTCAATGTTCATGTTTGTGAAGAAGAGAGTTGAGAGAATAGTTTGAGGAAAAACAGTATATTCATCATTAGTTTTAATTTAATCTGATAGTATATTTGAAAAGGCTATTTTGCCCTTGAATCAAATGTCAAAATTGTTGTGCAAACGAGGGTAAAATGGTCATTTTAGTTTATCAAATACGAGGGTATTTTAGACATTTCACAATTTAATAAATTATTTATTAAATAAAAGTTTAATTTGAACCGGTTAGATCAAATTTAAACCATTTAGACCAAAGTTGAATCTATTAAACCAATTTGATTTCAAATCAAACCATTGAGGGCATTTTAGACATTTTAACACACCAATTCAGTTAGATTTAACAGAAGTTAGGTTAATTGTCGCTTATTTGATCTTTGGGTACCCCAAGTGAAAATTTGAAAGTTGGGGTATTAAATTTGAAACGTGACATAGTTGAGTGTAATCAACTGTCATTACCCCAAAAAAAATTAAGAAGCTTGGGTGTAGCCAACAATAAGAGAATGTCACATCCGAGCCGGTGAGATGCTTGAAGGAGGAAATCGAAGAAGACTTACCAACCTTTGATATTTAGGTTGGTGGAGTCAAAATTCCCACATGTTTTATGTCATCAGCATAATGGCTGGAAATGTTTTTACAATTATTTTCTCCATTATTTTATCGAAATCAACTTTCATCACAGGAGGAAGAATAATAAGTGACTTCCGAAATAACTTAAGTCTTTTTATTGTGTAAGTTTTGATTTGTACTCAATATTAGTTTAAATTGTCACCATATATTATTTTTATCTCCGAAGAGAAATTGAGGAGATAAGCCATACTCGAAGAACTTAATACTGTTTTTACCTGTTTTTTTCTTATTATAGAATTTGCCCAATAGAGAGTTAAAGTGTCACTCACTTCATCGTGTGAATGAAGCTTGGGGAAAATTGAAAGAAACTTTTTATTTCCATTTCAAACACCATGTCATTTTTTGTTTCATTTGTTGGACTTAAAATTTACGGTTGATTGGTTGCATTTGCTGAACTTTTATTTAGGATAGTTTGGAGTTTTTTCATAATTTCCAAAGATAAACTGAGGTTGTTCAATTTAAAAAAAAAGGAAAAAAAAGTATGTTTGTATTCTTTTATCAACAAATTGTATCAAGATTTGATGAAGTATGTTTGTGTTATTTGACACTATTAACATGTTTTAAGTTGTGGGTTGTTTAATTTTGGATCGAATATCAACTCATAATATGAGGCCCATTAAAAATAGGTTTGTATACTTTAATCAACAAACTGAACAGGTCGAATCGGTCAATTAAACTAAACCGTAGTCCTTATCAGTTTTGGTAATGGTTTTGAAAATTTCCAAACCAATTGCTTTTGGGTCGGTTTGGTTTTACTAGGTCGGTTTCGATAATTGACTCGCAAACACCTCTATATAAACTTGATGGGATTTGGGATGGAGCGGGCTCACGAATATGAAATTTTAATAACTAATTATGTTTCAAATTTGTGCTTCAATTCAATTGTACTTGATATTCAAAAGGTTGAAATCCCTATTAAATATCTCATTTGAGTCATGAACTCAAGAATTATGAAAGAAAATGTTATTTTATAGTGGTCCTCCAAATTGAGAATCAACTTGATTAGTTTCAAAATTTGCATAAATGAGGTTTTGTATGAATGCGGATAAAGTTTAGGAAATTTAATTTTAATTTAAGGGAAATTTCAATTCACTAAGATCAATTATGTCACTTTTTGTGAGATTACATGGCAAAAATAGGTTGATCTATGCAAGCACAAAGAACTAGGAGGGATGTGTTTCCTAAATCTCAAAAAATTCAACTTGACACTCCTAGGAAAACATGTCTGGAGAATTCTAACAAACCCAGATTCCTTATCAAGTCGACTATTAAAGGTTAAATACTTTCCACAGGGCACATTCTTGGAGGCACCATTGGGGACCTCTCTAAGATTTGTTTGGAGAGGAATTTGCGAAGGAAGATCAGTTGTTTCACAAAATGTACGAAGAAACATTGGACCTGGAAATTGTCGGGTCCTCGGGAGCCTATGGTTACGAGGTGACAATACACTAATCAGTGGAGGAGTGGTCATCCCATCAGATATGCACGTCTTGGAGTTGTTCAGATATGAGTGTTGAGCTTGGGACGAGGTAAAAGTAAGAGCACAATTTGACAATGAAACATGCAATAGAATATTCTCCATCATCCCTACCTAGTACGAAACAAGGGACTACTGGTATTGGGAAGCAGACAACACTGGAGAGTATACAGTCAGAAGCGCCTATCGAGACCTGTGTAAAAGGATACAGATATGGGCTCCATCGGAACAAGCATTAGGCTGGAGAGAAATATGAAAACTGAGAGCTCCGCCAAAAGTTAAAATTTTTATATGGAGAGCCATATCGAATTTGCTCCCGACTAGGTCCCTGCCTGGCAGAGAAGAGTATCCCAATTGTCACACAATGTCCCCTTTGTAGGCATCCAGAAGAGACTGTTGATCATGTCTTCTTCAAGTGTAGGGTAGTCGCCCCTATTTGGGGGATAGATTTCTACAAGATATACGAGGGAGAATGGGTATAGAACAAATAATGAGTAATTGCCATGATTGGGTGGAAGGGAAGGACGAGGCAGGTCTATGGGTATCACTTTATGGGCGATTTGGGGTGCGAGGAACCAAGCTGTTTGGAAATCAAAAGTCTTCCATCCAGCAACAATGGCAAAGGGGTTTCGAAGAACCTAGGTCGTGACAAAGTATGTTGACAAAGGCTCTGGTGCAGATAGACTAGTAGCAAAGTTCCCTAAGGTATGGACACCCCCCCCCCTCCGGGGTTCGGGGAAATTAAAGATAAATGTAGATGGAGGAATAAATGCAACGAGAGGGTTTTGGAGCATAGGGTTGGTTTGTAGGGATTCATAGTGGCGTATTGTGGGAGCTCTTTCAAGACAGTTTTCGGGACATCTCAATTCCGAAGAGGTGGAGGCCGTAGACGTCAGAGAAGCGCTATCATGGACAAAAGGAAATAGATGGAATGAAGCGATATTCGAAACAGATTGTCTTAGGGTGGTGGATAGTGTCCGACAAGCGAAACACACGAGAAATATGTTTGGGGGTATCATTCACGACTGTCGGCGCATCCTTTCTGCCCCAGGGGTTGATCTCACACTAACTTTCGCTCGTAGGACTTGTAATGAAGTGGCTCACGAATTGGCCAAGTATGCATTAACTAACAGTAGCTGTGATTATGGTGAGGGGTATGTCCCACCAACTGTAGCTTCAGCTGTCCGGCTTGGTGTCGGGTTAGTTGTTTTTTCTTAAATACAATTCGTTTTATTTAAAAAAAACCGTCACTTTTAAATTCATTATGGTCAACTATATTAAGTGCCGACTTACTACGAAAAATTATTTTTAGTGTGCTGTTAAAACAGATGGTACCACTGTATTAAATTTTTTAAAATATATTATTATTTTATTTTCTTAAAATATTTGTTATAAAATAAATAATAACAAACTGATTTGAATATTACTTTTTATAAAAAATTTAAATAAAAGAAGTTGTTAAAAATCTATTTTACATGTCATATTTTTTTGAAATATTTTTTAGAAAAATTTTTAATATTGAAATCAGTTTTTTATCATTTATTTAATAAATAATTTCTTGTTAACAATGTTAAAAGTAATATATATTTCAATTTTTTGATTTACGAGTAATATTTATGAACATTTGTACTAAATTTAACTCTACTAGGAACAATATCTTTGATAAAAGATTTCTGTAACACTAAAACAGTTTTTAATGAATTTAAAATTTTCTCTGAATTAAAGAGCATATTTGTCATTTTGTAATAAGACAGACATGGTCATTGCAAAGTTACATCACTTGAACTATTTAATAAAAAATTACTTTGCCCTTCATTTTGAGTGACCAATTTATATTTGTAGTCACTCGCAATTACCCATAACAATCTACTAAAACCGAAAATGATATTAGTTTTTCCTGAAATTAAACGTCAAAAGTCGATCACAGAAGTTGACGTGTTATGATCCAACGGCGGCTGGTAAATTAGTAATAATTTAACAGCAAAGAAGGTTGACATAAATACCCCCGATTATTGTTAGCCCTAATGCCCCTGTGTGAGAGAACCACCAATCTTCTCTTCTCTTCTCTTCTCTTCTCCTTCGTCTTCAGGTTTTTTCCATCTTCAACCTCTGTCTCAATTACTCAAACACCCCTGTCTCTATTTAATGGCCCTCTTTCTCTAAACCCTTATTTTAGTTTTTCGTTATTTGATCCCTGGCTTCTTACTTTTGATTTTTTATTTCTTTCTGCATCAAAAATTGGGTGTAATTCTGGGAAGCTTGATTTGGGTAAGTTTTTATTCTTCAAATTATTGATTGGTTTCTTGGTCGTTTGGTATAGGGTGTGTAAAGTTGTGATTTTTATGATTCAAGACTATATATGATTAGACATGGTCAATGGAATGTATAGGTTTGCTTGTTTGGATATTCATGTATCTTGACTTCACTCTTCTGTTTTGCCTTTCTTCAGCTGGTTGAGCTGGTGAATTCACTCATGTCTATGGATGCTTAATTCTCTTTAGTCTCTCAGTTCATTGATGAATTGGGAAGCAAAGGGTTGAAGATTTTGATTTGGGATTTTTGGAATTGGTATTATAATGGCCAACCATGATTTTTTATTGAGGGAGAATCAACAACTGGAATTGATGGGGATGGGACAGAATCACCACGCCCATGAACATGATATGGAGGAAAGTGGATTGGAATTTACAGGAAATGATGATCATCAAGAAGCAGATGAAGACCATAACAATATTGGCACCCATGACGATGGATTGACCCTTACTCAGGGGAATGAGTTTGGGCTATCAGAGGGTCGTGAACTGTCTATTGTGGAGAACCCCGATCTTCATGAGAATTTAGATCTAGCCCTGGTGGACCACAATCATGAGATGGGCATAGAACCTGTCTCAGATTATGAACATTCCCAGCTGGTGGTCACTCCCGTCCTTCAGTCTCGCGCTCTTGTTCCAGCTCCTAGCCACGAACTGACTGTTGGGCAGGAGTTCCCCGATGTCCACAGTTGCCGCAGGGCGTTAAGAGAAACAGCCATTGCTCTCCGCTTCGAGATCCAAACTATCAAATCTGACAAGACTCGGTTTACTGCAAAATGTGCTAGCGAGGCATGTCCGTGGCGAATCCATGCTGCAAAGCTCCCAGGTGTCCCCACGTTCACGATTAGGACTATTCACGAAGCGCATACTTGTGGGGGAATCACCCATCTTGGTCACCAGCAAGCCTCCGTGCAGTGGGTTGCAGATACCGTGGAGCAGCGCCTTAAGGAAAATCCTAACTGCAAACCGAAGGAGATTCTAGAAGAGATTCACCGTGTTCATGGGATTGCTTTAACCTACAAGCAAGCCTGGAGGGGAAAGGAACGGATCATGGCTACTGTTAGAGGGTCATTTGAGGATGATTATCGCCTCCTCCCCCAATACTGTGAGCAGATCAGAAGAACAAATCCAGGAAGCATAGCGACAGTGTATGGAAACCCCGTTGACAGCTGCTTTCATCGCCTATTTATTTCATTTCAAGCATCAATCTACGGGTTTCTCAATGCATGCCGACCTCTGATAGGTCTTGATAGAACTGTTTTGAAAAGCAAGTACCTCGGGACTTTGTTGTTTGCCACAGGCTTTGACGGGGACGGTGCATTGTTTCCCTTGGCGTTCGGGGTGGTTGATGAGGAAAACGATGATAACTGGATGTGGTTTCTCTCCGAGCTGCATAACCTGCTCGACATTAACGCGGAGAACATGCCAAGGCTCACGATCTTGTCCGATAGACAGAAATCTATCGTCGATGCTGTGGATGCGAACTTCCCAACTGCCTTTCACGGGTTCTGTATGCGCCACCTCAGTGAAAGCTTCCGGAAGGAGTTCAACAGCACCATGCTCGTCAACCTTCTGTGGGACGCCGCTCATGTCCTCACTGTCCTGGAATTTGAAGCAAAAATCCTCGAGATCGAAGAGGTATCACGAGACGCTGCCCTCTGGATTCGCCAAGTACCACCTCGTTTGTGGGCAACAGCCTACTTTGAGGGAACGCGGTTTGGGCATTTAATGGCCAACATAGTCGAGTCACTGAACTCGTGGATACATGAAGCCTCGGGGCTGCCAGTGATTCAAATGATGGAGTGCATACGCAGGCAGCTCATGACCTGGTTCAACGAGCGCCGTGAAATCAGCATGCAGTGGACAACTATACTCGTTCCCTCCGCTGATGGGCGTCTGTCAGAGGCCATTGAGCGGGCGCAGACGTACCGAGTCCTACGAGCAAACGACGCTGAATGTGAAGTCATATCTCATGAAGGGCCGTTCATTGTGGATATTCGTAGCAGGCGGTGTATGTGCCGTGGATGGCAGCTCAGCGGCCTGCCCTGCACTCACGCTGTGGCAGCCCTCCTCTCTTGCAGGCAGAACGTTCATCGGTTTACAGAAAGTTGCTTCACAGTGGCGAATTATCGAAAAGCATACTCACAGACAATACACCCGATTCCTGATAAAACCCTTTGGAAAGAGATGCTGGATGGCTATCACACTGAAGGCGAGAAACAAGTAAATGCCATCATCAACCCGCCAAAGTCACTCAGGCCCCCAGGGAGGCCAAGGAAGAGGCGGGTTCGGACAGATGATCAGGGGCGTGCTAAGCGGGTTGTGCATTGCAGCCGTTGCAATCAAACGGGGCATTTTAGAACGACTTGTGCAGCGCCTATATAGATTTTTATGCGGAGAAATCCAGGTTTTGCTTGTTTTTCTCGGAATATTTGTGTTGGACCTATATAGATTTTTGCTGTAATGGGATTTTCTTACAGTTGTGCTGAGAAATGCAGGTATTTTCATTATATTGGTTCTGAAGTTGAGGTTTATTTTCTCATAATCCTTGTTGCTTCACTCTCACTTTAACAAATAGGAGTTGTGTTTTTGTATCATCATACACAGAATGTTGTTGTGCTTCAGCAAATTGGACCAATCTTGTGCCATTCATATTCATTTGTTTGGTTCCTTTACAGGTAGTGGTATGGTTCACATTTTAAAAGTTCACTTCTTTTTTGGAAGTGAGAATAATGTAGATTTAAGTTCACTTCTTTTTTGGAAAATACCAACAAACTTGTTACTAATCAAAATACTCACAACCAGAGCATTAGATTTAGGGAAGCTCTTACAGTAATTATTCCCAGAGAACCAAACCATAATAACCATTCCTTGACTTAAATAAACACCCTATCTAGTGGATTTGAAACTGTTGAAAAAAATCAGAAATCACAAACTGTTGCTGCCCGGGATCGAACCGGAGACCTTCTGCGTGTAAAGCAGACGTGATAACCACTACACCACAGCAACTGTACATGAAACAGTGAACTAGTTTTAGTCAAGTACAATACTCAAATTCTCTACCAGTAGATTTATGGTACACCTTTTCTTTTCCTTCAAAAATGATCTAACTCTAAATCTCGCACCATATGGCAAACAAAACAGATATTATTGGACGCAGGATTCGTCTTGATAAATGAGTCGAATTCAAGCCCATCACGTTAAAATTCAATAGTATGATCATGTACATATATTTAAACTTTGCAAATTGTTACAACATTACAAATACAAAAAATAATTCTATCGTGCCAACCTCAATGGACTGATTAATTATATACAGTTGATTACACTTTACTACAATTAAAGTGACGCGTTTTACATTTTACTATAGTTAAAATAAAAAGTTTAAAATCAGGTCTATGAATTGCGTTCTTTACACTTTTCCCTATTAAGTCCGTTAGAATTTGTATAGAAAATTTTTATTTTTATTAAAAGTAACAAAATGCCTTTGGGGCTGGACCAGGTGTGACCTTATTGAACTGTGCTTGACTTGAACTGGTTCAATTCAATTCACACATTTTATTCAACTGCACGGTGTTCAAACATTGTCCCACAAATACCTATAAGACCCCATAACGATGATGAACACGTGCGACGCTTGGCGGTGGCGCAGTCGTACGAGAGGTCATCTGGTTGTTCACGACGACGAGGTTTAAAAGCACAGCGGCCTTCTCGAGATGGATGTTCTGCTGCGAGGCTTTGAGCTTGTTCTTGAAGGCATCATACCACACGAACACGACGGTGGTGGCGTGGTCCTTGTCCGGGGAGACTGGGACCAAGTCTCGATGACCAGAGTGGGGTTTGAAGTAGCAATGGTGGAGGTCGGGGACAGGTCGGGGTGGCGCTCGAGGTCAGATCGGGTCTGGTTCAAGGTTTGGAGGTCGTCGTCCGGGCCTCGCGCTCGGAGTTGTAGAAGGTGATATAGTTGCGTAGGGGACAGTACATGTCGATTGGGGTCGAAGACGATAGCCAACCTCGCCGGGTTGTAGAAGGGGGAGGACTTGACGAGGGAGTCGGTGAAGTCGAAGAAGGACTCGACGGGAACGCATGGCCGGAGTTTGTTGGTGACGTGGTGGAGATGGCCAGCTTGGAGTGACGACGCGGATGGGAGCTCGCTGTTGACGGAGACTCTGACGAGCAAGGGCCCAAAATTTTCACGGAGAAAAAGATGAACACCGTAAAATTGAACCAAATATGTTTGAATTGAACTGAACTAGTTCAATTCAAGTCAAATACGGTTTAATAAGTTCACATCCAGTCCAACCAAAAAGCATTTTAGTCTTTTCAAGAAAAATAAAAAAAATTCCGTCCAAATTCGGATGAAAAGAAATTCTCAAATGTGAAAAAAACACAACTAAACAACCTAATTTTGAACTTTCTATTACATCTACAGTAAAGTGTAAAACGCGTCACTTTAGCCGTGTTATTAACCTTAATTTAATATAATTAAACATGTGTTATTTTCAATAAATATACACTTCAAAAATAAACATTTCGATCTGAGCTCGAACTTAACTATATAAGCTTAACACTTTTGAGTTTGAATCAAACTCAAGCCGGGCATTTTTATATAATTAAATATAACACTTCTTTATGTAATAATTAAATATTTTAACATCATTTTACATATATAATATAAAAAACAAAATATATGATTATAACGCGTAGTATATTATTATGAAAAACCATTTATAAAAATTATATTAAATAATCCACAAGGAACAAAGTAAATTATTTACAATTAATTATTTCAAGATATAATTAATTATTCATATATAATTATGAATGATTGTCTTTGAGAGGACACCACAACAGTTTGAGTCTTATATTATTGGTGGAGGGGTCTTGGTTTTGAATTATGTGAGCAAAATGTAGCGAGATCGCAAGAGAGAGGGTTATCAAGTTAACACAAAATCATAAATGATAGAAACAGTTTCAAGACAATCGAGAATGGTTCTAGAACTCACTCCAAAACTTGATTTTACATACCCTAGCTACACAACCGGATTTAAAAACGAGACTACGATCATAGTTAAATTGTATGGTCAAAGTTCACTCTCCATTTAAACTCATGTATTTAATAGAACTATTTATGCTTGCATGTTTTATACTTTAATATGCTAGGATTCTTTTATTCAAGCTTAGAAAAATAGTTAATATATTCACTGATATTCAAATTTTCTATCCTCCTTGATAGGTGATATTGCTATAACTCCATGCCCTTGGGATTGAATATGGGAATGTGCTTGAAACATGAATATTGGAAGAAGTTGCTCCAATACTTAAGGTTGGAATTTGTTTTATACTTTAATATGTTAGGATTTTTTTATTCAAGCTTAGAAAACTAGTTAATATATGTTCACTGATTTTCAAATTCTCTATCCTCCTTGATAGGTGATATTGCTATAACTCCATGCCCTTGAGATTGAATATGAGAATGTAATTGGAACATGAATATTGGAAGAAGCTACTCCAATACTTAAGGTTGGAATTTGATATATCTATCGTGAAGGCTCTTGAACTTTGGCAATTAGTTAAATTTACTATAGTGTCAGTCTTTTGAGTTGTATTTCAAATTCAATTAATGTGAAAAATTTATCATGAGGTTGAGTTTATTTGGTTTGATCGATTTTTGTAACTAATTGTATTAATAGTGATCTGTATCAAAATTCAATTAATTTGTAATGTTTGTATTTGATATTCTATTAGATATTTGGTGTGGGTTTGAGGAATTACGAATTTTGGAATTAATTCCAAAATTTGTATTTTTTTTTATATATGAAACTTATGGCATCAAGTGTTAAAAGAGTGTTGTTAGTGTTGCTTTAACTACAACAACACACTTCTAAAAGGTGTTGCCATAATTATGGCAGCACAATTTAAAGTGTGCTGCTTTAAATTAAGGCAGCACATAAATTGCGCTGCTCTAAGTTAAGTTCGCGCATTACCGGCATCACCATTAGGACAACACATGCTGTGCTGCTAATATCATGGGCAGCACATTTTTAGCCCACGCTGAGTGCATTGCTCGGTAGGAAAAAACTTGGTAGAGCCTGGTTTTGGAAATATCAACTTGTTTGTCACTCGTGTATAGTAAAAGTCAGCAAACAGAAAAATAACAAGTACTGAGCATCAATTGCACTAATATTCTACTTCCATAGGGCCATATCATTATTACAAACAGGGTAAATTTATTCAATATTTCCAAAAAGTATCTACTAGTTATATGAACTTAATTTTGCAAAGTGATGAAAATAACCTTGAAATTATTTTTTTTAATTAAAACTATTTTTTGTTCAACTCAAAGAAGATTTCACTTTTTAGCTATATGAAATATATAAACAAATATTTTGTATTAGTGTCAAAGTATTACCATATACTGATATATAGTGAAACTAAACTCAGATTAGACAAATTACGATAAATTCATACTAATTAATATACTATCAATTGATAAATTTTTGTAAAATTATTTTTTGTTACAGAAATTAACTCATAAAAAATTACTATAGCTCAAATTAAATTGAACTAATAAAACCTAAATTGGAGGCCAATTTATTATAATTTTATAGTATTTTAAAACTAAATTAAATGTAATCAAGATACTTTGATAGAATTTTAAACAATAATTTTAGATCAAATTATAAAAATATCGAGACAAAAATGAAATTACAAAAAGAAGAATGTTTTTTTTAAAAAATTAAAATTAATTACAAGAGTATTTTCATGAATTTTGGGCAAAATTATACATTTTACAAAAAATTGGTAAGTTCATAGGTACATTCTATAATAAAGAAAGTACACAAATCACTTTGTGCAAAAGTTAAATAATTTGTTGCTACATTTTGTTGGACAAAAGTGTCTAAAATGACAAAATTAAAAGTATGTCTTAACTTATGATTGGGTCAACTTGAGCCGTGATTATGGAACGCTTGGACTCGACCTAGAGTGATGTGAAATACATTTACATAATCTAGGATATGAGCTCTTTCCAACGGTATACATCACGAGCTCTAAACGGATAAGAGGTGAATGAGAAATTGAACCTCGAAGATGGCCACTTGAAATGATGTTGAGAAAAATGTGTTGTGCTGAAAATTAGGGGGTTGAAGGCTCGCCACATTTTTGCTAAGGCCCAAAAATATTTTCAATTTGTAAATTAAGAATAATAATTTCCAATATAATTCGGAAACAAATATTTTCCAAGTAAATTTGGGAATAAATATTTTTTATTAAAATCGGAAATAATATTCTACAACTTGCAATGAGAAAATATAGAAATATCTTTTGGAATATTTGTATTGAAGAATTAAATATTTTTCATAATATTTTTATTCATGAATAAAATATTTCCATGATATTTTCGAGTATAAAATATTTCCATAATATTCGTTATTTGGAAATAAGTGTGGTAATATTATCCCATTAAGGTAATTTCTCTACGACATGTAGAAGCTTACTTATTCCTCAAAAATAAGAAAATTGGTACGTCTTTCATTGCTATTCTTTTTAGGTTTCTACTTCCATTGAGTCTATAAATACGAATCTTTGCTAGAGATGAAACACAAAAAAAATTCGTAATACCCTAGCCGTCTCTCTCTCTCCCTCTCTCTCTCTACATCGCGGGTCAGAGTTCGCATACAATTGTCGTTGTATTCTGAAAGCAATTTGACTATACGAGGTCAATATTGTCTTAAGAAAAGCGGATTACTGTGCCTCGACGATAATATGTTCCTCATTCTTCCGCTCAACACCGAACTACATGTCAAGTAATATGTATTTGTGTTGAGTAAATAAAGATATTCTACTTCTGTTTGTCTGGTTCAATTTTCTTTATCATTGCATTATTGAATGTATGTTTTTATTTATAAATTTGAGTTTATGGAATAACAACATATCTAACAATCTTATAACAATATTTTTTTGTAATTGTTCCATATACGCTTTCTAACCCGACGAACAGGTTACCATGGCATAATTAATCTAATTTAACAATTGGTCAAATAGATTTGATAAAACAGTTTACTCAAGACTTCTTAATATTTTGTTAATCAAGTTTGTTTTTAAGTGAAACTTGCAAGAAAAATTAACACAATTTTCATGATGTATTAGTTTGCAATAATCAAATTTGATTATTATTTTGTTTAAGTTTATTTTTCAGAGTATTCGACAAGGATCAAAAAGTTGTCATGGAAAACTCTGCGATGCCGACGTTTATGTTTGTCTCTTAACGAAGTACTTCTGATAAGAATCAAGTTTTTTGTTAAATTGTAAATTAATTTCGAAATTTTTGGATATCTGTAGCCTCCCCTTTACCATCCATACTGTAACATTACTGAAATTGGCATGCTGGAATTTCTTGATTAATCCTTTCTTATGAGTTTGATTATGAATTACTAATGATAGATTGATGGGTTATCTAATGAGATTATGTTTACATGTTTTGTGTAAAAATTAATATACGATGAACAGATAAATACATGCTTAGAATCAACTTGATAACGTCTTAATGAGAAATACGTTGTGAGACAAAACGAGCAATCATGAGATGATCAATTGATTGAATATGATAAAGTGTGTTTAATCAATAATTGACTATATATATTGATATGTACTTTATATATATGTATTTAAACATGTGTTAGTAAATTATATAACATGTATATAAATATTAACATGCATGTTATAACAAGATCTGTAGATGTTTGTATACATGTGTGCTAAGAAGTTTATGCATACTTATATATATATATATATTTTTTTTTATATATATGGCAAGAGCAATATAACATATCCATGCATACTGTTATACAGATGAATATGAGTATATTTGTGTATATGGCAACTTACTAGATATATAATAATAATAATAATAATAATAATAATATGTGCATTTTTCCTTTGACCATATACACATGTGCTAATGATTTAAATGGTATATATATATAATTGTAATTATTTATATACATGGTTGTAGAAGAATTCGCAGAAATCTAAGTATATATATGTATACGATATATTCTGTGAATAAGAGATTGTAAACTTATATATATATATATATATATATATATATATATATATATATATATATAGATGAGGCGTATAAAGACATGTATAAGCCATTGATAAACGTGCACTGTTTATTTGGTGTTGTAAATTTTACGAAACTATATTTTTGGTATTAAATTTAAAATCGTTAATTTGCACATCAATTGAGATAAATATGATTTAACATAAGTGGTCAAACAAGATTATGACTTAATTTATTTAATTGATGAATATAATGGTCTAGCCTTGCTCGATGTTTAATTAATTGATTCTGTTTCATTTTTGAAACACGTAAGAACGATTTAATCAATATTGTTATGTAATCGATCTGTTTCCAAGTGAAACACGTAAAGACGATTAACATAAAGCAGTGATGTGAGCTTCTGAATCAGTTTGATTATGTTCTATTTATAGAACACGTAAGGACAAATCGAACAAGGTTCCAACGTACTGGAACACGCTGTTTGTGTAGTGGAAATACTTTCTATACAAGTGGAAATAGATTCTCAGTGTGGTGGAAATACATTCCATTAGCACGAGGTCTAAATTTTCAAACTTTGTTGATTTGAATTAATTGTTCTATATGAACACATTAATTAATTAAATATAATGTTTAAATTTCCGTTGTCTCAGATATGCGTCGACGAAAACGCGAAAGAAGCTGAACCTACTATGCCAGCCAATATGAGGCTAAGGCAGACAAGGTGGAGGTCCGTAGGGATCCCAAAAGGGCAAAAAACCTCAAGGAGGCATTGCCAAGAAACCCAAGTTTGATGTAAAGTGCTTCAATGTCAACAAGCAAGTGACATATGTTGTCTGAATGCAGGATGTTGAAGAAGGCAATGAAGCTTGAAGCTAACGTTGTAGATACCACGGCACAAGAGATATCTGACATCGATTTAAGTGCTTAGTTTGAATGTATGTTAAACATTGAAGTTATTTGTAACTTCATTAAATTTCAAATATATGAATAAAATAAGAGAAACATTTCTTATCCTTATGTAAATTGAGTTCTTATTATCCAACTCTAAACGTGAATACGAAAAACGTATTGAACAATATCAATGCTTTAATTGATACACTTAAAGTTTATTTTATATAAAAACATGTATGAACAATTATTTTAAAGATTATTAATTAATCGATTCTATGAGATATGTAAGATACATTAAACAACATACATGCTTCTTTGTAAAACACATGAGATCAACATATATTGAATTTGTTGATTGGAGGTCGGTATGATCCATCATGTTCAAGAACAAAAAAGGACAAACTGAATGATTTTTGTGATCAACAAAACACGTTGCGAAAACACATGTGAATAAATTGAATGTTTTCAATTATTCATCTAAAATGTGTGGAATCGAGTTAGAATATTATCTCCATCACGGGAAAACGTTGATTTGTCTAATCCTGATATGTGAAATTGAAATTAAACCTTTTAATTGATCAATTTCATGAATGAACTTTGGAAAAAGAAGTAGTTCTGTGAAATGTTAGTCATGTATTAAACATTCACAAGAGAACTGTATCAAGATGGTGTAAGCTCACAAGGCATTAAGATGGTATAAGACTGGAATGAGTTTTGACTAAGTAAGGGATGCATGCGGAGAATGAATAAGTCATTTCATGAAAGTCCAAAGTGTGGAATAAAATAAGAGGGACGTTTTTTATGTTTATTTCAACAAGTCGTTTATGAATGACATGTAAAATTGGACAACTCAACTACGAAGTGTTGCGTAAATTAACAAAGGTAGAATCCTTAAATTGTAAGTGTGAATTTATGATGAGTCAAAATAAACAATATCTTCTTTCCTAATGTCGCATAAAAAAACTTATGATTTAATCTATGATAGGTTGTCACGATACATGTGGGGGGAAACTGTATTTCAGTTAGTAAATTTTTAAATAAAGTAACCCCGCAAGAAATTAAACAATATATTGCAGACTTTATGGAAAGAAAACAAACCTTCCGATAATTGTCTAAGAATGTGGGGGTACTTTGCCAAGGTAACAACCCTTTACAAGAGTTAATGAAATACATCCAAAACATTGTACAGTATTTTCATTGCATATACTTTACATAGTGGTATCGGTTCTTGGTGTATGAATCAAATGAATTCCAAAGTACAGAAGAACACGATGATGGCATTAAGGAATGCTTACTTCTTTGAACATGTGTGTCCATAAAAAAAGGAAATCATAAGAATACTAAGATATGTACGCGGAACCCATAACTATAAACTATACTATGCAAGAGAACATGTCGTGTTAGAGGTATACTCTTATGCTTGTCGGATATCTAATGTAAGGGATGTCAAAGACAAGAGGGGAAACGTCTTAACCTTAACAGGAGGAGTTGTGTCATGGCAATTCTCACGACAAACGATAATAACCAGATTAACATGTAAATCTGAGTTTGAAGCTTTGGATAAAGCTGTGGAAGAAGCCGAGGAACTACGAAACTTTTTAGAGGATATTCATGAATGGTGAAAGCTTGTGCCTAAAATATGTGTGCATTGTGATCACCAAACAACTATTTGTAGTGCACAGAGCTTGAGAAAAATGGTAAAGATCGACACATGCGTCGCCGACATAACATTGTTAGATAACTGATCACTACGAGAATTATCTATGTTGACTTGGTAAGGTCAAAAGATAATATTGTGGATCTGCTGACCGTTGGGTTAAACAGAGATGAAGTTGATAAACATCGAAAGGAATGAGGCTCAGTCCCATATAATTAAGGTGTCATGTGAAGGAAAACCCTACCTAGTTGACTGGAGATTCCAATATCTAGATTCAAAGTGACAACCTAATTGCATGAACCTTGTGCGGCCACTGTGGGGGCAACCCCGAGACCATTCCTATGATATCAAACAGTGACACAAAAATGGATCAGGTTAAGTTATATTTTTAATGATACTTTGTGCTCCACGAAGTTGAGCAAACAATATTACCTATGTGAGAGCGAAGTGGGGTCGCTTCAAAAGAAACTAATGGCATTTGGTTCTCTTGAGCTCTTGCAGACTCAGGAGGTGTTCATGACCATAACGAACACAACCATGAGAACCTAACAATCGTGTTCGTTGATATATGTGTAGAGTATATGATCTCATACGCTAAACGACAGAGAGTTCGAATACATCGTGTCTACTTATCTGTCAGGAAAATAATTATGATTCCACAAGGAAAGTTCAAAGAGGGTAACCTACTTATCGTATGCAGATATTGATTATAGAGAGTAATCACCACGTCGAAATTCTTACACGTTCAATTTCATTCATGTGGAAGATTGTTGGAAAAAAGTGTATAAAATGGCAAAGTTAAAGTATGTCTGAACTTATGACTGGGTCAACTTAAGCCGTGATTATGGAATGCTTAGACTCGACATAGAGTGATGTGAAACACATTTACATAATCTAGGATATTGGATCTTTCCAACAGTATATCACGAGCTCTAAACGGACAAGAGGTGAATGAGAAATTGAATCTCGAAGATGACCATTTGAAATGATGTTGAGAAAGATGTATTGTGCTGAAAATTAGGGGGTCGAAGGCCCGCCACATTTTTGCTAAGGGCCAAAAACGAATTCTCAACAATATTTTCAATTTGTAAATTAAGAATAATATTTTCCAACATAATTCAGAAACAAATATTTTTCAAGTTAGTAAATTTGGGAATAAATATTTTTTCTTGAAATCGAAAATAATATTATGCAACTTGCAATGGGGAAATATAGCAATATTTTTTGGAATATTTGTATTGTAGAATTAGATATTATCATATTATTTTTATTCATGAATAAAATATTTCCATGATATTTTCAGTATAAAATATTTTCATAATATTTGTTATTTGGAAATAAGTGTGGTCATATTATGTCATTAAAGTAAGGGGAGTGTATTCAATCATGATTTTAATGGATTAAAGAAGTCGTTAAAAGTCTCGTAGTATTCAATCATGATTTTAGAAATATTTTTAAAGTCTTGTGGTATTTAATCATGACTTTAAAAATACTTTTAAAGTCTTGTTATTCAATCATGACTTTAAAAATACATTTAAAATCTAAAGGTATTGCAAAAGTCAACGACTTTAAATGATTTTGAGAAATTGATGATTTTGAAAGTTTTTGTAGGCATAAAAACTCTTTTAGAAGTATCGTCTCAAATCATAAAATTTGCAAAGTCATTCCATTAAAATCATCAAGACTCTTTATAAACTTAAAAGAGTCTTGTAAACTTTAAAAATACATGAACTCTTAAAGTCATTCAAAATCCTATTAAAATACACCACCTAAATTCTCTACGACAAGTAGAAATTTACTTATTACTCAAGAATAAGAAAATTGGTAAGACTTCAATTCCTATTCTTTTTAGGTTTCTACTTCACTTGAGCTTATAAATATGTATCTTTGCTAGAGAGGAAACACACACAAAAATTCGAAATAACCTAGTCGTCTCTCTCTCTCTCTCTCTCTCTCTCTCTCTCTAGTTCTTCCTCCTTGATTCTCTCTACATCGCGGTTCAGAATTCGCATACGATCGTCGTTGTATCCTGGAAGCAATTTGAGCATACGGGGTCAATTTTATCTTAAGGAAAGCAGATTGTTGTGCCTCGACGATAATCTGTTCCTCCTTCATCCATTCAATACCGAATTACATGTTAAGTAATATGTATTTGTGTTGAGGTGTTGAGTAAATAAATATATTCTACTTCATATGTTTGTCTAGTTCAATCTTCTTTATTATTGCATTATCGAATATATGTTTTTATTTATGAATTTGAGTTTATGAAATAACAACATATTTAATCCATTTTACAATTTTCAGTTATAAACGCTTCTCTTATAAAAAGAAATAGAATTATTATTGATAGTTAATGTAAAGTTTTAATATGAATTTTCTTATAATAGGCAATTGGCCTATATTTTATAATTTTAGCCTAAGTCAAAAATTTTACTATTTTAGCCAACTCTAAAAATTTAAATCGGTTTGTAAAGCGAATGAGTTTGAATTTGAATCGTCATAATGTCATCTCCTACTCTTCCTTACATGATAGTTTATTACAATCACGCGACAATTTTTCAAATTAAGGTAAATTTTGAATTTCAATATTTTTTAGATTACAAAATTCTGAATTACAAGATGATAGAGAAACGAGTTGAGGAGTTGGAACACGCTAAAATTAATTACTTTCAAATCTATGATAACGTTGAGGCGTATCGGGTTGAGCAATTTGAAGGGTGTAAGTTTTGTTTTGATGCATATATATAAATGGAGGAAAATAAAATAAAATGAGGATTTAATATTCTTTCCACTCTTTAGAACCATATGTTAACAGAGTGAATAAATTTAAAAAACACAAAAAATGTAACGAAAAGATTGATAAAACTTTGATATTATGATATGAGTTGAGAATATTATATCATCGATAAAATGACTTAGAATTATTCCGAGCCTAAGGCCATCTCCAACCCTGTCTCCAAATATGCAAATTTTTGCATATTTGGAGACAATCTTCTCCAAAGCAAGTATTCATATATTTATATGCATATGCAAAAATGCATATTTGCTACAGTACATCTCCAAATTTGGAGATGCACTGTAGCAATCTCCAAACATTAAACTCCAATAAAATAATCTATTTTCTTTTCCATAATATTCATTCATGATTTTTTTTTTGCAAGAATACAGAAACCAATCCAAATATATATAACCAAATTTCGAATAAAAAATACAAAGATCATCAAGCAAGATCCATAAATTTTGAGACCGGATTATTTTTATCAGAAAAAACTAGATCGTAACATACAAACCAGATCGAGAGGAGAAGAGGTCGGAGGTGTGGAAACTTGAGGCAAGGAGGCCAAGGACGGAGGCTAGAGGCGCGGGGGCGAAAGGTTGAGGTTGAGTGCTCAGGCTGAGGGCAGAGCCGCGGACATAGCCGGGGGCACAGACGCGGCATGGGGGAGCCCAAGCGCAGAGCCGCGTACATGGTTTGAGTCGCAAACGTTGCCGAAAGTGAGAACGGCGCTGGGCAAGAGAGAAGAGAGAGTTGAGAGCTTCAATTTGTGGTGAGACGATGAGACAAAAGCAAATGAAATTAGGGTTAAATGATTCTCAATATAAATGGCAATTTGGGCTAAACTTAAAAATTCATTTTGGGCCATATTTTTGGGCCAAAATTTTAATATATTAGGTTTTATATTCTTTTATATCTTGTTTATAGAAACTAATTAACCTTAATTATGTGAATTGATTGTCATTTTAGTGAGAAAATAATTACTTAAAATAAACACTTGTCATTTTTACATTTTAACAAAAAAATTAATAAACTTATAATGAATTTTTCTTAAGTGAATTCATCATTAATCAATAAATAGCGAATTTTTTATTCCATATAAAAAAATCCGATCGGACAAAAGTAATTACAAATTGTAAATAATTATTTTAATAAATTAATTGAATATATTATTTATTGTAATAATATATAAGTAATTATAATAAAAAAATTGAAAATTTTATTATTATTATCAACCGGTTTCAATTTTTTTGTTTAACTATAGTTTTTCAATACAAAAAATCATTAATTAACTAATATTAATTAATCTATTATTTATTATAATTTAATTTAATTATAATAACAAAATTAAATAAAATAAATTATGTAGAATAAGTTTATTATTAAAATAATGAAAAGTGATATTTGATGTGACAAATGGATATATGTTTGAAGATTGGGTTGAAAAGAAATGAATATGGAGATTCAATTATTAAATAATAAGTATGGGATATTTGAATATAGGGTTGGAGATGGCCTAAGAACCTGAATTTGTATTTGTATTTGTATCTCGTCCTCGTCGTCCTAACAATTATTTCATTGAGTCATTGCGTGTGATTGTGTTCATGAGTTGAGCCTACTAACTCTGTTGACAATATTTCCCCGGATCGAAAATGCTGAAATTGAGACCAAAGTTTCCGATAAAGATTCTACCTACTATAATTTAATTGTACACATTATATGAGTTTTTGGAAAAACAATGATATTATGGAGCTGTCCCTAGCCTATTATTGCTTTGTTGGTGTTGTTGAAACATATGATGCAAATCATAAAAACAAGTTAAAGATGTGATTGATATGATGATATACAAGTCTCCTTGGCTGGATCGCATAAAATCTTCAACCTCAATATCTTTATTAGCTTATTATATATCTATTATTTCCCAGTTAATTAGCAACAAGTATATACAAGCTTTCTACCGAAATGCACTGCACATGACATATACATTAGGGAAATTGCATGTCACTGTTCTGCATTATGGAATTTTTGCATATCACTACATTTTTTAGTTGCATGTTACCACTGTAAGTGTTACAGTGTTAGAGTGTAAAAACTATAATTGAGCCTTCAATTATCAGCTTAAACTTTTAGTTGAGTTGGTCCTCTAATATGATATCAGAGCTTGTACCTCGCGGACACGAGTTCGAATCTCAAGACATGTCGAAAAAATTTATTTCTATTAAACTTTCTCTTCTATATTTGTCAAAAAAGGCTCTACACTAGTGAGGTGAGTGAGAGAGAGAAAGACTGAGAATAGTACGTATAGTGGCAGACTTGACAACATGACTGAACTTGTCATCATAGTCAAGACCGGGTTGTTGGGTGAACCCTTGGGCAACAAGTCGAGCTTTGCAACGCTCAAGAGAGCCATCCGACTTAAATTTGTGGCGAAAAATTCATTTAGAGCCGACAATGCTTACATCGG